>BSBM01000073.1:44550000-45130000 GCA_027924585.1 Larix kaempferi
TATGTTGATGTTGATGGGGAACCTAGAGATGAGAATGATGATGAAGATGGTGATGGTGATGGTGATGGTGATGGTGATGGTGATGGTGATGGTGATGGTGATTTTGATGATGATGGTGATGGTGATGATGATGAAGATGTTGATTGATCCGGATCTTAGGGGCTGAGACCCGGAAGGCATGAATGCCGAGAGAGGAGGAGAAGAGATAGTTTCAAAACTAAAGCGAACAATGAACCAGCTGTGAGAAATACAAAGTAGTGAGATTCGGGCTATGAACAGCATAGATGGACAAACATAGAATAAATATGCCACATGGAGGGGTGAGGCTCAAAGAGGGTTCTTTGAGCCTCACCTCTCAAACTATACTAAGAAAGACACTCAGAACCAATACCCCAATAATAACTCAATAAGAGAAATGTAGGATAGAAACCAAATGAGTAACGTGTTGTCATGAGAAGGCTTGCTAGGCCTTTATATAGCATTTATTACAATGTGTCTTGAGGCCATACTATGGGCCAAAACCATGTGCTACCAAATACCATGGATATGAGAGGGTGGCCTCTCCATTTAACGTTTTTATGATAAATGAGAGAGGGTGGCATCTCCATTTAATGTTTTTATGGCTTATACATCCGAATTTAGACCATATGCCCCCTAAAATTCGGATCATTCCTCTCCCCTTAGAAAATGATGGTCCCCATCATTTCATGCTAAAAAGAGATGCATGATTACAATGTGCTAGTTACCAATGAAGAGAAGGATTTTGTGTGGTTGACCCATAATCGTGGGTTTTGCGAAGTTGATCCATAACCGTGGGTTTTGCAAGGGTGACCCATAACCATGATGGCAATGGAAAGCTTGATTCCAATGAAGAGAAGAGTTTTGTGTGGTTGACCCATAACCGTGGGTTTTATGTGGTTGACCCATAACCATGGTGGAAATGACAAGCTTGTTTCCACTGAAGAGAAGGGTTTTGTGTGGTTAACCCATAACCGTGGGTTTTGTGTGGTTGAACGACAACCATGATTACAATACTTAACTATGGGTTTTGTGTGGTTGACCCATAACCATGAGTTTTGTGTGGTTGAACCATAACCATGATTACAATACGTAAATGTGGGTTTTGTGTGGTTTCCCCCATAGCCATGGGTTTTGTGTGGTTGACCCAGAACCATAGGGTTTGTGTGGTTAACCATAACCATGATCACATTAAGATTTAAAAAAAAAATGAAAAATTCATGATCTTTGGTGCAGTAGATGTCTTGCTGCAAATCCATTCATAGCTTCTGATGCATGTACTAAAATTGAATTCCATTGAGGACCCACTTGAGATCTCGAAGAGACCTTTCGATCCATATAACATACTTGGTCTGGGGTGGCCCAAATATTGAGAAAATGTTTGTCGAAATTTAAGAGACGCACACACACGATTTTGCAGACATATGTTGCTTCAATCAATGATATCTCTCAAACCAGAAAGCCAAATGGAAAACCACGAAATACCCATTTTAGCTGACGGAAGGAGATTTCCAATGACCTATGGTAGAGCCTCTAATACATTTTTTGGAGTCTGTAGCACTTGTTTAAAGTTGTTGTATGTCCAGCCGTATTGTGTACAAACATGTACTACTTCAAACAAACATATCTCACAAACCAGAAGACGAACTAAAATTCTGTGAAATAGCCATTTTAGCTGATGGAAAGAGCTTTCCAGTGAGCTATGGTAGAGCCTCTAAGACATTCTATGAAGTCTGTAGCACTTGTTTAAAGTTGTTGTACGTCCGGCCGCATTATGCACAAACATGTGCTACTTCAAACAAGCATATCTCACAAACCAGGAAATGAAATGAAATTCCGTGAAATGCCCATTTGAGATGACGGAAATACCTTTCCAATGAGATATGGTAGAGCCTCTAAAAAATCATGTGCAGTCCATGGAACATGTTCAAAGTTTGTTGAATGTGAGAGTGTTGAGTATAGAGATGCCAAGGGTTTGTAGAGAAGCATGGGTTGTTGTAGAGGTTGTGGAACCTCCGTTGAACCTGCATCATGATTCAAAATCTTGTCCCGATGGAGAGCGTACCCGCTCTGATACCACTGATCCGGATCTTAGGGACTAAGACCCGGAAGGCTTGAATGCCGAGAGAGGAGGAGAAGAGATAGCTTCAAAACTGAAGCGAACAATGAACCAGTTGTGAGAAATACAAAGTGGTGAGATCTGGGCTATGAATAGCATAGATGGACAAACATAGAATAAATATGCCACATGGAGGGGTGAGGCTCAAAGAGGGTTCTTTGAGCCTCACCTCTCAAACTATACTAAGAAAGACACTCAGAACCAATACCCCAATAATAACTCAATAAGAGAAATGTAGGATAGAAACCAAATGAGTAACTTGTTGTCATGAGAAGGCTTGCTAGGCCTTTATATAGCATTTATTACAATGTGTCTTGAGGCCATACTATGGGCCAAAACCATGTGCTACCAAATACCATGGATATGAAAGGGTGGCCTCTCCATTTAATGCTTTTATGATAAATGAGAGAGGGTGGCATCTCCATTTAATGTTTTTATGGCTTATACATCGGAATTTAGACCATATGCCCCCTAAAATTTGGATCATTGATGATGATGGTGATGGTTAGATGATAATCATGATGATGTTTAGAAGATGATGATGATGATGATGGAAATGTTGATTTGATGAGGAATATGATGATGATGGAGAATATGATGCTCACAACTCCCTCTAGTCTCTCTCTCCCCAACCATCAATCTCTCTCTCTATCTCTCTCTCAAACACACACACATTATGTTACTTTCCATTCTCAAACCCATCCCCCCTCCATCCATATCTATCTCCACCTTTCTCTCTCCATCCCTCACCCTACCTTCTCTCCCTCCCTCTCTCATCGTCTGTCTCTCTCTCACCTTCTATCCCTCCCTCATGTTATCTTTCCCTCAACCTATCGCAATCTCTCCATCACTCCCTCTCTTTCACACACTTTATGTCCCTTCCCCCTCCTCTCCACGGGGGCTTCACTCAATAAACCGCTATCATAGAACATTCGTTTGTGGCATATGAAACAATACCCCTAATTTCACTAAGTATTGGAAAATACCTTCCAAAACAATTTTTTTAAACACCCTCCCAATATGCCTTCCCAATTAAAAAAAAACCCTATTTCACTAGATATTGTATGTATTAACTTTTTTAGGAACATTTTTTATACCCCTTTATATTTCTACCTAGTATATTGTTATGATACCCCTCTTATGACCCCACATGCATTCTACAATGTACCTTGCTTCTTTCGATGTATATTGTGGATGCACATTACTTCACCCGCAATGCAATTACTCAACCACATATCATTATGATTTGCAACATCTAATGCTCTAATGAAGATATAGGAGATCACTTCTTGTATGTCACTAGAGCCAATGCACATAGTACAACATTTAGATTGCATGATGTAGTTCCCCAATCGCTGACTAAGCTTGTGGTGGGATAGGTAACCAAGCCCCTAGGGCCTATAACAAGCTCTAGGAGGCTGACTAAACCTCCAAAGTTATGTAATAGGCATGAGTGGTTGGATATTCAAGCCACCAAGTCCTATCGTGGGCCTATAACAGGCCCTGGAGGCTTAGAGCCTCCCAAGGCTATTGGTAACAACTGGCTGAGTGCTATTGGTAACAATTGGCTGTAAATGACCACTATCTCTCGACTATGATTGACTGAAAATCCACTTCACCACGAAACCGCTGGCCTCAAGCATGCCTCCAGACACGATTTCCCTGCGTACTAGTAAGCCCGAGCCTTGCCTCCACCCAATTTCTCATCCGACCGTGATCCCGCCATCTCCATTTGGCAGATATTTTTTAGCCCACCCATATAAAAAAGACCCCAAAGTATTTTTGTATTGTTACATTAAATAAAAAAAACCCTTTGCCCCTTAATATATAAGCAATATAATTTTTAGGTTTTCGTTAATATTTAATACTGCAATATGAATGAACGTGATATTATATTTCCTTCTGGTGAAGCCCTCGTGCTCCTCTCATATTCTCTCTCTCTCTCTCCATCGCCACCACTCCCTGCATGTCTCCCACCAACACTTTCTGTCCCTCCCTTCCTATCTTTTTATTTCGTTCTATCCCCATCTATCTCTCACTCCCTCCAAATCCATTCCTCCCCATTGTCCCTCTCCCTCCCTCGCTCTATGTCTCCCCCCCCCTCGTATTCTTTATTTCTCTCTCACATCCCCCTTGCCTCCATCCATTCCCCCTTGTCACTCAAGTCTTACTTTCAACTTCTAACCCTATACCTCTTCAGAACCTATTCTACTCCTAATAATGCTCTCAAGCTCCACTTCCCTTCACCCCCTGTATCCCATCATGTTCTCATTTCCTTCATCTCTCCCCACTTAAGCTTCCAACATCCTTCTAAGCCCTTGACCCTTTTCCACCCCTATTAAATATTAACCATAAATTCCCTTGACCCTTCCCCACCCCTTCTCAAATATTAAACAAAAATTCCCTTGAGTCTTCCACACCTCCTCTTTCTCAAGTATTAAACATGTATTTTATGATTTGCATAACGCGAACCTATTTTTTAACTATATAACACGTACGTGTTATGTAGTTATATAACGCGTATGCGTTATGTACATCTAAAAGCGCGGGAATATTTTTGAATTTAAACAGAATGCACTCGTGTTTTGTAGATCCTAAACCAGGCCGAGTCACATGCTCACATGTCAACAATAATCCTATGTGTATGCTTTGGAGTTTGCTTCGGTAATTCCAAACCTGTGCTATGTTAATGAAAAACCAAAGCTAATTGGGTATTTCTTCCAGTTTCTGGAGAAGCCTGTGCTTAGCCACTCGTTACAATATGCTACACATAGTCATTTTTGACAAAATCTTAGACACAAATAACATTTTTTCTACAGATTCCAAATATGTAACTTTTATTTTGAAATATTATTTTTTTCCTATTTTCTTTCAATTTCTTTTCTGTCCTACCTCCTTAACTCGTGAAACACATTGTTAGTGTTTCTTCCATAACTTTTTTCAATTCTCAATCATTTCAAAAAAAAATTGTATGGTGCACAAGAGGACATTAACCTCCACGTTCTATGAAAAACCCATTTCAAGATTTTTGCATTAAGACTTTCAAAGGCTCTACCCACAAAAGAGGTACTATTTTCGAGGTTTGATCACTTAGACAATTATAAAATTACTAATTTAATTTTCGCAAAATAATGGCGCACAAGTACTATGTGTTCTCTACATGCATGCCGATTATTGTAGCTTGATTCCATCATTTAGGCCCTCAAAGGCTCTACCCACAAAAACATATACCTTATCATTTGCGTGAAAAATAAAAAGTGTATGTTAGGAAAAATGAAACTTGACATAGCTATGCAAATTTTCAATACATAAAAGTTATATATTTGGAAACGTGATTCAATTTCCTACATTTCATCTTTTTTACTCAATTCAAGATATTTTGAGTAAGTAGCTCAAAAAATCCAAGTAACAGCTTTCTATTGCATCTAACGTGCCAAAAGTGACCCTCATTAGCTTACACGAACCCCAAAACAATGTTAAAAGAAAGTGAAATCCCCCCATATCAATTTTCATATATCAATTTTCCTTAAATAAAAGTTATATTTTCAATTTTTCATATTATTATAAGTTGTACATACATATCTAACACGTATTTCTGGTTTATAATATTGTTGTTTTACTATATTTCCATTACAATCAACTTTTTATGAGAAAGAAACATAAACTTACACCAATAACAATGTAAATAATAAATATTTTTATAAATTTAAATAGTTTATTAAATTTAACAACCACAACAACTTATATTTGTATAGCGTGTGTGGGCTTATATAAAATTAGGGAGGCGTAATTTAAATTATGTAAAATTAATGAGGAGTAATGAAAATTATTACTTTGATAGATGTCTATATTTTAGAATTTGAAGTGGCAAGTATGGTTTTCCTAAATAGCAAGAGGATGAGAAAATTGTAGTGTCCAAATTGATTAGAAATAGTATAAAAATTAAATGGCAAATGATGCATAGACACACGGTTACAACAACAACATGTTTAACTAAATAAAGCTGGTAATAACAAGTATAACTAAAGAAAGCTTATAATAACTTAAAGTAATTACAATTACACATGAAAAACAACTTATTCATAGTAATTAAATTATAACCTATTTATGCTACTTTAAATATTTCTTTTTCAATTAAAACTCATTAATCTAATTACCCCTCATTAATCTATGATGTAAAATTATGTAAAAGAGATGCTACTATATGTACTTGACAAGGCGAGGCTAAATATCCGTGCCGTGAGAAGCACGCTAGGTTTAGTCAACGAAGCCCATTTGTAGATACACACAGAAAAGTATAATTGACTGATATGAGATGTGGGATCCATCAAACCCAGAGAAAACAGCCATTGAATGATCAAAACCTGTCGAATGTGACCGGTTACAACAGCTCAAGCAGGATATTATCGACGGCCGCAGACAAAACGCGCAGCCCTGGCTCAAACTTGGCAAAATAAAAAAAATTGATTCCACTTCTTTTTCTATGCTCTATGCTGTGCTGAACAAACCCAAACAAATTTGTCCAACTTAACTTGGCATTAACGGTGCATTTCAACTTTTTATTGTTTTCATAGAACTTTCATTAAGGTGAACTATTTGGAAATTTTGATTTCTTTTACAAAGCTTAAATGTAAACAACATTCATACAAATAAATTTGGAGAGGATGTGCAATATGCAATATTCAATATTATTAAAAATAAAACATAAAACTATAAATTTATATATATTATCATAGTAAACTGACCAACATACCTTAATTACGTGAAAATGAGATTTTACTTTAATCCTTTTACTTTCAGAGAATTTGAAGTCTTGAAACAATGTTACTTAAATACAAACGCACTCGCACAAAAGAAAGACTGACAGGTAATTGAGAGAGCCTGGGCTGTTAAATTAAATACGCAATCAACTCTTAATTAATTAAGTTTTTCAAACACATGGTGCCCGCTTAGGCTGGAACACGGCAAAATAAAAACCAATAGTTCGAATACTTTTAATGGTTTTTAAATTAGGAGGTTTTGGTGGATTTTGAGAGCTCTAAAACTTCTTATAAGGACGTGGTGGAAACTATAGCGACTTATAACAATCAATGAAACTATAGCGACTTATAACAATCAATGGAGTTATGATTTCCAATCACGTCTAAATTTCAGATTGGGATAGGTGTTTGATATGCATAATCTACATTTGATTGGCCGCTAAAAAATAGACCTGTCGGATGGATCCAGCAGAAAATGCAGTCTTCTCAGGTCACAATCATTAGATTGATTTCCAATTGAGATTTAGGCTGCAGTTGGATCATAGAATACGTGCAGTAATATATCCCAGATTCATGACCAAATTCACCAAAGAATAGTTTTTAACTTACAAACCCCAATATTTATGAGGTGAAACCGTTAAATGTAAATGACACCCATACAAGATTCATGACCGACTTTACCAGAGAGTCATTTTATCTTACACACTACGCAGCAACACAATGAATGGAATTATGATTTTCATTTACGTGCAAATTTCAAATTGAAATAACCTACTTTTTCTCATCACTTTCAAGACCGGCTTTACCAAAGAATCCTTTTATAATGACATAATTTCGTGGTAGTTTACTTTAATTTACTGAATAGAATATAATTTTTAATGGTTGATAAAGAATTATTAATTCACTTTTTTGTCTTCATCTTTGTGTTACAAAGACAAGAGCTTCTTTTATCCCACAAGAATTGTGTATATTCTTATTTTAATAATGTTGATTTTATTGTTTACTCTAGTTAAAATAAAGAGATACTTTTGATTTTCTAAATTAAGGTTGATCACCTCCTCAATGTTGGTTATAAGAGATGAAAGAGTCCCGCTTTTAAAATCGAGAGACTCCTAAAGTGTTTAGTAAACGAGTTCAAAACAATAAATTTCCTACACATTGTGAGATCCAATAACCATAGGGCGGACACAATGGGGAACTATGGTGTTAGGCTTGAGTGCAGAGTTCTTATTAGCAATCATATGGTAAAAAACAAGTTATGGATCCCTTGAATTCTCCTTGTCCTACTGTCCGGAAAGACCCCTCATGCTTTCATTTCATTTCATGAGAAGCTATGATAATACCCCCCCATGCTCAACCAAATCCTCGATTTGCATCTCATGCTCGATAAAGAATTTTACCCTATAGTTCTAAACCCATATTTGTGTCTCGGGACGTTGGAGTCACATGGCCTTTACATGGGCGACATGCATGCAATTAACGCGGAGGGAATTCAAGGAATGTGTAGTTTAAATGCAGGGTGTTGTGAAGGTTGGCAACATTCCTGTCTGCCTACAGAGCCCGCGAAGATGGCCGACCCTGGTTCTACTTCCAACTGCCTTCTCTGCAGGAAGACCATCCCTCGCTCAGGAGGCATTGCAATGCCGGATTATAGGAAGAAATTCCCCACGGTGCCTAGGAGTCAGGGTGGCACGGTTCACATGTAGCGCAGTGCTCTTCTCCTAACTTGTTTGTTGGTGGTTGTTCTGGTGCAAAGCAGGACAATGATTGCATCCCCAAAGATGTTAAGGAACATTTGGAAGAACTGGATTCTCATGTTCATCTGCTGAGAGGTGAGAACTATGAACTAAAAAGAGCAAGTAGCAAGCAAGGAGAACCATGAAAGCAACATCAAGCTCAACGAGAAGGTTGACAGCCTCGCCGAAGTCCTGGACAATGGATGCCCCTGTTTGGTGAACTTGGATGCACAAATCAAGGCGGTTCACTGCAGAGCTAGAATCGTGGAGGCAAAGATCGACGGTATGCACGTCGAGTTAAGAAGCCTGAAGTCGGAGCTATAGAACCATGGTGACAAAGTTGGGGGAAAGGAACACGAATCAAAGCTCCGTCGTCAATATTAGTGTGCAGTCGCGGTGACTACTCACATCAATATTAGTGTGCAGTCGCGGTGACTACTCAGGGTTTTTGGGGACCCTTTTTGGTTATGCCCATGTTGTTTAAAAATTCTGTGTATCCCAGTTTTGGGGTATTGTATCTAGCAGTAGTAGACTTGGCTTTCATCGTGAAGAAGTTTAAAGCTTCTAGGGCAGTTTGTTCGATTATATGTAGAGACATGTTAGTTTTACTATGTAACTTTGTTTTTCCTCTAGTTTTATATATAAAAGCTCAATATATATATATATATATATATCTTAATTTTCTAATATCTTCTAACTCTTTATCCAACCACATTTTTTCTGGATGTAATAATACTTTTAATTACAGCAATTTGAAGTGGACTAGTACCTATGATTTTCCTAGATTGCATAGGATGAAACAAGTGTATGTCCAAATTAATTTATGAGAATCTGTCCAAATTAGAAATAGACATTTATTAAAAAAAAAAATTCAAAAATAACATATTTAACTAGAAGAAAAAAACAAGAGATAACTTATTTGTGGTATTTAACTTGTAGTATATGAGTATTTTAAATGACTGTGCTAAGAGTTTTTGCTTTCAAGTGATTGCTATCCTCTTGTCTCTTGTCTTTGGTGAGCATCAGATGCTCATCCTAATTAAAATCGTTTAAGCTAGCAATATAGGTCATTCTGATAGTCTCTCCATGAACTAGTTGATAGTCTGACAGAGCACTCATAATACAGTACAGTAATCTTTATTTGAAGTATGAAGACCGGAGTAGCAGAAGAAAAGGGAGAGTACGAAGGTTCTCCTACTGCTCCCCTTTTAGACGGAAGCGAATTCTACCTCTGGTCCTTCTACAGAGCCATCATAGCCGAGTTCGTAGGCACGTTTTTGTTTCTGTATGTGACAGTTGCCACCGTCATCGGGCACGCCAACGAGACGAATCCGTGTAAAAGGGTAGGCGCCCTAGGTATCGCTTGGTCCTTCGGGGGAATGACCTTCATCGTCGTGTATTGCACAGCTGGAATTTCAGGTGACCTTATCATCCTAGTAATTCCTGTTTCTTTTTTCTGAATTCGTTGATATTTGAGTTGAGAAAACTGAAAACTGTATATCATATAAACATACATATAAACCCAGGTGGGCATATAAACCCAGCAATCACGTTTGGGTTTTTGGTTGCTCGAAAGGTGAGTCTGAATCGAGCGGTCTTGTACATGGTGGTACAGTGTTTGGGTGCAATCTGCGCGGCGGGGATGGTGAAAGCGTCTCAGAAAACATATTATTCTACAGGCGGAGGAGGAACAACTTCAGTGTCAGAGGGATATGCCAAGGGGAAAGCCCTTACCGCAGAGATAATTGGCACTTTCGTTGTGGTTTATACCTTCTTCACTGCCACAGATTCCAATCACAACGCCCAGAACTCTCACATCTCTGTACGTTATATTCTACATGCTTCCAGATCTGAATACAAAAAAATTTGCAATTTCAACAAATTTTGATATTACCGAATCGAGATAGATTTCTGGCTGTATTTGTTTGTGAAAATTGGCAAAGATTTCTTGCTGTATTTGCTTCTGAAATTTTGCAATTTCAACAAATTTTGATATTATCGAATCGAGATAGATTTCTTGGTTTCCATTTGTATTTAAATAAAATTCCAAACCATAACTTAAATTTCATTTTTTACTAGATTTTGAACAGAAAACATGAAAAAAAATCTCTTATTTCAGAGGATCAGTGTAGCGCCCTAATGATTTAAAAAATTATTCATTAATGGATAATAATGTACTGAGTGGCGCAGATGCTGGCTCCACTTGCAATTGGGTTCTCTGTATTCATGGTGCATTTGGCAATCATTCCTGTCACTGGGACGGGCATCAACCCTGCCAGAAGCTTTGCAACAGCTGTGATTTATGATCATAAAAAGTCATGGGACAACGTTGTAAGAAGAAATTTTATTCTATTTGCTATTTTCGCATAGTACAGTTTGCTTTCTGGTGCTTTTTATTTGTGGGTATCGAAGATAATTAAATGGTTGCTGGTACGTTGCAGTGGATATTCTGGGTTGGTCCTTTTATTGGAGCTACGATAGCTGCTGTTTATCACAAATACGTTATTCGAGCAACCATGAAATCCCACAACAACTAAAGCAACCATGTTTAATGCAGGACATTTTTCATGAGTATGGATTTGTGTTGCAAATTTGTATGTGCTTTTAGATAGTGTAAGAAGGATTTTTTAGTTGAAGATTAAGCAAATTGATTATTTTTTGTTTTTTTAAATAAATTTGTTAATTAATATTTTTATTTTAAAAATGGTGTTTTTAGCCGAAAAATCAACCTTAGGAATCAAGGAAAGCTTAGCATATTTTATGCCTTGCCAAACAATCCTATACCTCCAAAGCTATTCAAAACTATTCAAGTTAGTCAAAATTGTCTCTTTAAATGGTTTAATATATAGAAGTCTTAGTTTGATAAGTTGATTGTTAACATATTTTATGTGTTGCCAAACAATCCTATACCTCCAAAGCTATTCAAGCTAGTCAAAACTGTCTCTTTAAATGGTTTAATATTTAGAGGTATTAGATGATTTATTCTCTTAATTTGAATAATTATTTGTCTCTTCAATGCATAATCTTATTATTATTTGATAAATTGATTGTTAGGATATTTTATGTGTTGTCAAACAATCTTGTACCTCCAAAGTTATTCAAGTTAGTCAAAACTGTCTCTTTAAATGGTTTAATATATAAAGGTATTAGATGATTTATTCTCTTAATTTGAATAATTATTTGGCTGTTCAATGCATATCGTTATTATTATTTAATAAGTTGATTGTTAGCATATTTTATGTGTTGCCAAACAATGCTATACTTCCAAAGCTATTCAAGTTAGTCAAAATTGTCTCTTTAAATGGTTTAATATATAGAGATATTAGATGTTTTATTCTCTTAATATAAATAATTACTTGGCTGTTCAATGCATATTCTTATTATTATTTGATAAGTTGATTGTTAGCATATTTTATATGTTCCCAAACAATCCTATACCTCCAAAGCTATTCAAGTTAGTCAAAATTCTCTCTTTAAATGGTTTAATATATAAAGCTATTAAATATTCTCTTAAACTCTTAATCTGAATAATTACTTGGATGTTCAATGCTTTGTAATTATACAAACTACTGCACATTTTGTGAGGCCCATTTTGTCTTGTATGTAATAGGGCCCTCCATTTTGTCTTGTATGTAATAAGGCTTGGTTGTGCACATTTTGTGAGGCCTATAGGCCCATTTTGTCTTGTATGTAATATGGCTTGGCTGTTCAATGCTTTATAATTATGCAAATTACTGCACATTTTGTGAGGTTCATTTTGTTTCTTAGATGTAATCAGTTGTTACAGTCTTTCTAGATTTTTCCAGTTAGATGTTTCCAATTGGTCTTTGTAGCTTTACCTAGTTCAAACCCCTGCTCTTTAAAATTGATATTCTCACATCAACTACTAACATGAGCGTACGATATTCTCTTCGGGTAGATGCCCAGTAAGTGATACTAAAGTAGACTAAGTTGGAATATTAATATGTCTCAAAGTGCTTCAGGGACACGGCCATGCTATAGAATTGCCTAATTCCTTTGAATCAATAATTAGTAATTAGCTTGTTAGTTTTTCTTATCAATCTAATAATAGGCATTTGAATGCATTCTCATCAATCTTCTCAAGGATAATGAACCTGCGGCCCTTTAACCAATTCATAAATAAGTGCAACCGTAAGTCTATTTGCAAGGAAAAGATACATTCCACAAAATACCAATCTCTAAATAATGAAAGTTCTGTAGTTTGAAATGCATGACTTCAGATATATATTAGATATTTCACAAGATGATAGAGCGATTAGTAGCTCCTTATATGGATTTCGAAGTCCATTAGTGGACCATTCCTGAAATCAAACTTATAAATATACGAACACAAGTTTGGTTAGTCAGTTTGAATAAACAGTCAGCCAGTCTTCATCTCCGCGACAGTCTATGATCATGTGACTATTGTATGTGACAAATTCATGACACTATATGTCGACCAAAGAGATATAAATTGGTCTAAGAGAAGACAAAAATGACTGAGTTGTCTTTAAAATCATTGAGATGTACAGATTTTATATCTCAGAGCCGACAAAAATCGAGCTGTACAGATATTTAAGAATTAGAGTGGTATACGCAACATTCTAATTACAGGTGTCAATGAGGTGTGTTTGACATTGATCTCTACATGGTTTATATTTAAGAATCATAGTGGTATACGAATCATTAAGTGAATGTATGGCCATGATTTATGTATTTGTCATTTGTTGTTGACAAGTAGTAAATGTAAGTTTAGAAGTAAGATTGATTTAAAAAGGTCATTAATTTGTATGGGAAAGAGATTTTAATTTGAAAAGGTCATTAATTTGTATGGGAAAGAGATTTTAATTTGAAAAGGTCATTAATTAGGATGAGCACAATCACAATATTAAAAAGTGATTGATATTTTCAATTGATTTTATTGTACAGTTTGTAATGAATAGTATCCACTTTCAACAATTTGTATTGAGATTCGATTGTGTAGAACATTGACAATTATTTGAATCATTGCACAAACATATTAATCAACATTATCAACAATTTGTATTGAGATTCAATTGTGTAGAACATTGACAATTATTTGAATCATTGCACAAACATATTAATCAACATTATTAATTATTTTGATTTTTTTATAAGATAAAGTTTGTAGTCAAGCAAATCAAAGGATGTTAGAATTTTATATTCAAAGTTAGCTGGGATTTTCAAAGATAGTGGCAAAAAGGAGATTCATTGATAATCATTCAAATTTTTAGGAAAATCCAACATGGATCAGCTCTCAACAATGTCTCCATGAATTGGTGAATTGAGGCAGGTTTAGAAAGCTTGGCATTTCTTCTTTCTCAAATATGAATCCTCATTCCTTACCATGTCCGAAAGTCAACTAATAAAGTAGTTGATTGTCTAGACAATGAAGGGTGTTGTAGAGCCAAGAAGCCATAAATATTGATTGGCACCTTACCTCAATTAATGACATAACTACCAACTATTGGGATCTTTGTAGTGATTGTAACCACCCAAATAGGATGATAGTGAATAATGGGAGGACAACACAAGGGTCAGAAGGCATTGTCCAAGCTCAACAACTCACCCACGGTCTAGTTTATGAGGGGACAAGTAGAAAGGACGAGCAATCGATTACCATGTGGACATTAATGGATAGGACATTTGTATCGAGTGATGGCACCAAGTAAAAGATGAATACAACAAGCGCTCATAACCTAGGGAATTGAACACTCGCTCTACTAGAGAGGGATGGTGTCATGGGCTCATACTGACTTTACTCAAAACACTAAGTTTCGTCTTCTCGGAGCCCATGTGGCACTGCCCGGAACTCCCCCAGCTGGCGGTGAGACATCCTCAAGTTGGGAGCCCTAGAGAGTAAACCTACTTCTTACATAACACTTACCCTCTTAACACTTTACTCTTGTTCAATTATTACTTAGCCAATTATTACGTGTTAACATCCAATAGTTACACTTAGCCAAAATACAAGAGACTCAAGATGATATGAAGGTGGCAACCCAAGATGGGCATGCCTAAATTTTTTTTAAACACAAGTATAGATTTACAATGTTACATCAAGATGGGGGCTTCCACTGACAAACCACCCAAGAGAGTGCCCACTGGCCTACTCTTGAGAAACCCCAAGAATTAGCCTGCTCACACTTCTTGTTTTCCACGCTTCTTCTTGACGCAACTACAGGACCGCCACATGTGGCTCCTGTCATCTACACCGAATCCTGCACCAACTCTCCCTTGCCACCAAAACACCCAAGTGTGGGCTTCACCCCTGCAACATCCGAGCTTCTAAACCATGTTAGCTACTAACCATCCTGATGCCATGAGCTCCTTTCCCGATACTCCAACACTTAATCATTGGAAGAGTCCATGGATGTGGGCACACTTAACCACTTCTTGGAAAGCTTCCCACTCGACCGCCATGATCAACCATCCCGAAGGTCCTACCATTGGGTGATGCATATGTACCAGTTTCCTTTTTATCCAATTGGATCCAAAGCGGGTTAGGAGGAGCCCCAAGTTTTCGGCTATCCTTAGGGATGTGAAATCCTCCCCCACTCCAAACTGTCTCCATCGTCAACAATGTCTCCACAAACACTCCAATGTCCTATTGATGCCTCGGAAATCGCAACATCAAGCAGCAACGGATTCTCCCTGGTAAACAGTCCCAATTAGATTGTCCACCATTTGGTGTGGGGAATCCATCCGATTAATGATTCTGGCTACCGTAAGATTTAAAGATTCTTAATCTTTGCACTGGTTGCAGCCCGATCCACTGTTTTGTGATTTTATTTTAAATATTATATGCAAGTGCCCTAAGCTAAGTGTATGCAATTAAGCTAAATTAATCTAAAATTGTGTAAGCAAAACTATTCTATCCTTGCAAGGAGCAAAATGAAGATATGAGCAATGACCTGAAAGAAAGCACCCAAAGATTTCACAAATAGCCGTTCAACCATAAAGATGTCTTTTCCAGTAGAAAATAAAAGATCTCAAAGGTAACTCTGATTCAAATTAAACATTCCAATTGCTCATTTGAAGTAAACATTAATTGCACAGAAAGAAATCTATGAGAAACATTCATCACATCTGGAAATAATTCGCATTGAAGTAAGGAAAGATCTCACAAAAGACGTGTAAACGTAGCAAGGGATAGCTCAAACAGAGATTTGACACGTTATTCTGGCAAAACGCAGTCCTTCAAGCTTTCATTAGGAAAACTAGAATTCCTCATACATGCAATAAAGTAGTCTACGTACAAGAGAGAGAATGTCTTTCCAACCTGCCAAAAGTCCTTTCATTCTCTTTTGTCTGTCTATTTATAGATTTACAATGCTTTCCTTTTCCCAAAACCTAAACCTAGGGGGAAAAAAAAACTTTGTCTTCTAGTGACTAATAAGACAAAACTAATAAAAGAGTTGTCCTTTTACAAAATATGTAACTAAAATAAATTCCAGCTGTGCTTGTCCAATTTCTTAAGCGATCTACCAATAATAGCCTTCTTCCTTTCATGAAAATAAACAGAATCTAGGTTGGCCACTTGGCGCTGCTGCTTGGGGTTGTACGGGTTTAGTGCTAATTCATCAATAGGAACAACTCCAGTATCAACTATCCTTGGTGGGTCTTTCTTTGGCAGATCTAAGTCCATGGGTTGTGGGCTGGACGGGTTTTGTTCAGTTCTTTCAGCCTGCCCCTTTTCTTGTCTTTCAGCTAGCTCTGTTAATTCTACTCGTAATATGTCTGCCTCTTCCAACAAAATCCTCCCTTCTTCTTCTTGTTGTTGTTTAGTAACCTGTTCCTGGAAGATCCTTTCTTCTTCTTCTCTCTGGGACTTCAATTTCTCTTCCTTCTTGGTTCTAGCAGCTTCTTCTTGCATGCTAAACCTGTGGTGAGCCAGAGAGCACAAATAAGAATACATTTAGAGAAACTATTTAAACACAATACTTCTTACAGAAAAAAAAACATAAGATGTGACAGAATTAGCTTCCAACTAAATGACTTTCAAGTATTAGTAAAATAGTTATAAAATTTCCAGAATACGCCATTTTCACAATATGAAAGCTATTTAAAAAAAATGATCGACTAATTCACAGATGCAGTTATCATTTCATGACTGTTGGCCTTTGCAAATGGATGCGGAGCTATTCATAATGTTACTACTGCAGGCCCGAAAGGTTTTCTTAACATGTTCTAAGGCAGTTTTGGCTTTCAAACAACATTGTTGACGGGTAGGGGTAATGCGGATGTATCCCGTTCTATGCATTCATATAGGGGAAGCATAATTTCACGTACATTATAAGTTGGTGAATTGATGAGCATGGGGCTTGAGGCAGACAGGTAGTTAAAACATCACATGGCCACACTAATGACCCTACCAAATCCGTATTCGCACGTTTGCCCAAATTGCTTTCCCCGCCAGAACGACGATTTTACTGTTACGTTGTGCGCTTGTAGCGGCAGTCTTAGTGTTAATCTCTGCGCTGATGGGCTGTGCCAAGAATGGAGCTCGGGGCTGTGTCCAAGGATGAGGCGTGGTTATGATGGCGTCCGTTATAGGGATAGGTTTTGCGCGTCGGCGGAGGATTTAGTCACAATATGTGTGCTAACGAAAGATGCGCCAAAGAGTCATGAGGAAAAGACTTAGAAGATTCTCGTGCCGACGCTCTTTATAAAGTTAAACTCTGCACCGAAGCATCCAAAATAAAGCTGGAAATTGCGCCAAAGGCGGCCAAAATAAGACTAAGATAGGTGCCATGGTTGGGCCGAAATGAGCTCTCGAAGTGCGCCTAAAGCGGCCAAGGTAGTTTTAGACTTTGCGCGATAAGCAGGCAGTTTAAATTTAAAAGTTGCGTGAGAGAGGATAAAAAACAAACAATGGTCGAATTATAGTTAAGAGTCTCATCGAAGAGGTGGAATTAGGGTTGAGATTTGCACCGAAAGCAGAAGACTTAGGTTTAAGATTTGTGCCGAAAGCGGAAGACTCATGCCTAAAACTTGTGCCGAAGGCGGAAGACTTATGGTTAAAACTTGTGCCGAAGGCTAAAGGTGACATTGCCTTAGAAAATATTTTTAGAAAACTTCTTTGGGAAACAAGTGTTAAAGTTTGCCAAGTTGGAGCAAGATAAGCTTCAAAAGAAAGAGAAATAATTGTTACAAAAGTGTAGGAGGAGGGGCCCTAACATTTTCGAAAAATTTGGGGAAGGATGTTGCAGCAACAACAATTAGCGATTCGCTGGCGAACACAGATCTCTGAAACAAAATCTTGTCATGATCAGAATGACTTTTAAATTAGTAGCTTCAAGCGTAACAACCTACCCCTCAGTTCAACCTCTAAGAATGTAGTGATCTCTTAATCATATTGGTCTTATGGGAAAAGGAGGCTAAGACTTATACTTCTTTCAAACTCTCTCAAGGCCAGGATATGAAGTTAATTCTCTTAAGATTTGTCTTTATGGTATTTTGACTAAAGGAGGACTCCACAAGATCGTAACAATGTCTCATAGGCGTATTCGTTTGTTCCTCATTCCCATACTATTTGCATCTTTTTTGGATGTCTCTTAAATTGACAACTTTAGCTGTTTGAGCCTTCCAGAAATAACTTGCTTAAAATTTCAATATTTTGATTTGGGTTCTTCAATCCATAATGTCCTTTTGTGTGAGCAAGATATTTTATTTGATTATCAAGCTTCATGGATGGAGAAGAAACTCCCTTGGGCTGAGTTACTTGAACAGCTCTATAGATTGATCATTTTACTTCATCTCGGCCATGCTTTAATTGAGGCAAGAATTTATGGAAATCAGACTCCTTGACATAATCTCTTTGGGATTTTATTTGTAGTATGGGATCATTTTAAATACTATACACCTGTGAAACATGCTTCCTTTCCGTGGGTCCATAATAGAAGAAACCTCCAGACAGGCATCAGTGTTAAAGTGGGTGGATCCTTAAGATAGTGAGATAGAAATATTGCATCATTAGTCATTTTATTGGGGTTATTCTGACCAAACAGGAAAAGATCTCTACATTCCTAATGGTTTATCAGTGAAGGTGAAGTCACGGAGCTATATTTTCTTTATGTCTGAAATTATGTCTTTCAAGACTTCGATTTTTCTCAGCGTTTTGTCCTGCACCTATGTCAAGAGTCGAGGTGGGCTTTATTAAGTGAACTGAAGAAAAGAGAAAAACAAACGGGAAGGAGAAGACTATCTATAACAGACCAAACTACTTAAACTGTTCGTAACAAGCAAACAAGAAAAGAAAAGAAACGAAGCACAAGAAACTGTTTATTTATGTACAAAAGGTCTCAAATGAGACAACATAAAGTGTTGCTTCAAGGCGAGGCCATTGAGTGGAAGGGTTACTTCCTCTCCTTGGAGGTCTTTTAGCTTGTAAGTAGATGGGCCAAGTTTTTCAGAAATTAGATATGGACCGACCCATAGATGCTGAAACTTCATATGCATTCCTTTACCTTCATGTGGATGGTCCCATTTTAGAACTAAGTCACCTATTTCAAAATCCCGCTTTCCCGACTTTCTTTTATCGAACCACCTTTTGACTATGTCTTGGTGTTGGTGGAACTGACTTTTGGCCTTTTGCTAAGATTCTTCGAGTTTCAGTAAAGTATCAATTCTGGACTATAAAACCTGACTATTGGTGCCCCGGGATGCTTGAGACAATTGCAAAGATGGGAGTAAGAGGTTAGGAGGAAGGATGGCTTCTTTACCATAAACTAGGGTAAACGGACAAAATCCTAAGGCGTGCTTGGGTGTAACTCGGTCTGCCCACAAGGCATTTGGAAGGGCTATATGCCAGCTTCTTTGATTTTCAATGATAGTTTTTTTTAGGATTCGAATGAGATTTTTATTGGTAGATTCAGCTAATCCATTTCCTTGGGGATAGTAATTGGCTGAGTAATGTAATTTGATTCCTTTCTCATAAGAAAAATCATTTATCTTAAAATATGAAAAACAAGACGCATTATCAAAGACTAGGGAAATTGGAACCCCAAACATGGTTATGATGTTTTCCTCCGAGAATCCGATAACTGTATCTTCATTAACCTTGCGCAGTGGGACGGATTCCACCCATCTAGTAAAATAATCTGTGGCTGTCAAGATATATCGGTGCTGCAGAAAAGAAATTTGTTTTATCTCTCTAATGACATCTATACCCCATTGTTCAAAAGGCTCCAAGATGATAACCGACTGTAATGGTCTTGCTGCCTTGGGTAATTTTCCAGCACTTATTTGGCATATGTTGCAATTCTGTGCATAGGTATGAGAGTCTCTAAACAAAGTGGGCCAATAATATCTATCCCTTAGTATCGTGTGAGCTGTCGTGTCCCCGGAATAATGCCTACCAGCAGGGCCATCATGTAGCTCTTTGACCACCTTACTTGCATCTTCCTTCTCTAAACATCTGAGAAAATTACCATCATAATTCTTTTTGAAAAGTACCCCATCAATGATCTAGTAAGATGTTGACTTCAGACGGAGTGCTCTTCTTTGCTTAGAACTCCAATGCTTTGGCAAGTAGCCTTGTTGCAAGTAGTGCACTAAGTCTCTGTACCAAGATTCAGGTGTCGTGAAGATAGGGCAGACTTTAGCTATATTTAGTTCGGTCTCATTTTCCCAATCTTGCTCTTCATCTATTGGGTGCTGAGTGAGTAATTTACACAACCCTTGCCCCTTAATGATGGTTGCAGGCTTGAATTCTAGGTCATACTCTTGAAGAGCAGTGACCCAATTTCCTCTCCTTTCCTCGAGCTCTTTTTGAACGAAAAATGATCTAACCACAGGGTGGGGGACTATAACCTTAGTCCTATTCTTCAAAATATAAGGTTTGAACTGCTTGACTGCTTTGAACATGACATATGCTTGCTTGTCTACAGCAGGATAATTTAGCTCAGCGCCTTGCAGACTAGTACTCATAAAAGAAATTGGGTATTCATCCCCAGGTTCTACCTTTTGAGTAAGCACAGCCATGAGAGAGTCATCCGAAGCAAAAGTGTAGATGATGAAATCTTTGTCAAAATCTGGACTTCGTAAGGAAGGAGCATTAGCTATAGCAGCTTTAATCTCTGTAAAGGCTACTTTCTCCACATCAGTCCACTTGAATTGTACATTCTGCTTAATCATTTGTTGCAGGGGTTTAATTGTCTGAGCAAAATCCAGATTGAACCTATGAACAAAAATGATTGTGCCCATAAATGACTGCATAGATTTTTTGCTATGGGGCATGGGAATTTTATTGATAGCCTGGACTCTCTCTTGGTCTATTGAGATTCCTCTTTTCGAAATGATATGACCCAATAGTTTGCCTTCAAGCACAGCAAAGACACTTTTCTTAGGATTTAATGAGATACCATACTTTCTACAACACTCAAAAATCTGCTTCAGATGGAAAACATGATCTTCCCTCTTCTTTGAGAAAACTGTCACATCATCCAAGTAGACCACTACACACTGACCACCCAGATCTTGGAAATCAATATCCATTGCTTGCTGGAAGGTAGCCCCTGCATTTATCAGGACAACAAGCATTCTTCGGTAAGCGAATGTTCCCCATTTAGTGCGAAAGGTAGTCTTAAGACGGTCTTCTTCTGCCACCAACACTTGATTGTAACTGGAGAAACCATCTAGAAGAGAAAACAGTTCTGATCCTGATACCAACTGTAGAATTTGTTCCATTGGAGGAATGGGGTAATTATCCTTATCAGAGGCTCTGTTTAAATTTATGATATCTATACAGAGTCTTATTTCTCTATACTTCTTCCTTACGGGAACTAAATTAGCAACCCATTCCGAGTGCCGGACTTTAAAAATAATCCTTTCATCTAGTAACTTCTTCAACTCCTTTTGAATCAGAGGCTCGAGAGTAGGATGTATTCTTCTTAATTGCTGCTGAAATGGCTTATTGCCTGCTTTCATTGGTTTAACGTGCTGAATAATGCGGGTATCATATGTTTTCAGATCATCATAAGTCTAGGCAAAAACATCTTTATATTTAGTAAAGATTTTGATGAACTTATCTCTCTCGCATGGCGAGCAACATTTATCAATATTGACATATTTCGGTTCAACCTTTGTACCCAGATTAATCAATTCATGCGTCATAGAGGAGCTGTGAGTTTTAGCATTAACCAGCCTTTTAAATTTGCTCTACAAATCAAACAGAGCTTTGAGAGATTTTACTCCTTTGGGCATGAAATTCCCTTTAATATTGTCTTTGTTAAATTTTCAGAATTTACTTCAATCTTATCTAGGATCTTAACTGAGAGAACAACATGTACAGCATATCTACAGCATATCAAACATGGAGACAATAATGCAAGCACACAAGAGACACAAAGATTTACTTGGGGAAAACCATAAAGGTGAAAAACCCCAATAACTTCCTCAGAGATAGATAGAGCAATGATACAACCAACCAAGAGAGATAGCCATAACCTAGCAGCAGATCCTCCTCCTCCATAAGTGCGCCACTCCTCCTTGAGTGCATGTGTGAGAAGTGAGTGAGCAAATAGAGTGCCTCTCGCACTCTATTTATACTTGACTTGACTTGCCTTTTTACCTAACTCATGTAGGCTCGAACTTAACCACATAATATAATGCTGACTGGGCCGACCCCCAATAGGGTGGTCTAATAACCCTTTGACCCACATGGCCGACCCCCAATAGGGTGGTCTAATAACCCTTCGACCCACATGACTTATACAGGGCCGACCCCAACAAGGTGGTCTAATAACCCATCAAGTATAAGTTACGACACTTACAATATAAATGACGACACTTCCGTATAGAGGAATAATACCATCTCTATAGGAGTACATACAACATACATATATGAAATACATTCCGAAGTTACATATACATCAACACTCCCTCTTAACTAGGAAGGTATTTCTCAGCACAGTTCTTCTAGCACAAGTCATCTTCTTTGGATCGTCGTCACTGGATAATCGTCATCGAGTCATCATCATCGTCACTGCTGCTGCTATCTCAATCAATCTCTGAATCTACTCGTCATAGGAAGTTCTACAGAGCCAGTCCTTTTTCATACTGGATGTAGGCCCACCACCTGCAGGTCTTCGTCATCACTGGCCATACTGTGGAATCCTCAGGACTTATTACGTGCGTCACAAAACCTCGAAAGAGCATCCCAGAATGTTACGGGTACACAACTCCGACCTGTAGGATCTCCCAGGGTGCCATTACATGTGACCCCACCACAAAACCTCGAAAGAGCATCTCAGGATGTTACGGGTACACAACTCCGACCTGAAATCTCCCAGGGCACAAATTACATGTGGTCCACCACAAAACCTCGCAAGAGCATCTCAGGATGTTACGGGTACACAAATCCGACCTGAAATCTCCCAGGGCACAAATTACATGTGGTCCACCACAAAACCTCGCAAGAGAATCTCAGGATGTTACGGGTACACAACTCCGACCAGAAATCTCCCAGGGCGCTATTACATGTGGTCATGGCAAAACCTCGCAAGAGCATCCCAGGACTGATTACGGGCACACAGCCCAACCTATCGGATCTCCCAGGGCGCTATTACATGCCATAGGACAAAACCTCGCAAGAGCATCTGCCATATATCCCAGGGCGCTATTACATGCCATAGGCAAAACCTCGAAAGACTATCTGCAGATCTCCCAGGGCACTGAATTACATGTCCTCCCAGAGAAAAACCTCGAAAGAGCATTTGCCAGATGTCCCAGGGCACCGATATTACATGCCATAGGCAAAACCTCAAAAGACCATCTGCAAATCTCCCAGGGCACCGGATTACATGCTCATCTGCACAACCTGATCCATGGCCATGGAGTATCATCCTGATACTCACCATACATCATCCTGATGCATCCATGATCATCCTGATCATCATCACTGCAACGTCCTGCTGCATGTCATCTGGAGCAACATCCTGGAGCTCGTCATCTATGATCATCCTGATCATCACTGCAACATCCTGCTGCATGTCATCTGGAGCAACATCCTGAAGCTCGTCATCTATGATCATCTTGATCATCACTGCATCTACTTGATGCATACCAAGTATCTACCTGATACATATCATCATACATGATCCTCCTGATCATCAATGTATCCACCTGATACAAATACAAATACATGATACATATCACCATACATGATCCACCTGATCACACAATGTATCCACCTGATACATATATAGATACATGGTCCAAGCATCCAACATGATGCATACATACATACATAAAATGATCCAACTGATCATATCCAGCATCCACATGATGCGTACATACATACATAAAATGATCCAACTGATCATATCCAAGCAGAAACCAGAACATCATCCTGATGCTCATCATCCAGCGCTTACATCCACATCCATGTGAAGGATCCTCCTTCCAACATGCTTGGAATGGCTTCAGCAAATGTGTTCATCACTTCTTCCTTGAAGTGTCCTCGAAGTGAACTCGATTTGGAGAATACCAAGCCTCTCTCGGAAGTACTCGAACTTCACCCTGGCTAGTGGCTTCGTCAGCACATCTGCAATCTGCTCGTCCGTCGCAACATATAGGAGCTTCTCAGCTCCTCTCTGCACCATATCCCTGATATAGTGATATTTGATCTGTATGTGTTTCGACCTGTCATGAAACACTGGGTTCTCGGACAGCTTCACACAACTCTGGTTATCACAGAAGATACCAGTAGCCTCAAATAACTCAGACAGTAGCTTCCATATCCATATTGCCTCACAACTAGCTGAACAGGCTGCAACATACTCAGCCTCTACTGTACTCAATGCTACGCAGGACTGCTTCCTGCTAAACCAAGAGATCACACCTGATCCCATATTGAAGCAACACCCAGATGTGCTCTTCCTATTTGCAGCACTGCCAGCCCAATCTGAATCAACATAACCCTGCAGGTTAAAATTTTGATTCGCTTCATACTTGAGCCCATAATCCACTGAACCCTTCAGGTACCTCAGAACATGCTTTACAGCAACCAGGTGAACACTCCTCGGATCCGTCAGGAACTGGCTCAATGTGTTCACAACAAAGCAAAAGTCTGGTCTCGTGTTCGTCAGGTACATCAAGGACCTAATCATCTGACCATACATGGAGACATCAACCGACTCAGATGAAGCATCACATAGAAGCTTCAGATTCGATGCCATAGGTGTGGCCATATCCTTGCAGTCCATCATCCCGAACCTCTTCAGGATCATCATCCCGAACCTCTTCAGGATCTCTACTACATACTTCCCTTGTCCAAGGAAGATTCCATCTGCACTCTGCCACACCTTCATGCCAAAACAAATAGTGCATCATCCCCAAGTTCTTCAACTCGAACTCGGCAGTAAGCTTCCGCTGCATGTCGGCAATCAATCTATCTTCACCTATAACAAACAGGTTATCCGCATGAAAAAGTAGTATCACTGGATTGCCTTCCTCAACCTTGTAGTAAAGGTTGGAATTCGCTTTACTCTTGGTAAAGCCCAAACTGGATAGAAAGTTGTCTATACTACCATACCAAGTTCTGCACATATATGAATCCCTATCATGTGACTCAGAACCAAGTGGCTGCACCACATACACTTCTTCTTCAAATACACCATTCAAGAAAACTGTCTTGAAATCCATCTGGTGTATCTTCTATCTCAACACTTTTATATTTCTCAATGCTGCCATCTGCAACATGCTTGATCTGATAGTTCCATTTGGAAGTTATAACAAACTTCCCTTCACGTCTTGGAACTACATCCCAAACATTATTCTTCATGATCGACGGATCATGGCATTCCATTTCTTCATCCCAGATCCTGGGAACTTCAATATCTTCAATAGATATCTTTGTTGCTGGAACAAATGTTGTAGTTCTTCTTTTGTAGGAGATGGCATACGAACTTTCCTACACAACAAGTTAAATTGCATGATTAGAAAAACATCTCATAGTTTTCAGAACAAATTCTTACACATAAATAAATATGTCATACAATCATGCAATTAACTTTGCCAATGCTTCAATACAACATTTATCCATATCCCATAACTTTCTAGATGCCTTCCAATCTCTACCAGAACATTGTTAAGAGTGTGCACAACTCCCAACATGTCAGCAAAGAGGTTTCATTCTAGATAAGTAGCAATGGAATGTTGTACAGTGCCATAGGCCACTTACCCATTTATATTAGTAGTATATTGTTCATTAATGCAACTATTCTAATATGCACAATACATATCCTAAGTCTAGGAACATGAGCATATACATCATTGAACAATTTTATTTAAACAGACAAATATGCAAGAAATTAAAATACTTATCTTTGTTTGTTGGGTGGACTCCCTCTGAGTCTTCGCTTTCTTGCAGGAGCTATTGGAGTCCTAATCTGCAGTAGCTTCTTCTACAACTTTTGTTGTGAAATGTAGAGAGATGGTCAACTCCCTTTGAATATCTGCATCCTTTCATAAACCACTGGAGTGTAATCCCTCTTGATCTTTGCTCCCTGGATTACCTGTCCTTGAACTTATATACATTCTCGATCCCTATGCATGCTTGTTAGTATCATCATGTGTTATCCTCTAGGTCTAATATAAAATCATACATTCATTAGTATACTATTAAAACACAATAATCTCAAGCATGTATAGTCATGATCATTTCAAACAGAAATAGTAAGCATTATTATTCAAGGTTTATGTAGGATTCTTATAGTTAGTCAAATCATAAGAAGCATAACATGTCTAAACCTATAATTACTCAAACCTATGACTCTTCGGGTTAGTTGAATCATCAAACAAGATAAGAGATATAATATGCATAAAACTTGTGATTATTCAAACCTATACCTTCATGATTCTTCTGGTTAGTCATATCATCAATGATGGCAAGAAACATAATATGCATACAACCATGATTATTCAAACTTATGACTCTTCAGGAATAATCATTATCAACAACAGTATAAGATCCTAACACAAGGTAGGATTCTAGCTTGATATAGGAAAAACATACCTGGATTAGCATGCTAGTTAGTTATGTCTAACATACTCACATGATGTCTTCTTGTTCTTCTTCAATGACTTGTGCTAGTAACCTGTATATCTCATAGGTTAGCCATTACAAAACCAGGTTATACATACCTCGTAAATGGATCTTCTATGAGATCCATGACAATGGATGAATCTTTGTCCTCATGTTATCATGATCATATGTTCTTGGACCAGAACATGATTTGTCTTTCTTGGTGTACCTTTCATGTTAGTAGACAACATAAACCTCATACAACACCATAATGCATTAGTACAATCATAAGTGTCAACACCCTAACGAATGAATATCTTCTATCATGCATTCATAATTTTGTTAAGGTGATACGACAAATCTAAAATCAAAATTGTACTAACCGTAATAAAATGAAGACAAACATACCATAAACTTAATCATGGACAAATATCGAAACATACCTCGATGAGTCATACCTGTCGAGATCGCTTGTAATCTTCTTATGTAAGTCCTTAGCCTCATCTCCCTCTGAAACAGGAACTCCTTCACTTATGCAGGTAACCAATCCATCTTCTTCTAGGATTAACCCTATCCACTTGATTTGCAAGAAATGGACCTGGAGCTGGATATGGGTTTGTCAGAGAAACCCCAAAAATTCAAACTTTGAATTTCAAACTTCCGAAAGGATAGAAATATGCGCCTTGATGAGCTGATCAAACTGGTATATTCAGAATTTGAAAACTGCAAAGTTTCACTCCTCAATTTTGCCTTTGAAAATTTCAGATTCACTAGACGTGACCCTAAACTGGGGTTTGATGAAGCCCACTCTTCTACCCAATCAAAATGTTTGATCCAAATCTCTAAGCTTCTATTTTTCTGAGGAGCTTCCAGTCGTGGTCACAGATTTCAAAAATTCCCATTTTTACAGAAGCCCTAATTTTCCACTTTTCTGATCAAAGTCCCGAACTAGGGTCTAATCAAGCCTGAACTTCTTCCCAACCAAAAATTCTGATCTTGGTCTCTAAATTTCTATTTTGATGAGTAGCATCCAGCCGTGGTCTCCGATTACAAAAATTCCAACTTTCTCCAAAGCCCTAAATTCCGGAAGCCATGAATGAAGGTACCAAAAAATAATTCTGTTTTGACAGAAATATGTACCTGATTGTTTTTGGTGTAACTCTGAAATTTTTGATCCACAGGGTCTGAAAAAGTTTCCTGAGATAGACTGACCTGTTATCTTTCCATCCTGACAGGTCTGACCTCAATTGGATTCTCTGAGAGAGAGATATGCCAAATGTCGCAATGTGACCTGTTTTGGGATAAAACAGGAGAGAAAACTTGTACAGCGTGCCACGTGTCACTGTTTTAACTTCGGCCTCTGAAAAAGTTTCCTGAGATAGCTCGGCCTGTTACCTTTCCATCCTGATAGGTCTGACCTCAATTGGACTCTCTGAGAGAGATTTATTCCAAATGTCGCAACATGACCTGTTTATGGGATAATACAGGAGAGCGCACTTGTACGGAGTGCCACGTGTCACTGGTTCAACTTCGGCCTCCGAAAACGTTTTCTGAGATAGTAAAGTCTGTGTACTACCTGTCCAAGTTATGACCTTTTTCCCAAGGTCACCTGATTTTGACTCAGATCTGGAAGAGGAAGAAACCCTATATTGTACAGATCATAAATCACAAAGTACAACGAATTAGAGGTTGTCCTTTGGACACAAGGTACCTGGAGCTCTTAGCTTCGGCCTGTAACAATTTCAGATCTGAAAACTTCGCCAAAACGGATATATAGTGAAAGTGCTACGATGACTGGTTTTTGCTATATCAAGCCCTAGCATCGTAAGTGCAACAAGTGTCATACATGCCATATCATGCCTTCTTTCAGGCTAGCTCTGATACCATGTTAAATTTTCAGAATTTACTTCAATATTATCTAGGATCTTAACTAAGAGAACAACATGTACAGCATATCAATCATGGAGACAATAATGCAAGCACACAAGAGACACAAAGATTTACTTGGGGAAAACCATAAAGGTGAAAAACCCCAATAACTTCCTCAGAGATAGATAGAGAAATGATACAACCAACCAAGAGAGATAGCCATAACCTAGCAGCAGATCCTCCTCCTCCATAAGTGCGCCACTCCTCCTTGAGTGCATGTGTGAGAAGTGAGTGAGCAAATAGAGTGCCTCTCGCACTCTATTTATACTTGACTTGACTTGCCTTTTTACCTAACTCATGTAGGCTCGAACTTAACCACATAATATAATGCTGACTGGGCCGACCCCCAATAGGGTGGTCTAATAACCCTTTGACCCACATGGCCGACCACCAATAGGGTGGTCTAATAACCCTTCGACCCACATGACTTATACAGGGCCGACCCCAACAAGGTGGTCTAATAACCCATCAAGTATAAGTTACGACACTTACAATATAAATGACGACACTTCCGTATAGAGGAATAATACCATCTCTATAGGAGTACATACAACATACATATATGAAATACATTCCGAAGTTACATATACATCAACAGTCTTTGCTTTGAAGATCTGAATCACGCTTTTCCTCATCTATTATGGCTTCTTGGAAGACATCTTCATTCGTCAAAAAGCTAATGATTTGGTTATCATCATCAAATACTCTGAGATTGGTAATATTATCCAGCACGGATGGCCTGAAAATCAATTCAATAGAGCATTTGTTATTAGTAGGAACTAATCTGTAGGCGTAAGTAGCTAACAAATCAGCTGCAACATTTTTCATCCTAGGAATGAAATTTATGTTGAAAGGATCAAAGCATGAAAGCAAATTCCAAAACTCAGATTGATAACCTTTTAAGTGAGGAGAAAAGCAGTGAATTGTATCTCTCACTTGCCTGACAATTATTTATGAGTCACTGAAAATCTTCAATTATTTGACATTAAGACCAATGGCTTTCTTTAATCCATGGATTAGAGCTTCGTACTCTGCCATATTGTTAGTACACTCAAATTCTAACCTACAAGATAAAAAAAAATTGTTTCTTGTGGGGTCGATTAACATGCAACCGACTCCTGATCCTTCTTGAGTTTTGGAGCCATCAAAGTAAAAAATCCAAAAGACATTTTCTTCTTTAACTAAATTAGCATCATTAACATCTAAGTTAGTAACTAATCCTACTATGTTACAATCAATATTATCAGTCTGAGAAAAATGAAGGAGATCGGGTTGTTCATCTGAATCACAGCTAGCATCTTGTGCTTTATAATTTCCTGGTTCAATCTCTAAGAAATAGTTTCCCAAAACTGAAGACAAGAAAGCCAGAGCCTCATTTTTTTCTTCTAACTGAGATACGTTTTGTTTCATGTGCGGTTCCCTCAGTATCTTAATCTGGTTTTTCCTATTCTGATATGGCAGCCATAAATGAGACCAATCAATTGCAAAGTAGCCATTAAGCTTTGTAGACTAGTCCCTACTAAGAATCAAACCATAATCCTCTGGAATATCCACTACCATTATATCCACAAATTGGCATACCTTGGGGTCTACTGAAAATCTAATCAACACATCTTTCATTTCACCAATTACTTTAATAGCCGTCCTATCCAATTGTATGATCTGGGATGAGCAAGGAATTGGCTTCCCATTAATCTTTCTGTAGATTGACAGAGGCATGACATTTGAATTAGCACTCGAATGTACCAAAAAGTTATGCACATTATGATTAAAGATTTCAAAAGTTAAGAGGAAAGGCAGATTTTGTGATTTAGACTTCCCGCCAATACTGGCTTCGTTAATTTCAGGATTGTCTTCTGTATTTTCAGATGAAGGACTAGTTTGCGGGTCAAAAGCTTCTAGCAATTTCTTTCTCTGCTGGGGCAGACTACACATGTCAAATATGGACACATTGGCTTTAGCCTTCTTGATTTCCTCAATTACATCATACCCCATATCACATGCTTTTGAAATTTTCAACTGATTTTCTGCTTTGTTTAAAGTAATACTTTGTTGTTTGGTTAATCCAGCAGCTGAGTCTTTTGTAGACGCTAGGCTAGCCTTGGGCTATCGAGGGATTTCCTTGGGCTGCTGTGGAATTACAGTTATGTGTCGTTTTGGTAACTCCGTGAATTTTGACTTGGGAACATCTATGGTTTGATTAGGTAAGGGGCTTTTACTCCTAGTGGTGACATTGATAGATGTTGTTTGAGTTTCCCCAGTGAGATCCTCGAAAGAAAGTTCTTGCGCAAGTGTCCAATCCCAGAGGACCAAAGTGGTATCGGGAGCGGGTTCTTCATGTTCAGGACTTTGCTCTTCCTGCGGATCTTCCTGATCTAATCTTCGTGCATCAAGCATTTGGTTCATCACTAGGCTCACTGAATTTATCCATTATGGACAAGTTTTTTTTCTGAGTGTTGTTCCTAATGGAAAGTACAGAAATGGTCCATACCTACCTCGTTTAAATTTAGCAAAACAAAACTATTTATGGGTGGATATGGTTGTCCACCCTCTTCTCTTTTCTTATAGTAAGGCTTAAACGGTTGCCTGGAACTGCTGGCTGCCTTGTCCCTTTCTAAGTCCACAATTTTGTTTGAAAGCTTTTGCATCATTTTTACCATGTTTTCCATATCAGTTGACGGTTCTTCTTTTTTTTTAGTCAATAGAAAAGGCTTCTTAGTAGGCTACTTTGTTTCCATATCTAGAGCATGTTTAGAAGTGCTTTCTGCCTCTTCTTCTACCTTCTTTGTTTCTTCAAATTTTTCTATTAAGGTAGTTTTCTTTGCTCTTTTAACAAACATGGCTATCAGAGAGTCAAGAGCTGTTGTATAGTACTCAACTAATGATTCCTCAGTAGGCCTTGCGGCGTCAATGAAATTATTCAGCAGAGTGGTGAATCTTTGGTTAAATTCTTGAACCTTCTCCTTCTTCTCCATTCTCATGGACAACAATTCTTTCATTAGAGTGGCTACGGTCTTTTGGTTTCCATACTTCTTTAAGAAACATTTCTCAAAGTCTTCCCAGTTAGATATTGAACTATCTTGCAGGCTAATGTACCAGGAGGAGACTTTAGGTTCGAATGTGCAAGGAAACAATCAACAAACTACATCTTCATGTTCTACGTTTAAAATATTCAAGGCTAAGTAAAAACCTTTTAGGTGATCTTCAGTGTTGATCCCCTTACCTGGGTCATACTTAGGCAAAACCTTCTCTGGGTTTTTAGGAAGATCATGGAATGGTCCAACTAGATTTAATGCCCCCCTTGCTCTCCAAGTAGGTACAACCATGGTTCTCCGGGGAGAGTCTTGTGGTGTATGCGGTGGATATTTCCATGGAGTATGAGGAGGAGAATTGTTTGGGGTACACAGCTCTGGAGAGGTTTCAAGTTCGATTTCCCCCAAAGGCTCTGTGATCTCTTCCAAAGATAAATCTACCAACTCTTCTAAGTTTTGTACCAGCATTGCGTCTCTAGTATATTGTGTTGCCCTCTTAGGGGTGTTTCTTCTGGGAAGTAGGGGAATTGTGTTTAAACCATCGAGCTGCCTAACGTAAGCCCGGGTATGTCTTCTTAAATTTGCTACTTCCACAAAAGGCATAGCGTACAACGTTTCTTGCTGCTCACCCTTAGGATTGGGATCTTCTTGATTTCTTGATTCCTGATCTAGATCTTCTGGGATAGCTATTTCAAATGGGTCTTCAGTGGGATTTCTTCTAACGAAGGGATCTCTTCTGCCATCCATGCACTGGTGGCCCTCCTTCTAGCGCCATCTAGGGATCTGACATTCTCCCCCACTCCAAACTGTCTCCATCCTCAGCAATGTCTCTACAAACACTCCAATGTCCATGAACCACATTTCCACTATTGTTGCATCCAACTGTTGATGCGTAAGATTCTTTTGAAGAAGGCTCCAAAAGTGTCTGACCATTGTTTCCTTATCATGCCTATGTTCGGTGTGCACCCTTATGTGGTGAACTAGTTAGGTAGCGAGCCCCACCGTTGCGCTCAATGACATGAGAACGAATTCTTCACGCCCAAGACAATCAGCTACCTTCACATTTCGGTCATCCATGCACTCTTTTGAACTAAGGCAAGGCCACCATCTTTTCCTCAAAACTGGGTAAGGCACTAATCCTCAACACCAAGCCCATCTTCCCAAGTGACGTGGCTTCAAAACATACTTTTGTTCTGGTACTTGATCTCCTTGCCACTACAATCAATCTTCTTCCCTTCATATTTTACATCTATTAACACACTCCTCTCGGTCAAGAAGGCAAGGTATCATTTCTTCCTTTAAACCAACACAAAAAGACCACTTTCACTTCTATCATTTGCAACTCCCTTCGACTTGCTTCTCAAGTCCACAAGGTTTGTGACAAGCCATTCTCATCTACCATGCCCATGCAATGTAGAAACGTGCACAGCCAGAGAAGGTTCTACATCTTACTCTCCTACAGCATCGCTGCCATGCATATTTTATGTGTTGCCAAACAATCCTATACCTCCAAATTTATTCAAAACTATTCAAGTTAGTCAAAATTCTCTCTTTAAATGGTTTAATATATAGAAGTCTTAGTTTGATAAGTTGATTGTTAGCATATTTTATGTGTTGCCAAACAATCCTATACCTCCAAAGCTATTCAAGCTAGTCAAAACTGTCTCTTTAAATGGTTTAACATTTAGAGGCATTAGATGATTTATTCTCTTAATTTGAATAATTATTTGTGTGTTCAATGCATATTCTTATTATTACTTGATAAATTGATTGTTAGCATATTTTATGTGTTGCCAAACAATCCTATACCTCCAAAGTTATTCAAGTTAGTCAAAACTGTCTCTTTAAATGGTTTAATATATAAAGGTATTAGATGATTTATTCTCTTAATATGAATAATTATTTGGTTGTTCAATGCATATCCTTATTATTATTTGATAAGTTGATTGTTAGCATATTTTATGTGTTGCCAAACAATCCTATACCTCCAAAGTTATTCAAGTTAGTCAAAATTGTCTCTTTAAATGGTTTAATATATAGAAATATTAGATGTTTTATTCTCTTAATATGAATAACTACTTGGTTGTTCAATGCATATTCTTATTATTATTTGATAAGTTGATTGTTGGCATATTTTATGTGTTGCCAAACAATCCTATACCTCCAAAGCTATTCAAGTTAGTCAAAATTGTCTCTTTAAATGGTTTAATATATAGAAATATTCGATGTTTTATTCTCTTAATATGAATAACTACTTGGCTGTTCCATGCATATTCTTATTATTATTTGATAAGTTGATTGTTGTTCAATGCATATCCTTATTATTATTTGATAAGTTGATTGTTGGCATATTTTATGTGTTACCAAACAATCCTATACCTCCAAAGCTATTCAAGTTAGTCAAAATTATCTCTTTCAATGGTTTAATATATAGAGCTATTAAATATTCTCTTAATCTCTTAACCTGAATAATTACTTGGATGTTCAATGCTTTGTAATTATACAAACTACTGCACATTTTGTGAGGCCCATTTTGTCTTGTATGTAATAGGGCTTGGTTGTGCACATTTTGTGAGGCCCATTTTGTCTTGTATGTAATATGGCTTGGCTGTTCAATGCTTTATAATCATGCAAATTACGGCACATTTTGTGAGGTTCATTTTGTTTCTTAGATGTAATCAGTTGTTACAGTCTTTCTAGATTTTTCCAATTGGTCTTTGTAGCTTTACCTAGTTCAACTACTAACATGAGCGTACGATATTCTCACATCAACTACTAACATGATATTCTCACATCAACTACTAACATGAGCGTACGATATTCTCTTCGGGTCGATGCCCAGTAAGTGATACTAAAGTAGACTAAGTTGGAATATTAATATGTCTCAAAGTGCTTCAGGGACACGGCCATGCTATAGAATTGCCTAATTACTTTGAATCAATAATTAGTAATTAGCTTGGTAGTTTTTCTTATCAATCTAATAATAGGCATTTGAATGCATTCTCATCAATCTTCTCAAGGATAATGAACCTGCGGCCCTTTAACCCATTCATAAATAAGTGCAACCGTAAGTCTATTTGCAAGGAAAAGACACATTCCACAAAATACCAATCTCTAAATAATGAAAGTTCTGTAGTTTGAAATGCATGACTTCAGATATATATTAGATATTTCACAAGATGATAGAGCGATTAGTAGTTCGTTATATGGATTTCGAAGTCCATTAGTGGACCATTCCTGAAATCAAACTTATAAATATACGAACACAAGTTTGGTTAGTCAGTTTGAATAAACAGTCAGCCAGTCTTCATCTCCGCGACAGTCTATGATCATGTGACTATTGTATGTGACAAATTCATGACACTATATGTTGACCAAAGAGATATAAATTGGTCTAAGAGCAGACAAAAATGACTGAGTTACTATATGTTGACCAAAGAGATATAAATTGGTCTAAGAGCAGACAAAAATGACTGAGTTGTCTTTAAAATCATTGAGATGTACATATTTTATATCTCAGACCCGACAAAAATCGATCTGTACAGATATTTAAGAATTAGAGTGGTATACGCAACATCCTAATTACAAGTGTCAATGAGGTGTGTTTGACATTGATCTCTACAGAGTTTATATTTAAGAATCAGAGTGGTATACTAAACATTAAGTGAATGTATGGGCATGATTTATGTATTTGTCATTTGTTGTTGACAAGTAGTAAATGTAAGTTTAGAAGTAAGATTGATTTAAAAAGGTCATTAATTGGTATGGGAAAGAGATTTTAATTTGAAAAGGTCATTAATATGTATGGGAAAGAGATTTTAATTTGAAAAGGTCATTAATTTGTATGGGAAAGAGATTTTAAGTTAAAAAGGTCATTAATTAGGATGAACACAATCACAATATTAAAAAGTGATTGATATTTTCAATTGATTTTATTGTACAGTTTTTAATGAATAGTATCCACTTTCAACAATTTGTATTGAGATTCGATTGTGTAGAACATTGACAATTATTTGAATCATTGCACAAATATATTAATCAATATTATTAATTATTTTGAATTTTTTATAAGATAAAGTTTGTAGTCAACCAAATCAAACGATGTTAGAATTTTATATGGTGTGAAGAGTCGGTGTTTAAAAATTATTTTGATTTTTTTATAAGATAAAGTTTGTAGTCAACCAAATCAAAGGATGTTAGAATTTTATATGGTGTGAAGAGTCGGTGTCTAAGAATCAAAGTTAGTAGGGATTTTCAAAGATAGTGGCAAAAGGGAGATTCATTGATAATCATTTAAATTTTTAAGAAAATCCAACATGGATCAGCTCTCAACAATGTCTCCATGAATTGGTGAATTGAGGTAGGTTTAGCAAGCTTGGCATTTCTTCTTTCTCAAATATAAATCCTCATTCCTTCCCATGTCCGAAAGTCAACTAATAAGGTAGTTGATTGTCTAGACAATGAAGGGTGTTGTAGAGCCAAGAAGCCATAAATATTGATTGGCACCTTACCTCAGTTAATGACATAACTACTGACTATTGGGATATTTGTAGTGATTGTAACCACCCAAATAGGATGATAGTGAATAATGGGAGGACAACACAAGGGTCGGAGGGCATTGTCCAAGCTCAACAACTCACCCACGGTCTAGTTTATGAGGGGACAAGTAGAAAGGACGAGCAATCGATTACCATGTGGACATTAATGGATAGGACATTTGTATCAAGTGATGGCACCAAGTAAAAGATGAATAAAACAAGCACTCATAACCTAGGGCATTGAACACTGGCTCTACTAGAGAGGGATGGTGTCACAGGCTCATATTGACTTTACTCAAAACACTAAGTTTCGTCTTCTGGGAGCCCATGTGGCACTGCCCGGAACTCCCCCAGCTAGCGGTGAGACCAACTCGAGTTGGGAGCCCTATAGAGTAAACCTACTTCCTACATAACACTTACCCTATTAACACTTTACTCTTGTTCAATTATTACTTAGCCAATTATTACGTGTTAACATCCAATAGTTACACTTAGCCAAAATACAAGAGACTCAAGATGATATGAAGGTGGCAACCCAAGATGGGCATGCCTAATTTTTTTTTATAACACAAGTATAGATTTACAATGTTACATCAAGATGGGGGCTTCCACTGACAAACCACCCAAGAGAGTGCCCACTGGCCTGCTCTTCAGAAACCCCAAGAATTAGCCTACTCACACTTCTTGTTTTCCACGCTTCTTCTCGACGCAACTGCACGACCGCCACATGTGGCTCATGTCATCTGCATCGAATCCTGCACCAACTCTCCCTTGCCACCAAAACACCGAAGTGTGGGATTCACCCCTGCAACATCCGAGCTTCTAACCCATGTTAGCTACTAACCATCCTGATGCCATGAGCTCCTTTCCCGATCCTCCAACACTTAATCATCGGAAGAGTCCATGGATGTGGGCACACTTAACCACTTCTTGGAAATCTTCCCACTCGACCGCCATGCTCAACCATCCTGAAGGTCCTACCATTGGATGATCCATATGTACCAGTTTCCTTTCTATCCAATTGGATCCAAAGCGGGTTAGGAGGAGCCCCAAGTTTCTGGCTATCATTAGGGATCTGAAATCCTCCCCCACTCCAAACTGTCTCCATCCTCAGCAATGTCTCCACAAACACTCCAATGTCCTATTGATTCCTCGAAAATCGCAACATCAAGCAGCAACGGATTCTCCACGGTAAACAGTCCCAATTAGATTTTCCACCATTTTGTGTGGGGAATCCGTCCGATTAACGATTCCGACTACCGTAAGATTTAAAGATTCTTAATCTTTGCACCGGTTACGGCCCGATCCATTGTTTTGTGATTTGATTTTAAAGATTATATTCAAGTGCCCTAAGCTAAGTGTATGCAATTAAGCTAAATTGATCTAAAACTGTGTAAGCAAAACGATTCTATCCTTGCAAGGAGCAAAATGAAGATATGAGCAATGACCTGAAATAAAGCACCCAAAGATTTCACAGATAGCCGTTCAACCATAAAGATGTCTTTTCTAGTAGAAAATAAAAGATCTCAAAGGTAACTCTGATTCAAATTAAACATTCCAATTGCTCATTTGAAGTAAACATTAATTGCACAGAAAGAAATCTATGAGAAACATTAGTCACATCTGGAAATAATTCGCATTGAAGTAAGGAAAGATCTCACAAAAGAGGTGTAAACGTAGTAAGGGATAGCCCAAACAAAGATTTGACACGTTATTCTGGCAAAACGCAGTCCTTCAAGCTTTCATTATGAAAAATAGAATTCCTCATACATGCAATAAAGTAGTCTACGTACAAGACAGAAAATGTCTTTCCAACCTGCCAAAAGTCCTTTCATTCTCTTATGTCTGTCTATTTATAGATTTACAATGCTTTCCTTTTCCCAAAACCTAAACCTAGGGAGAAAAAAAAACTTTGTCTTCTAGTGACTAATAAGACAAAACTAATAATAGAGCTGTTCTTTTACAAAATATGTAACTAAAATAAATTCCAGCTATGCTTGTCCATTTTCTTAACCGATCTACCAATAATAGCCTTCTTCATTTCATGAAAATAAACGGAATCCAGGTTGGCCACTTGGCGCTGCTGCTTGGGGTTGTACGGGATTAGTGCTAATTCATCAATAGGAACAACTCTAGTATCAACTATCCCTGGTGGGTCTTTCTTTGGCATATCTAAGTCCATGGGTTGTGGGCTAGATGGGTTTTGTTCAGGAGTTCTTTCAGCCTACCCCTTTTCATGTCTTTCAACTAGCTCTGCTAATTTTGCTTGTAATCTGTCTGCCTCTTCCAACAAAATCCTCCCTTCTTCTTCTTGTTGTTGTTTAGTAACCTGTTCCTGGAAGATCCTTTCTTCTTCTTCTCTCTGGGCCTTCAATTTCTCTTCCTTCTTGATTCTAGCATCTTTTTCTTGCATGCTAAACTTGTGGCGAGCCGAAGAGCACAAATAAGAAGACATTTAGAGAAACTATTTAAACACAATGCTTCTTACCGAAAAAACATAAAACATGATAGAATTAGCTTCCAACTAAATGACTTTCAAGTAATAGTAAAATAGTTATAAAATTTCCAGAATACACCATTTTCACAATATGAAAGCTATTTTAAAAAAATGATCGACTAATTCACAGATGCAATTATCATTTCACGGTTGTTGGCCTTTGCAAATGGATGCGGAGCTATTCATAATGCTACTACTGCAGGGCCGAAAGGTTTTCTTAACATGTTCTAAGGCGGTTTTGGCTTTCAAACAATGTTGTTGATGGGTAGGGGTAATGCAGATGTATCCCGTTCTGTGCATTCATATAGGGGAAGCATAATTTCACATACGTTATAGGTTGGCGAATTAATGAGCATGGGGCTCGAGGAAGACAGGTATTTAAAACATCACATGGCCACACTAATGACCCTACCAACTTCGTATTCGCATGTTTGCCCAAATTGCTTTCCCCGCCAAAGTGGCGATTTTACTGTTACGTTGTGCGCTTGTAGCGGCAGTCTTAGTGTTTATCTCTGCGCTAATGGGCTGTGCCAAGAATGGATCTCGGGCCTGCATCCAAGGAGGAGGCGTGGTTATGATGGCGGCCATTATAGGGATGGGTTTTGCGCATCGGCGGAGGATTTAGTCACAATATGTGCGCTAACAAAAGATGCGCCAAAGAGTCATGAGGAAAAGACTTAGAAGATTCTCATGCCGTCACTCGTTATAAATTTAAACTCTGCACCAAAGCATCCGAAATAATGTCGGCAATTGCGCCAAAGGCGGCCAAAATAAGACTAATATAGGCACCATAGTTGGTCCGAAATGAGCTCTCGAAGGGCGCCTAAAGCGGCCAAGGTAGTTTTAGACTTTGCGCGATAAGCGGGCAGTTTAAATTTAAAAGTTGCACGAGAGAGGATAAAAAACAAACAATGGTCAAATTATAGTTAAGAGTCTCATCGAAGAGGTAGAGTTAGGGTTGATATTTGCAACGAAAGCAGAAGACTTAGGTTTAAGATTTGCGCTGAAAGCATAAGACTCATGGTTAAAACTTGCGCCGAAGGTGGAAGACTTATGGTTAAAACTTGCTCCGAAGGCTAAAGGTGACTTTTCCTTACAAAAATTCTTTGGGAAACAAGTGTTAAAGCTTTCCAAGTTGGAGCAAGATAAGCTTCAAAAGAAAGATAAATAATTGTTACAAAAGTGTAGGAGGAGGGGCCCTAACATTTTAGAAAAATTTGGAGAAGGATGTTGCAGCAACAACAATTGGCGATTCGCTGGCGAACATGGATCTCTAAAACAAAATATTGTCATGATCAGAATGAATTAAATTAGTAGCTTCAAGTGTAACAACCTGCCCCTCAGTTCAACCTCTAAGAATGTAGTGATCTCTTAATCATATTGGTCTTATGGGAAAAGGAGGCTAAGACTTATACTTCTTTCAAACTCTCTCAAGGCTAGGATATGAAGTTAATTCTCTTAAGATATGTCTTTATGGTATTTTGACTAAAGGAGGACTCCACAAGATCGTAACAATGTCTCACAGGCGTATTTGTTTGTTCCTCATTCCCATACTATTTGCATCTCTTTTGGATGTCTCTTAAATTGACAGCTTTAGCTGTTTGAGCCTTCCAAAAATAACTTGCTTAAAATTTCAATATTTTGATCTGGGTTCTTCAATCCATAATGTCCTTTTGTGTGAGCGAGAGATTTTAGTTTATTATCAAGCTTCACAAATGGAGAAGAACCTCGCTTGGGATGAGTTACTTGAACAACTCTATAGATTTGATCATTTTACTTCATCTCGGCCATGCTTTAATTGAGGCAAGAATTTATGGAAATCAGACTGCTTGACATAATCTCTTTGGGATTTTATTTGTAGTATGGGATCATTTTAAATACTATACGCCTGTGAAACATCCTTCCTTTCCGTGGGTCCATAATAGCAGAGACCTCGAGATAGGCATCAATGTTAAAGTGGGTGGAGACTTAAGATAGTGATAGAGAAATATTGCATCATTAGTCATTTAACTGGGGTTATTCTGACCAAACAGGAAAAGATCTCTACATTCCTAACGGCTGATCAGTGAAGGCGAAGTCATAGAGATATATTTTCTTTATGTCTGAAATTCTGTCTTTCAAGACTTCGATTTTGCTCAAAGTTCTGTCATGCACCTATGTCAAGAGTCAAGGTGGTATTTATTAAGTGAAGTGAAGAAAGGAGAAAAACAAACGGGAAGGAGAAGACTATCTATAACAGACCAAACTACTTAAACTGTTCATAACAAGCAAACAAGAAAAGAAAAGAAACAAAGCACAAGAAACTGTTTATTTATGTACAAAAGGTCTCAAATGAGACTACGCAAAGTGTTGCTTCAAGGCGAGGCCATTGAGGGGAAGGGTTACTTCCTCTCCTTGGAGGTCTTTTAGCTTGTAAGTAGATGGGCCAAGTTTTTCGGAAATTAGATATGGACTGACCCATAGATGCTGAAACTTCGTATGCATTCCTTTACCTTCATGTGGATGGTCCCATTTTATAACTAAGTCACCTATTTCAAAATCCCGCTTGCCGAACTTTCTTTTATTGAACCACCTTTTGACTATGTCTTGGTATTGGTGGAACCGGCTTTTCGTCTTTTGCCGAGATTCTTCGAGTTTCAGTAAAGTATCAATTCTGGACTGTAAAACCTGACTACCGGTGCCCCAGGATGCTTGAGACAATTGCAAAGATGGGAGTAAGAGGTTAGGAGGAAGGATGGATTCTTTACCATAAACTAGGGTAAACGGAGAAACTCCTAAGGCGTGCTTGGGTGTAACTTGGTCTTCCCACAAGGCATTTGGAAGGGCTATATGCCAGCTTCTTTGATTTTCAATGACAATTTTTTTAGGATTCGAATGAGATTTTTATTAGTAGATTCAGCTAATCCATTTCCTTGGGGATAGTAATTAGCTGAGTAATGTAATTTGATTCCTTTCTCATAAGCAAAATCATTTATCTTAAAATACAAAAAATAAGACGCATTATCAAAGACTAGGGAAATTGGAACCCGAAACATGGTTATGATGTTTTCCTCCGGGAATCTGATAACTGTATCTTCATTAATCTTGCGTAGTGGGACGGATTCCACCCATCTAGTAAAATAATTTGTGGCTATTAGGATATATCGGTGCTGTAGAGAAGAATTTGGTTTTATCTCTCCAATGACATCTATGCCCCATTGTTCAAAAGGATCTGAGATGATAACCGACTGTAATGGTCCTTCTGCCTTGGGTAATTTTCCAGCACTTATTTGGCATATGTCGCAATTCCGTGCATAGGTATGAGAGTCTCTAAACAAAGTGGGCCAATAATATCTAGCCCTCAGTATCATGTGAGCTGTCGTGTCCCTGGAATAATGCCCACCAACAGGGCCATCATGTAGCTCTTTGACCACCTTACTTGCATCTTCCTTCTCTAAACATCTGAGAAAAATACCATCATAATTATTTTTGAAAAGTACACCATCAATGATTTGGTAAGATGTCAACTTCAGACGGAGTGCTCTTCTTTGCTTAGAACTCCAATGCTATGGCAAGTAGCCTTATTGCAAGTAGTGCACTAAGTCTCTGTACCAAGATTCAGGTGTCGTGAAGATAGGGCAGACTTCAGCTATATTTAGTTCGGCCTCATTTTCCCAATCTCGCTCTTCATCTATTGGGTGCTGAGTGAGTAACTTACACAACCCTTGCCCCTTAATGATGGTTGCAGGATTGAATTCTAAGTCATACTCTTGAAGAGCAATGACCCAATTTCCTCTCCTTTCCCCTAGCTCTTTTTGAATGAACAACGATCTGACCACAGGGTGGGGGACTATAACCTTAGTCCTATTCTTCAAAATATAAGGTCTGAACTGCTTGAACGCTTTGAACACGGCATATGCGTACTTGTCTACAACAGGATAATTTAGCTTAGAGCCTTGCATACCAGTGCTCATAAAAGAAATTTGGTATTCATCCTCGGGTTCTACCTTTTGAGAAAGCACAGCCGTGAGAGAGTCATCCAAAGCAAAAGTGTAGATGATGAAATCTTTGTCAAAATATGGACTTCGTAAGGAAGGAGCATTAGCTATAGAAACTTTAATCTCTGTAAAGGCTACTTTCTCCACATCAATCCACTTGAATTGTACATTCTACTTAATCATTTGTTGCAGGGGTTTAACTGTCTAAGCAAAATCTGGAATGAACCTCTGAACAAAACCGATTGTGCCCATAAATGACTGCATAGATTTTTTGCTGTGGGGCATGGGAATTTTATTGATAGCCTAGACTCTCTCTTGGTCTATTGAGATTCCTCTTTTCGAAATGATATGACCTAATAGTTTTCCTTCAAGTACAGCAAAGACACTTTTCTTGGGATTTAATGAGATACTGTACTTTCTACAACGCTAAAAAATCTGCTTTAGATGGAAAACATGATCTTCCCTCTTCTTTGAGAAAACTGTCACATCATCCAAGTAGACCACTACACACTGACCACCCAAACCTCGGAAATCAATATCCATTTCTCACTGGAAGGTAGCCCCTGCATTTATTAGGCCAAAAGGAATTCTTCGGTAAGCGAATGTTCTTCATTTAGTGCGGAAGGTAGTCTTAAGACGGTCTTCTTCTGCCACCAACACTTGATTGTAACCGGAGAAACCATCTAGAAGAGAAAACAGTTCTAATCCTGATACCAGCTGCATAATTTGTTCCTTTGGAGGAACGGGGTAATTATCCTTATTAGAGGCTCTGTTTAAATTTCTGAAATCTACATAGAGTCTTATTTCTCTAGACTTCTTCCTTATGGGAACTAAATTAGCAACCCATTCCGAGTGCCGGACTTTAAAAATAATCCTTGCATCTAGTAACTTCTTCAACTCCTTTTGAATCAGAGGCTTGAGAGTAGGATGCATTCTTTTTAATTGCTGCTGAAATGGCTTAGTTCCTGCTTTCATTGGTTTAATGTGCTGAATAATGCGGGTATCATATGTTTTCAGATCATCATAAGTCTAGGCGAAAACATATTTATATTGCCTAAAGAGTTTCATGAACTTATCTCTCTCGCCTGGCGAGCAACATTTACCAAGATTGACATATTTTTGTTCAACCTTTGTACCTAGATTAATCAATTCATGCTCTCATAGCTCACACCAAGAAAGGGAAGTTCAAGAGAGAGCCATCTCACTCCAAGAAATCTTCACATCACTTCAAAGAAAGAAGAATATGCTTCACCTGTAATGAGAAAGGACATATTTCCATAAATTGTCCCAAGAAGAAGAAGGACAAGAACAACCCCATCAAGAAGAAGAAGGGTAGCAAAAGAAGGTTTCATGCTCATGATGCTGAAGATGATGAACCCCCAAAGAAGAAGGCTAGGGCAGAAAGTGATAGTAATGATGACTCATCAAGTGAAGAAGAGTATGTTCTGATCTCTACTCTCATAGGTACCATCTCCCATGGTTGTAATGATTGGTTGATTGATAATGGGGCTTCCAAACACATGACTGGGTTTAAGGAATCTTTTTTGAATCTATCTGAACATGAATCACCCCATAAGGTGAAACTTGGGGATGATTATCAATACCTAATCAAAGGAAGTGGTGAAGCTTCCTACAACCTAGATTCTGGAAAATCTTTGAAGATAAAAGAAGTTCTTTATGTACCTGGGCTCAAGAAGAACTTACTCTCAATCTCTGCTTTAGATGCAAAAGGTATGAGGGTTGCATTTGTGGATGGCCAAGTCCTAATGTGGCCAAATGAAAATACCATAGATGATGCAGTAGTGATTGGAGAGCAAGAGGGAGGTTTGTATAAATTTAAGGGACAACTTGAACATGCCATTGTGCATGAATCCATGGAGCCAAGTGAACTTTGGCATAAAAGACTTGCTCATATGCACTATAGAGCACTTCCAATTGTAAGCAAGGCTGTAGAGGGTCTTCTTGAAATCAAGACCAAACATGAAGGTGTTTGCAAAGGATGTGCAAAAGGTAAGAACTTTAAGAAGGCTTTCCCAAGCAATGAAAGCAAGGCAAAAGACATCCTGGAAATCATCCACTCAGATGTATGTGGTCCTATGTCATCCAGTTCTCTGAGTGGGTATGTTTACTATGTCTCATTTATTGATGACTTCTCCAGGAAGACTTGGGTATACTTCTTGAAGAACAAAGATGAGGTGTTTGATAAGTTTAAGGAATTCAAAACCTTGATGGAGAATCAAACTGACAAGAAGATCAAAACATTCAGATCCGACAATGGTGGAGAATTCACCTCAGGTGACTTCAAGAAGCTTTGCAGTGATTCAGGGATTAAGAGGGAGTTGACTACTCCTTACAATCCACAACAGAATGGAGTTGCAGAAAGGAAGAAAAGAACAACCATTGAAGTAGCAAGATCAATGCTCCATGACCAGGATCTACCTATGCATCTATGGGCAGAAGCAGCTAGAACAACTGTATATGTGCAGAACAGAACACCCCACAAGATGTTGGACAACAAGACACCAGAAGAGGTCTTTTCTGGGTTCAAGAAGATTGATGTCAGCAAGGATGAATACAAGTTCAAGGACAGGTAATCCAGGAAGCAAAGATCAAGAGGGAGCACACTCCAGCAGCTCCTACAAGGATGCAGATTTTTCGGAGGGAGCTGACCATCTTCCTACATTCCACAACAAAAAGGTGTAGAAGAATCTACTTCAGCAGCTCTGCCAGGAAGCAAAGACTCAGAGGGAGTCCACCCAACAAACAAAGAAAGATAAGTATTTCAATTATCATTTCTAGCTTATTTTCTTTGTTTAAATGCTTATGTTCCTAGGCTTAGGAGATGTATTGTGCATATTAGAATGATTGCATTAATGAACAGTATACTACTAATATGCATGTGATGGGTAAGTGGCCTATGGCACTGTACAACATTCCAGTGCTACTTATCTAGAATGAAACCTCTTTGCTGACATGTTGGGAGTAGTGCAAACTCTTAACAATGTTCTGGTAGAGACTAGAAGGCATCTATAAAGTTGTGGAACATGGATAAATGTTGTATTGAAGCATTGGCTAAGATAACTACATGACTGCATGACATATTTCTTTATGTGTAAAGAATTTGTTCTGAAAATTATGAGATGTTTCTAATCATGCAATTTAACTTGTTTTGTAGGAAAGACCGTATATCTTCACCTACAAAAGGACTACAACATTTGTTCCAGCAACAAAGATATCTATTGAAGATATTGAATATATTGAAGTTCCCAGGATCTGGGATGAAGAAATGGAATGCCATGATCCGTCGATCATGAAGAAGATATTTGGGATGCAGTCCCAAGACTTGACAGGGAGTCACATGTGTATGCAGATTGAAGAAATCCTTGTATGGCTTGAAGCAAGCTCCCAGAACTTGGTATGGTAGGATGGACAGTTTCCTATCTAGTTTGGGCTTTACCAAGAGTAAAGCAGATTCCAACCTTTACTACAAGGTTTAGGAAGGGAATCCTGTGATTCTACTCCTATATGTGGATGACTTATTTGTAACAGGCAATGACAGACTGATTGCAGATACTAAGAGGAAGCTTGCTGCTGAATTCGATATGAAAGATTTGGGAATGATGCACTATTTCCTAGGTATGGAGGTATGGCAGAGTGCAGGTGGGATCTTCCTTGGTCAAGGGAAGTACACAGTAGATATCCTGAAGAAATTTGGGATGATGGATTGCAAGTCCATGGCAACACCTATGGCATTGAATCTGAAGCTTCTATGTGGTACTTCATCTGAGCCGGTTGATGTCTCTATGTATCGTCAGATGATTGGGTCCTTGATGTACCTGATGAACACGAGACCGGACATTTGCTTTGCTGTGAACACATTGAGCCAGTTCCTGACGGATCCGAGGAGTGTTCACCTGATTGCTGTAAAGCATGTTCTGAGGTACCTGAAGGGTACAATGGATTATGGGCTCAAGTATGAAGCGAATCAAAAGTTTAACCTGCAGGGTTATGTTGATTCAGATTGGGCTGGCAGTATTGCAGATAGGAAGAGCACATCTGGGTGTTGCTTCAGTATGGGATCAAGTGTGATCTCTTGGTTTAGCAGGAAGCAGTCCTGTGTAGCACCGAGTACAGCTGAGGCAGAGTATGTTGCAGCCTGTTCAGCTAGTTGTCAGGCAGTATGGCTACGGAAGCTACTGTCTGAGTTATTTGATCTCCCATTGGATGCTACTAGTATCTTCTGTGATAACCAGAGTTGTGTGAAGCTGTCTGAGAATCCATTGTTTCATGACAGGTCAAAAAACATAGAGATCAAATATCACTATATCAGGGATATGGTGCAAAGAGGAGCTGTGAAGCTCCTGTATGTTGCGACGGACGAGCAGATTGCAGATGTGCTGACGAAGCCATTAGCCAGGGTGAAGTTCGAGTACTTCAAAGAGAGGCTTGGCATTCTTCAGATCGAGGACACTTCGAGGAAGAAGTGATGGACACATTTGCTGAAGCCATTCCAAGAATGTTGGAAGGAGGATCCTTCACATGGCTGCGGATGTAAGCACTGGATGACGAGCATCAGGATGATGTATGTATGTACGCATCATGTTGGATGCTGGATATGATCAGTTGGATCATTTTTATGTATGTATGTATGCATCATGTTGGATGCTGGATATGATCAGTTGGATCATTTTTATGTATGTATGTACGCATCATGTTGGATGTTGGATATGATCAGTTGGATCATTTATATGTATGTACGCATCATGTTGGATGTTGGATATGATCGGTTGGATCATTTGTATGTATTGTGTATATGCATCATGTTGGATGCTTGGACCATGTATCTATATATGTATCAGGTGGATAGATTGTATGATCAGGTAGATCATGTATATTGATATGTATCATATATGATCAAGTAGATCATGTATGGTGATGGATACATTGTGTGGATCATGTATCTATGTATCAGGTGGATACACTATGTATGATGATATGTATCAGGTAGATACTTGGTGTGCATCAGATGGATGCATTGTATGATCAGGATGATCGTGGATGACGAGCTTCTCCAGATGACATGCAACGGGATGTTGCAGTGATGATGATCAGGACGATCATGTGTACATCAAGATGATCATGTGTACATCAGGATGATGTATGGTGAGTATCAGATGATACTTGGTGGCCGTGGATCAGGTTGTGCAGGTAAGCATGTAATTTGTGCCCTGGGAGATTTGCAGATGGTCTTTCAAGGTTTTTCCTATGGCATGTAATTCGGTGCCCTGGGACATCTGGCAAATTCTCTTTCAAGGCTTTGCTTGGGAGGACATTTAATTTGTGCCCTGGGAGATCTGCAGATAGTCTTTCGAGGTTTTTCCTATGGCATGTAATTCGGTGCCTTGGGATATCTGGCATATGCTCTTTCGAGGTTTTATCCTATGGCATGTAATTTGCTCCTGGGAGATCTGGACAGGATGAAAAAGGCCTCAGAAGCTTCAGCCAAGTTTTTCCATGACCACATGTAATTTGCTCCTGGGAGATCTGGACAGGATGAAAAAGGCCTTAGATGCTTCAGCCAGGTTTTGTGGTGGACCACATGTAATGTGCTCCTGGGAGATCCAACAGGTAGAGCCGTGTGATCGTAACATCCTGGGATGCTTCAACCAGGTTTTGTGGTGAGATCACATGTAATGTGCTCCTGGGAGATCCAACAGGTAGAGCCGTGTGCTCGTAACAGCCTGGGATGCTTCAGCCAGGTTTTGTGATGGGTCACATGTAATGTGTTCCTGGGAGATCCTACAGGTAGAGTTGTGTGCTCATAATAGCCTGGGATGTTGCAGCCAGGTTTTGTGACGCACGTAATAAGTCCTGAGGATTCCACAGTATGGCCAGTGATGATGAAGACCTGCAGATGGTGGGCCTACATCCAGTATGAAAAAGGACTGGCTCTGTAGAACTTCCTATGACGAGTAGAGTCAGAGATTGGTTGAGATAGCAGCAGCAGTGACGATGATGATGACGATGCATTGATGACGATGATCCCAAGAAGAAGACTTGTCTAGCAGATCTGTGTCGAGAAATACCTTCCTAGTTAAGAGGGAGTGTTGATGTATATGTAACTTCAGAATGTATTTCATCCGTGTATTTTATATATATTTATTGTACCCTTATAAGAGATGTTTTATTCCTCTATAAGGAAGTGTCGTCATGTGGATTGACAAGTGTCGCAAGTGTGTGTACTTGCCGATGGGTTATTAGACCACCATGTGGGGTCGGCCCTGAATAATATATAATATAATGTGGATGTATCTAGATAGACAAGTCGGCCCCATAAGGTCACTGGCAAAAAAGGTTAGTATAAATAGAGATCGGAGATCTCTATTTTATTCATTTGGAAAAGCAACTCACTCTCACTTGAAAAGTGGCGCACTAGTGAGGAGGAGGATCATCTTCTATCATGAGACTATCTCAGTGTTATTTGGTTGTACTTTGGTTGAGCCATTGCTCTCTCTATCTCTGAGGAAGTTGTGTGGTTTTTCACATTAGGGTTTTCCCCACGGAAACTCTGTGTCTCTTGTCTTTATGCTTTTAATTCTTGTGATGCTTGTCATATTGTGATTGGCATGCATTGATATACTGTAGATGTTATTCTCTCAGCAAAGATCCTAGAGTATTGTGAATTAATGCTCAAAATTTAACAAGAGCATGTTTAGAAATGATGTCTGCCTCTTCTTCTACCTTCTTTGCTTCTTCAAATTTTTCTATTAAGGTAGTTTTCTTTGCTCTTTTAACAAACATGGCTATCAGAGAGTCAAGAGCTGTTGTATAGTACTTAACTAATGATTCCTCAGTAGGCCTTGCAGCGTCACTGAAATTATTCAGCAGAATGGCGAATCTTTGGTTAAATTCTTGAACCTTTTCCTTCTTGTCCATTCTCATGGACAACAATTCTTTCATTAAAGTGGCTACGGTCTTTTGGTTTCCATACTTCTTTAAGAAACATTTCTCAAAGTCTTCCCAGTCAGATATTGAACTAGCTTGCAGGCTAAAGTACCAGGAGGAGACTTTAGGTTCGAATGTGTAAGGAAACAGTCAACAAACTACATCTTCATGTTCTACGTTTAAAATATTCAAGGCTAAGTAAAAAAAAATTAGGTGATCTTCAGCGGTGATCCCCTTTCCTGCGTCATACTTAGGCAAAACCTTCTCTGGGTTTTTAGGCAGATCATGGAATGGTCCAACTAGATTTAATGCCCCCCTTGCTCTCCAAGCGGGTACAGCCATGGCTCTTCGGGGAGAGTCATGTGGTGTATGTGGTGGAGATTTCCATGGAGTATGAGGAGGAGAATTGTTTGGGGTACGTAGCTCTGGAGAGGTTTCAAGTTCGATTTCCCCCAAAGGCTCTGTGATCTCTTCCAAAGATAAATCTACCAACTCTTCTAAGTTTTGTACCAGCACTGCGTCTCTAGTATATTGTGTTTCCCTCCTAGGGGCGTTTCTTCTGGGAAGTAGGGGAATTGTGTTTAAACCACCGAGCTGCCTAACATAAGCCCGGGTATGTCTTCTTAAATTTGCTACTTCCACAAAAGGCATAACGTACAGCGTTTCTTGCTGCTCATACTCAGAATTGGGATCTTCTTGATTTCTTGATTCTAGATCTAGATCTTCTGGGATAGTTGTTTCAAATGGGCCTTCAGTGGGATTTCTTCTAATGAAGGGATCTATTCAACTAGCCATGCACTAGTGGCCCTCCTTCTAGCACCATCTAGGGATCTGACATCCTCCCCCACTCCAAACTGTCTCCATCCTCAGTAATGTCTCCACAAACACTCCAAGGTCCATGAACCACATTTCCACTATTGTTGCATCCAACTGTTGATGCGTAAGATTCTTTTGAAGAAGGCTCCAAAACTGTTCGACCATTGTTTCCTTATCATGCCTATGTTCGTTGTGCACCCTTATGTGCTGAACTAGTCAGGTAGCGAGCCCCACTGTTGCGCTCAATGACATGAGAACAAATTCTTCATGCCCAAAACAACCAACTACCTTCACATTTCGGTCATCCATGCACTCTTTTGAACTAAGGCAAGGCCACCACCTTTTCCTCAAAACTGGGTAAGGCACTAATCCTCAACACCAAGCCCATCTTCCCAAGTGACTTGGCTTCAAAACATACTTTTGTTCTGGTACTTGATCTCCTTGCCACTACAATCAATCTTCTTCCCTTCATATTTTACATCTATTCACACACTCCTCTTGGTCAAGAAGGCAAGGTATCATTTCTTCCTTTAAACCAACAAAAAATGTCCACTTTCACTTCTGTCATTTGCAACTCCCTTTGACTTGCTTCTCAAGTCCACAAGGTTTGTGACAAGCCATTCTCATCTACCATGCCCATGCAATGTAGAAACGTGCACAGCCAGAGAAGGTTATACATCTTACTCTCCTACAACATTGCTGCCATGCAATTGAGAATCTAGTTGGGTTGAGTGCGTATTGCATCCCCGGGTCCCTACACTAACCAAAATAATGATCACGCGCTAGAGTAGCACCCTTCTGCACATCTCGTAAAATCTGAATTTTCATACCAATCACTGTTGCGATCCGTCACCTCCACAATCCTCTTCACTTAGAAAAGACGAACTAGTCCTCATGCAACCCTAAATGGTCCAACCAAAGACCACCTAGCATGATGTGCATATCATAGAATCCCCATGTATTTTGTAAGGCATGCCTACACACTACTTGACTTCACTGTAACCAATCCACACATGCATCACCCCCTTGGGAAAATCCAGCCTAAGTTCCATACTAAAGGCGAGCACCTCCCAAGTTTGCTCAATCACACATGATGAATTGGTTCCTCTAGGAAGTGTCCTTTTCCATGGCCACACTTCTATGTTTTATTACTCTGCTAGACCACATTCACACTGCTACGGAGATCTTGATGCTCCTGCCTCTCGAGCCTACCACACAACTCACCATTGCAATCCTACCATCTATCCATTTCCAAGTGCATGTTGTGCCTTCTACAACTCTCAAAGATTTTTTCTACAGCACCCAAATCCCCTTGGTAGGTATTCAAATTTGCTCCAGTGCCTTCCACAACTGGATTTGGTTGTAACAACATGTTTCTCTGAGTGACACTATGATTTGTGTCGCCCAGGAGGTTGACAAGGGGACAATAGATTCGATTGACTAAGTCAGATACTGTTATGGTGGACACTTATAGTGCTAGTTTGATCAAAGAAACAACTCTGAAGGATCGCATACACCGGATAATAAACAACTGCAAAATTTAATAGACAATACCAATCACAGAAGAATGTGAGACAGGAATTGATAGGAAAGAAACTTCATAGTTAAAAAATCCGGTTTTATTGAGCAGTTGTCGTAAGAGATCGAATGTGCTAACAAATCTGGAGTCGAAGTCGGTGTTAATTTTTGAGCATCAATTCAATATGATCTAGGTTCTTATCTGAGAGAATAACATGTATAGCATATCAAGCATATCAATCACAACAAGCAATCACATGAGACAATAGACACACAAAGTTTCCTTGGGGAAAACCAAGAAGGTGAAAGATCCAAATAACTTCCTCGGAGATAAATAGAGCAATGATACAAAACCCAAGCATAAGAAATAGTCTCCTAGCAGCAGCTTCTCCTCCTCCACTAGTGCGCCACTCTCCAATGAGTGTATTAGTGAGAAAGTGAATGATCAAATAGAGTGCCTCCCGCACTCTATTTATACTTGACTTAACTTGCCTAATAACCTTACTAGGTCGGCCTCAACTTAACCACTTAACATAATGATGACAGGGACGACCCCTAATAGGGTGGTCGAATAACCCTTTAACCCACATGACTTATACAGGGTGGACCCCATCAAGGTGGTCTAATAACCCATCAAGTATAAGTTAGGACACTTACAATATAAATGACGACACTTCCGTATAGAGGAATAATAACATCTCTATAGGAATACAATATACATAGGTGAAATACATTCCGAAGTTACATATACATCAACACTCCCTCTTAAATAGGAAGGTATTTCTTGACATAGATATACTAGCACAAGTCTTCTTCTCTAGATCATCATCATTGGATCATCGTCATCGTTGCTGCTGCTATCTCAATCAATCTCCAATCTACTCGTCATAGGAAGTTCTACAGAGTTAGCCCTTTTTCATGCTGGATGTAGGCCCACCACCTGTAGGTCTTCATCATCACTCGCCATACTATGGAATCCTTAGGACTTATTATGTGCATCAACAAAACCTCGCAAGAGCATCTCAGGACTAATTACGAGCACACAACTCAACCTATCGGATCTCCCAGGACCCTTTTACATGCCACTACACAATCTGTCCATGGCCATAGAGTATCATCCTAATACTCATGATCATACTGATCATAATATTGTTCACGAAGCACAACCCAAATGCACATCACACAACATTTACATTCACCGGAATGGGAAGACACACTTCAACCATCCATGAAAGGCTCATCACTTATATCTATGCCATGTGAAGACACAATTCAACCATGCGAGAATGGCATCGCACTTATATCCATAGCCATGGGAAGACACACTTCAACCATGCTATGAATGGCATAGCACTTATATCATAGCCATAGGAAGACACACTTCAACCATGCTCGAATGGCACAACACTTATATCGCAGCCATGGGAAGACACACTTCAACCATGATCGAATGGCACAACACTTATATCGTAGCCATGGGAAAACACACTTCAACCATGCTCGAATGGCACAACTCTTACATCAACGACCATGGGAAGACACACTTCCACCATGTCGGAATGGCCCCAACAATCACATCACGACCATGGGAGAACTCATCTACCACCATGTTGGAAAAACCTGACAATTACATCGCGACCATGGGAGAACACATCTACAACCATGTCCGAAAATCCCATGTGCATCTGTGTCTTCGGAACTCATAACACATAATCCAACTTATTATGCAATGTATCTACCTGATACATATCATCACATATGATCATCTTGATCATCATCACAGCATCATCCTAATGCATACCATCTAGAGTATCACCTTGATACTCATCTCACATGATCATCCTAATCATCATCACTACATCGTCCTGATGCATACATATACATGATCCAACTGATCATACCAAGCATCCAACTGATGCATATACATATACATGATCCAACTGATCATACCAAGCATCCAACCTATGCATATACATATACATGATCCAACAGATCATATCAAGCAGTAAATGGAGCATCGTCCTGATGCTCATCACACAACGCTTACATCCACAGCCATGGGAAGGATCCTCCTCTCACTATGCTTGGAATGGCTCTTGCAGATGTGTCCCATTACTTCTTCCTCGAAGTATCTTCTATCTGAAGAACACCAAGCCTCTCTCTGAAGTACTCAAACTTCACTCTGGCTAGTGGTTTCGTCAACACATTTGCAACCTGCTCATTTGTCGCAACATACAGGAGCTTCACTACTCCTCTCTGCACCATATCCATGACATGGTGATATTTGATCTCAATGTGCTTCGACTTGTCATGGAACACCGGGTTCTTGAACAGCTTCACACAACTCTGGTTGTCACAAAAGATACCATTAGAATCCAACGGGAGATCAAATAGCTCTGACAGTAGCTTCCTCAGCCATACTTCCTAACAACTAGCCAAACAAGCTGCAAGATACTCTGCTTTGGCTCTACTCAGTGCTACACAGGACTGCTTCCTGCTAAACCAAGAGATCACACCTAATCCCATACTGAAACAACACCCAGAAGTGCTCTTCCTATCTACAACACTGCCTGCCCTGTCCAAATCAACATAACCCTGCAGGTTAAACTTTTGATTCGCATCATACTTGAGCCCATAATCAATTGTACCCTTCAGGTACCTCAGAATATGCTTTACAACAACCAGGTGAACACCTCTGGGATCCGTCAAGAACTGGCTCAATGTGTTCACCGCAAAGCAAATATCTGGTCTAGTGTTTGTCAAGTACATCAAGGAACCAATCATCTGACGATACACCATGACATCAACCAGATCAGACGAAGGATCACACAGAAGATTCAGGTTCAATGCCATAGGTGTGGCCATGGCCTTGCAGTCCATCATCCCGAACCACTTCAGGATCTCTATTGCATACTTCCCTTGTCCAAGGAAGATCTCATCTGCACTTTGCCACAACTCCATGCCTAGAAAATAGTGCATCATCCCCAATTCCTTCATCTTGAACTCGGCAGCAAGCTTCCTCTTCATTTCAACAATCAATCTATCATCACCTGTAACAAACAGGTCATCCACATACAAAAGTAGTATCACTGGATTTCCCTCCTCAACCTTGTAGTAAAGGTTGGAATCCGCTTTACTCTTGGTAAAGCCCAAACTAGATAGAAAGCTGTCTATCCTACCATACCAAGTCCTTGGTGCCTATTTCAAACCATACATGGCTTTCTTCAGTTTCTACACATGAGTCCCTGTCATGTGTCTCAAAACCAAGTGGCTGCTCCACATACACTTCCAACTCGACTACACCATTCAAGAAAGTTGTCTTGACATCCATCTGGTGTATCTTCCATTTCATTACTATAGCCAGAGCAAGTACTGATCTGATGGAAGTGTATCTGGATACAAGAGCAAAAGACTCTTCATAGTCTATCCCTTCTTGTTGGAAGAAGCCACGAGCTATGAACCTTGCTTTGTATTTCTCTATGTTGTCATCTGTAGCATGCTTGATCTTATATATAATCTTGGAAGTCACATCAAACTTCCCTTCAGGTCTTGGGACTACATCCCAAACATCATTCTTTATGATCGATTGATACTCTTCGATCATTACTTCATCCCGGATGCTGGGAACTTCATATTCTTCAATAGATATCTTTGTTGCTGGAGTAAATGTTGTAGTCCTTCTTTTGTAGGTGATGGTATACGATCTTTCCTACAAGACAAGTTAAATTGCATGATTAGAAACATCTCATAGTTTTCAGAACAAATTCTTACACATAAAGAAATATGTCATACAGTCATGCAATTATTTTAGCCAATGCTTCAATACAACATTTATCCATATCCCGTAACTTTCTAGATGCATTCCAATCTCTACCAGAACATTGTTAAGAGTGTGCACAACTCCCAACATGTCAACAAAGAGGTTTCATTCTAGATAAGTAGCAATGGAATGTTGTACAGTGCCATAGGCCACTTACCCATTACATGCATATTAGTGGTATACTGTTCATTAATGCAATTATTCTAATATGCATGATACACAACCTAAGTCTAGGAACATAAGTATATACATCATTGAACAGTATTATTTAAACAGTCAAATATACAAGAAATGACAATTCAAATACTTATCTTTGTTTGTTTGTTGTGTGGACTCCCTCTCAATCTTTGCTTCCTTACAGGAACTATTGGAGTGTGCTCCCTCTTGATCTTTGCTTCCTGGATTACCTGTCCTTGAACTTATATGCATCCTCGATCAATATGCATGCTTACTAGTATCATCATTGTGTTATCCTCGAGATCTCATACATAATCATACATTCATTAGTATAATCTTAATACTATCAAAACACAATAATCTTAAACATGTATAGTCATGGTCATTTCAAACACAGATAATAAGCATTAGCATTCAAAGTTTCAGGGAAGACTTCTCTTACTCATGCATATTCATATTTGACCATATAACTCTTATGGTTAGTCATATCATCAATCACTACTACATATGGGCGGATTGTTCCACGAAAATTTTCCACATTTTCAAAATTTGTGGGTTCAAAAAATGATTTTTTAACTTTTTTTCTTTTTCAGGGCGGAAAAATCGTGGCAATATCCACGTTTTTGAAAGTTCCACGATCATTCGTTGATATAGGGACGAAACATTTAGGTTTCAGTTTCCGTGGCAACAGGGACGAATGTCGAGGTAAATGCTACATGTATAGTCTCAAAGATCCATAAAATCCCAAGAAAGAGGGGGTTCCTTCAAGAAATGATAAAGTAATGCTAAGAAGTCTCAAAATAGCCTCCAAAGGCTAGAACTCCAATGCATGCAAAGTCATGCTAAAAAGTGGGCATTATAGCAAGTGGATCCACCAAATACAAACAAACTCCATAAAGTGCTCAATAAGACCCCCAAAAAATCGAATTCCTCTCCATAAATCATGCATAAGAAACCTCCTTAGGTGGGATTTGGCTTCAAATGGGTGAGAATCCTCCACAAAGTAGGATATAAACCATACAAAGTGGAACGTTCTTCAAATAAAGGCACAAATTAATGGATATAACATCTCTAGGTTAAATGTTATGACAAAAATTCCATGCACTCATGTGTAGGTGCTCTATAAATCTAAATGTGCAATGTTAGGGTTCCCTTGAATGCTATTTACTCCATGCAATGAGACCTCAAAGGGGATGCTCCTCCAAAGGTGGCATATAAAACCTCTCAAAAGTTGAGCATTAATAACCTAGATCCATAAATCACTTCCAATAACTCCTTTTGTTAGGATTAAACCATGGTATGTACCATATTATCCTCAATATGGTAGACACTTGCTATTGGTTATTACTCTCAAACCTATAAAATTATTCTTTTACTATTGTTTAAAGGTTGCAAAGAGATTGGAGTTAAGGTACCATGTTGTAGGTTGCTAATTGTACACACGGGTGACAAGATCAAGATTCACCCCAAATTTATCTTATTTATGACTATTGTTTATCCTCTTTGTTGTTGTACATTTTGTCTATAAGATCGCTGCCCCTTTGATTCATTATTCAATTTGTTTGCACAATTTGGTTTGAATCGAACATGTGTCGATTAAACAAGACACAAAATCAAGTTATAAGATTTATGTGTTATCTTTTCAGATATTTCAATTACTAATTAGTGTATTTGTATAATGTAAAGAAAAGTATTTTTTTCTTAATTTTGAATAATGTATAGAATAATTAATGTACCGAATGGGGCCAACGTTGAATTTTTTTCAATGGGTGGTTGTACGGACTAGAGTTTTGCATGGTTATACTAGACACATGTAGTGATGGTATGGGAGGGTTTCTAGACTCAATGATGTCTCACACTAACAATTCGACAATAAAGCAATCAACCTATAGAATAATAATCAACATGTAGTGACAGTAGGGAGGGTTTCTGGCATTTAAACCCTAGATATGCCATAGGAAATTTTGGGATTTTGCAGATGTAATAACCTAGTGAGCCAATTCTCAATTTTTGGGATTTTGCTCTGCTATTTTAGGATAGTCAACAGACTTCCATTCTCACATCAAAGAAAATGAATCTACTAATTGAACTCCCAAATGTTTTGACCGTTGGGGCATTCCGTAATTCAACAAGAGGGTTGGGAGTTTGACCCAAATTGGTTGGATGGTGGATTTTTCTCTTATGGGGTCAAACCTTGAAGACCAAGGTTTTAGCGAGAGAATGGAGTTCACCCAAAGCCATTTTCCTTCACAAATTTGAACAACATTATCTCCCTTTTTATATATGAAGGTAAGCCAATCTCTAGACAAGACACAATATTATGGAATGTATCATAATACAAGAAATTATACATCACTCATCCATAATTGAAGGGTTTTTTTGGCAATCAACCTATTATAAAACTTACCAACCAGGGAAATTTCTTGAAATGACATAATCTGGGTCATTCAAACATCCTCTTATAGAATATTTTTCATCTTCTTAGGATTAAGTTTAACACATTTCTTAGATTGATTTTGGCAATGTTCACTATTCTCCCTAGACTTTGCACTAGCCCTTGAAAACTTATTAGTTTTTTTCCCTATCATCTTGCCATTGAAGACCTCTTTTATGGGCAAGATCCTCCTCAGGTAGATACTCTTTTGCTAAATCAAAACTTGGATTTTCTTAGGCTAGTTGAAAAGGTCTTGAGCTAGAGGGACCATGATGTCATGGATATGAACCAAATGCATGGAAAGGATTACCAGATTCAAAGGCTTGAGTCATAGAAGATGTCATTGAGTTGGGTTAGTAAGGTGTTAATGCCACATTGCTTCTATTGAACATTGTATTGCTCCTCCCCACCTAAAGAATGGAAAATTACACTACTACATATGGGCGGATTGTCCCACGAAATATTTCCACATTTTCAACATTCGTCCCTATATCGACGATGTTTAATGTTTAATGTTTTCTTCTTGTTGTTAACTTTCTCTCCTGTTGCACATAAGAAATTTTTCAGGACTGTTTGAAATCTCTCAAACAATAATGGTGGAAGCACCCCCAATGTTGAGCCAACGTCAATTTTTTATCTCAAGAAATGGTACTAGATGCCAATATATTTTGTCTTTGCATGAAAGGTGGGATTCTTAGCTAGACAAATTAATGACAATGTTAATATCACACTATACTATAATAGATCTTTGACTTAGCCCTACATCTAAACATATTTTCATAATCTCGATGACCACCTTACAAGCATGAGTAGCTGCCATATACTATGTCGCTACTGACCACAACTTGTTTCTTTCTCATCCAACTCATTGCTCCACCAAATAGTAAAAACACATATGTTCTCGTAAGAAGGTCATGCTTGGTGAGAGGGTTGTAAGACTTGAAATTATTGTTAGGTGTCATTATGCCTAGTTGGAGGTGTCCTTATGCCTAGTTGGTTATTTTTGTTTTGAAATGCCTAGATGGGATTCTAGTTTCCTACATAGGAAATGTAGGTAGGGGCATGGTCTACAAATAAAATGGGACCCTCATTGTCAGTCTTCACAATTTATGTTTGTGAATTGTTTGAAAATATGTGAAGACTGACCCTTGTTGTTAGTGTTCACATATTTTATCCTAATGTTTAGTCACACAATGATCATAGACAATGCCAAATACCATAATTTATGGTATGAATGGTCATTAGAATCCACTCAACAATATCATCAAATCACTAGGGAAAGCTTCCAAATCGAACTAGTGATCATAGATAATGCCAACTGCCATAATTTATGGTATGAATGGTCATTACACTCCACTCAACAATATCATCAAATCATTAGGAAAAGCTTCCAAATCGAACTAGAAGGCAGGGAGAGTAGAATATATCCACACCATGTATGATGGGAGGCGGCATTGTCTTATGAGTGTCACATGGCATATCATCAACATTATATATGGAATACAATAGTACGAGTTACCCAATAGTATTCCACATGGAAGTGGTTGACCATTCTCCACCTATCATTCTCCACCATATACCTACCATTAATCTCCCCACATTTTGGATTAAGATTTCACTTATGTCAAATTGTGCTAAAATATGAGACTTCAAATCACAATTCACATCCCTATTGTTACCAAAAAATAACATATCATCTACATAGAAAGTGATAACAAGGAAATGACCACCATCTTGTTTGTACTACATATTATAGTGATCTAATTTGGACCTTAGAAATCCCAATCCTAACACAAAATAATAAAAAATTTGGTATGGACATAGTAATATATATATATTATTTTATTAATATATATTATATTTTAATTAATATATATTATTTAATTAATATATATTATATTTTAATTAATATATATTATTTAATTAATATATATTATAATTTTGTAAACAACAAACAAAACAAAACAAAACAAACCAAACAAAACTGAAACATTTCATACCTCTCGACTAGTTAACCTAAGCTCCTATAGACTAGGATGATTTATTAACTCAAGTTGGTAGTACATATCATTATTCAAATACATGCACATTGCCAGCTTTCTATTGAATAGGTTTTTTAGTACAGGGTGCAATTATGTGAGCGATCAGGCCTCGAAGATGGTTCATGAAGCAAGTATTTTGAGTAGGTTTTTTAGTACAGGGTGCAATTATGAGAGTGATCAAGCCTCAAAGATGGTTCATGAAGAAAGTATCAGATTTGGGGGCTCATACCTCTCCATATCTCTGAATCATTTCAAGCCCAATAGATCACTAATTATATCAGTGTTGATAGACAAAATGGAGTTCGAGCTTCAAAGAGGGTTTTCAGTATCTTCTCCCCAAAGTTCGCGTTCAAGTATTGCTTCTACAGTCACAAATTCAATCATGGAGATAGACAATAAATCACACCCAAGTGGTCATGTGCTCAGGATTGAGCCCCAAAATGTTGAATGGATGAAGAAATTTCCATTTGCTATAGAAAAGGTGAATGCAGCTGGCTGGTTTACCATGATCGAAAAGATGGGAGAGTTTCAAATAGGGGTTACAAAATCATTTTGTGAAAACCTCGAGGGTTCAATGGTGAAAATGAACGGCCTTAAATTCTCAGTAACAGAAGAAACCATTGCACGGGCTGTTGGGGTTACTCCCGAGGGTGAAAAATGGTATAAGAGGCAATCAATAGATGAAGATTTCAGCCAGTTCCTCCTTCCGGCACACCAAGATCCTGATTGGAGCCAAGGCATTCAGAAAAATTTCCTAGTCAAGGAATGGCAGGATGTTCTACAAATTATCCAAAGGTATATAACATGTGAAGGCAGGTTCGCCATTGTATACCATTATCATATGCGTCTGTTATAGCATGTTTCAGGTACAAAGAAATTAAACTTACCCTATTACTTGCAGAATAATTTAAGTAAAATGGCATCTAGGGTTAAGAATCAGTTTGATACTCCCAATAACAGTATGTTTCACCATGGCTTGATAAAATTGTTAATTTCTAAAGAAGTAGAAAAGCAGGGTAGAACTTGGTCTCATTTTTTATATTGGTTGGGATTTAAAGTGGAATTTAAGGAAGAGAAGAAGGGAAAAAGAAAACAAAATCCTTCTGGAAAAGAGGTCATAACAAATGCTCAGAATCCTCATGAAAAAACTTCACCATAAGTAAAGCAAGACCCTGTCTCTTCTCATAACAAACCCTCAGAATCCTCAGAGTGTTCATCTGAACCACTCATAGCTTATTTTAGGCCAAGGACAAGACCTGGAAATAAGTTTAGAATGAATATGGAAGCCACATTGAATCTTGAACTCAAAAAGGATAATTTCTTAAGCATACAGGATTCACCAAGTGATGATGAGGAAGACATGGAAGCAAAAATTTTAGAATCAGCTTTAAAACAGATTCTTCAGGGTATTGATCAAAGTCTCAAAAAAATCCCAGATATAACTCCTAAGAATTTTCCCGATGATAACAATGGAAGTATGGAAAATAGTGGAGTTTTAGTGACTTCGAAGGGAAAAGAGAGTAATAAATGGAGTGGTTGAATCCTCCAAAGAGCAAGTAAGTTTTAAAAATCGCAAGAGTGGCCCAAGAATAGGTAGCTTATGAAGATGTAAAAAGCGGAAGACTTTGATTAGGTTTCTAAGTTTAATATAGTTTTTACACTTGTCAAGATTAGTTAGTCGAGAATCTAAATATTTTAGTTATACATTTTTGCTATATTTAGAAGTCAAAGCCTTGAAAAGTGGATCCTAAAGCAAACTTCAAATCTAAACTTTTCCGATATATTGTAAAGCTTTTGGTTTGAAAAGGGAGACACACATGGGAGTCGATCTGCTAGAAGATTGTGCAGTCATGCAATGGTTATCTGATTTTTGGTTTAATGTTGACGTGGAGATCTTCAACTATACCTCTCTTATTGTTATTTGATCAATATGTTTATTTTATTGCCTTTTACTGAAAGAGATGAAAATTATGTTATAATATGTTTTACTGTTGCTTTAGCACTATTCAAATATAGTACCGTTTTATCTGTGTGTTAATTGTTGTAGTTTGTGGACTGTGTTAACCTGTTTGAGGTATGTACTTAACTTTTCCTCTCTCTCAAGGTACTTTCACTTTCCCTTGGTGACTGTACACAGGCATGATTTTGTCAATGGTTCATGGATATTGGCAACTATGAATTAAGATCCCTGGTATGAATTAAGATCCTTGGTACCTTCTTTGCTTAAGTTTTCAGAGGTTGGCATGAAATTTGTACACCAAATTTCCAAACCGATATAGAAGGATGCTTGACAGTGTTGTGTAGATTTCATGCATGGTGCTTTGGGTAAGGATGTGGAACCTCACTTCATAAAGAAAGGGTCTGGCATTTCACATTTTCACAAATATTTGTGGACTTTGTTTTCAAATCCCAGTTTGTCTCCGGTCCAAGAATCTAGGTGCATTCTTGTGAGGTCTTCAACCATGTAAACATTATAAGATGAGAATTGTTGATTGTGACTTTGAGAACCTTTCCCTGGCTAGGGTGCAGGAAAATCCTCCTCATGGTTGGACTTGGACTCTCTGTTTGCTGCAATGTTAACATGCAGAAGCCTCAATTGTTCCATTTATTGTATAACACATTGATATTAATCTTTGCTTTTTTTACAAGTTCTTATTTGAGTCATGAAATAGTTTTGGCATTAATGGTATTGGTAATTTGGTATCAATTTCTCTTTGAGCAAATTGACAAAATTGTATAAGCAATTCATGACTTTGTTTTGTTTATCTAGTTTTTGGAGTTCTATATAGATTTCAAAATCCATTATGTTTCAAATATGAATCCTTTCAATTAGAAAGATAGGAAATAAATTCTGAAACCTGTAACTAATGTTTTTTAGAGGTTAGAATTCAATGTTTTGGGAGCTCTCACGTATAGCATAGTGTTGTAAAATATCTTTGGGAAACGCAAGGAGTAAGGAAATGCATATTTGGAGATGAATGTGGAATGTGTGAGCAGTCGTGTACTTTTGCTTCTATAACTGTAATTTCTCTGTTGTCAATGGAAATATAACTAAATGGATTTCACAATAGTATTAGCTTTAGGAAATATAACAACTATTGTTGTTATTTGAAGAAAGTGTCCACTATCCATTCATGCTGCTTGGCATGATCAAGTTCATAACTTTGTTATGAAGACGCTATCCCAGCCCTCCTATAAAAGGCCCTACAGTTCTATATTCACACCCACTCAACCCCTACACCTGCTTATAGTTACAACTAAAATCCTATTAAGTATCTCATTGCCTATTTGTGACTGGTGATGGATTCTCCTTGAAGAACTACACGAAAAAGCAGAACAGGAAAAATAACAAGAAAAGCAGAACATTTGAAATGAGAATGGATTTGATATGTTTTCTCCTTATATGATTTAAGATTGGGGCTTAATATCTTGTCCAGAAAACTGAGTGCAACATGGGATGTTCAAAGTTCAAACAATGCCAACTTTTGTTTTTCATGATAAGAATAGAAATGTTAAATTTTCAGAATTTACTTCAATCTGATCTAGGATCTTAACTGAGAGGACAACATGTACAGCAAATCTACAACATATCATTCATGGACACAATAATGCAAGCATAGAAGAGACACCGAGTTTACTTGGGGAAAACCATAAAGGTGAAAAACCCCAATAACTTCCTCAGAGATAGATAGAGCAATGATACAACCAGAATACAAGAGATAGTCTTCTCCTAGCAACAGAGCCTCCTCCTCCACAAGTGCGCCACTCTCCATAGTGTGAGAGAGAGAATAGAATGTGTAAAATGAGAGAGACACACTCTCTATTTATACACTAACTTGACTTGACCTTTACTCAACTAGGTCGGCCTCAACTTAACCACTTAACATAATGCTGACTAGGACGACCCCCACTAGGGTGGTCTAATAACCCTTTGACCCACATGAATTATATAGGGTCGACCCCAACAAGGTGGTCTAATAACCCATCAAGTATAAGTCACGACACTTACATTATAAATGACAACTCTTCCGTATAGAGGAATAATAACATCTCTATAGGAATACAACCACTTCCTTATAGAGGAATAATAACATCTCTATAGGAATACAATATACATATATGTGAAATACATTCCGAAGTTACATATACATCAAAACTCCCTCTTAACTATGAAGGTATTTCTCGACACAAGTCTTCTAGCACAAGTCATCTTCTCTGGATCATCGTCACTGGATAATCGTCATCGAGTCATCATCATCATCACTGCTGCTGCTATCTCAATCAATCTCTGAATCTACTCGTCATAGGAAGTTCTACAGAGCCAGTCCTTTTTCATAGTGGATGTAGGCCCAACACCTGTAGGTCTTCGTCATCACTGGCCATACTGTGGAAATCTCAGGACTTATTACGTGTGTCACAAAACCTTAAAAGAGTCTCTTGACTAGCAAGAACTCTAAAGAGCATCTGAGGCCTTTTTCATCCTGTTCAGATCTCCAGGACTTATTACATGTGACCCCACCACAAAACCTCGAAAGAGAATCCCAGGACTGATTACGAGCACAAGGATCAACCTATCAGATCTCCCAGGGTACAAATTACATGTGGTCACCACAAAACCTCGAAAGAGCATCCGAGGGCTGATTACGAGCACAAGGCTCAACCTATCGGATATCCTAGGTCACAAATTACATGTGGTCATGGCAAAACCTTGAAAGAGCATCCCAAGACTGATTAGAGCACACAGCTCAACCTATCGGATCTCCCAGGGAACAAATTACATGCCATAGGACAAAACCTCGAAAGAGCATCTGCCAGATATCCCAGGGCACAAATTACATGCCATAGGAAAAACCTCGAAAGACTATCTGCAGATCTCCCAAGGCACAAATTATATGTCCTCCCAAGCAAAACCTCGAAAGAGCATTTGCTAGATATCCCAGGGTACAAGTTACATGCCATAGGCAAAACCTCGAAAGACTATCTGCAAATCTCCCAGGGCACAAATTACATGCTTATCTGCACAACCTGTTCCACGGCCACAGAGTATCAACCTAATACTCACCATACATCATCCTGATGTACACATGATCATCCTGATCATTATCACTACAACATCTTGTTGCATGTCATCTGGAGCAACATCCTGAAGCTCGTCATCCATGATCATCCTGATCATACAATGCATCTACCTGATGCATACCAAGTATCTACCTGATACATATCATCATACACGATCCACCTGATCATACGGTGCATCCACCTGATACAAATACAAATACATGATACATATCACCATACATGATCCACTTGATCATATAATGCATCCACCTGATGCATACCAAGTATCTACCTGATACATATCATCATACATAATCCACCTGATCATACAATGTATCCACGTGATACATATATAGATACATGGTCCAGGCATCCAACATGATGCATATACAAAATACATACAAATGATCCAACCCATCATATCCAGCATCCAACATGATGTGTACATACATATACATATAAATGAACCAACTGATCATATCCAACATCCAACATGATGCATACATATATAAATGATCCAACTGATCATATCTAGCATCCAACATGATGCTTATACAGAGCAGTAACTTGGAGCATTGTCCTGATGCTCATCATCCAACGCTTGCATCCACAGCCATGTGAAGGATCCTCCTTCCAACATGCTTGTAATGGCTTCTGCAAATGTGTCCATCACTTCTTCTTCAGAGTGTCATCAATCTGAAGAACACCAAGCCTCTCCCTGAAGTACTTGAACTTCACCCTGGCTAGTGGCTTCGTCAGCGCATCTGCAATCTGCTCGTTCGTCGTAATGTACAAGAGCTTCATAGCTCCTCTCTTCACCATATCCCTGATATAGTGATATTTGATCTCTATGTGTTTCGACCTGTCATGAAACATTGGGTTCTCGGACAGCTTCACACAACTCTGGTTATCACAAAAGATACCAGTAGCATCCAACGGGAGATCAAATAAATCAGACAGTAGCTTCCATAGCCATACTGCCTCACAACTAGATGAACATGCTGCAACATACTCTGCCTCAGCTGTACTCAGTGCTATGCAGGACTGCTTCCTGCTGAACCAAGAGATCACACCTGATCCCATACTGAAGAAGCACCCAGATGTGCTCTTCCTATCTGCAGCACTGCCTGCTCAATCTGAATCAACATAACCCTGCAGGTTAAACTTTTGATTCGCTTCATACTTGAGCCCATAATCCACTGTACCCTTCAGGTACCTCAGAATATGCTTTACAGCAACCAGGTGAGCACTCTTCGAATCCGTCAGGAACTAGCTCAATGTGTTCACCGCAAAGCAAATATATGGTCTCGTGTTCGTCAGGTACATCAAGGACCCAATCATATGACGATACATAGTGATATCAACCGACTCAGATGAACCATCACACAGATGCTTCAGGTTTGATTCCATAGGTGTGGCCATAGCCTTGCAGTCCATCATCCCGAACCTCTTCAGGATCTCTACTGCATACTTCCCTTGTCCAAGGAAGATTCCATCACTCTGCCACACCTCCATGCCAAAAACAAATAGTGCATCATCCCCAAGTTCCTCAACTCGAACCCGGCAGCAAGCTTCTGCTGTGTGTCGGCAATCAATCTATCCTCACCTGATATAAACAGCTCATCCACATAGTAGTATCACTGGATTGCCTTCCTCAACCTTGTAGTAAAGGTTGGAACCCGCTTTACTCTTGGTAAAGACCAAACTGGATAGAAAGCTTCCTATCCTACCATACCAAGTTCTGCACATATATGATTTCCTGTCATGTGTCTCCGAACCAAGTGGCTGCTCCACATACACTTCTTCTTCAACTACACCATTCAAGAAAGCTGTCTTGAAATCCATCTGGTGTATCTTCTATTTCATCACTTTTATATTTCTCTATGCTGTCATCTGCAGCATGCTTGATCTTGATAGATCCATATGGAAGTCATAACAAATTTCCCTTCAGGTCTTGGGACTACATGCCAAACAACATTCTTCATGATCGACGGATCATGGCATTCTTCCCATATCCTGGGAACTTCAATATCTTCAATAGATAATTTTGTTGCTGAACAAATGTTGTAGTTCTTCTTTTGTAGGAGATGGCATACGATCTTTCCTAGACAACAAGTTAAATTGCATGATTAGAAAACATCTCATAGTTTTCAGAACAAATTCTTACACATAAAGAAATATGTCATACAGTCATGCAATTCTCTTAGCCAATGCTTCAATACAACATTTATCCATATCCCGTAACTTTCTAGATGCCTTCCAATCTCTACCAGAACATTGTTAAGAGTGTGCACAACTCCCAACATGTCAGCAAAGAGGTTTCATTCTAGATAAGTAGCAATGGAATGTTGTATAGTTCCATAGGCTACTTACCCATGCATATTAGTAGTATATTGTTCATCAATGCAACTATTCTAATATGCATAATACACAACCTAATTCTAGGAACATCAGTATATACATTATTGAACAGTATTATTTAAACAATAAAATATCCAAGTAATGACAATTCAAATACTTATCTTTGTTTGTTTGTTGGGTTGACTCCCTCTCAGTCTTTGCTTCTTTTCTACAACTCCATTCTTATGTGGATTGTGAGAAGTGGTCAACTCCCTCTGAATATCTGCATCCTTGCAGAAACTACTGAAGTGTGCTCCTTTGCTTTCTTGCAGGAACAACTGGAGTGTGCTCCCTCTAGATCTTTGCTTCCTGGATTACCTGTCCTTGAACTTACATCCATCCTTAATCATTATGCATGCTTATTAGTATCATCATTGCGTTATCCTTGAGGTCTCATACATAATCACACATTTATTAGTATAATATTAATACTATCAAAACACAATAATCTTAAACATGTATATTCATGATCATTCACAGATAATAAACATTATTATTCAAGGTTTCAGGGAAGTCTTCTTTTACTCGTGCATTTTCTTATTTGATCATAGGACTCCTCTGGTTAGTTGAATCATCAATTATGGTAAGAAACATAATATGCATACAACCATGATTATTCAAACCTATGACTTCATGAATAATCATTATCAACAACACAACAGTATAAGATCTTAACACAAGGTAGGATTCTAGCTTGATATAGGAAAAACATACCTGGATTAGCATGCTAGCTAGTTATGTCTAACATACCCGCATAATGTCTTCTGGTTCTCTTCAGTGACTTGTGCTAGTAACCTGCATGTCTCATAAGTTAATCATTGTAGAAACAAGTTGTACATACCTCGAAAGTAGATCTTCTATGTGATCCATGACAATGGATGAATCCTTGTCTTCATGTCACCATGATCATACGTTCTTGAAGTAGAACATGATTTGTCTTTCTTGGTGTACCTTTTATGTTAGCAGACAGCATAAACCTCATACAACACCATAATGCATTAGTACAATCATAAGTGTCAACACCCTGACCAATGAATATCTTCTATCATGCATTCATAATTTTGTTAAGGTGATACGACAAATCTAAAATCAAGATTGTGCTAACCGTAATAACATGAAGACAAACATACCATAAACTTAATCATGAACAAATATCGAAACATACCTCGATGAGTCATACCTATTGAGATCGCTTGTAATATTCTTATGTAAGGCCTTAGCCTCATCTCCCTATGAAATAGGAACTTCTTCACTTATGCAGGTGACCAATCCATCTTCTTCTAGGATTAACCCAATCCACTTGATTTGCAAGAACTGGACCTGGACCTGGATATGGGTTTGTCAGAGAAACCCCAAAAATTCAAACTTTGAATTTCAAACTTCCGAAAGGATATAAATATGCGCCTTGATGATCTCATAAAACCGGTATATTCAGAATTTGAAAACTGCAAAGTTTCACTCCTCAATTTTGCCTTTGGAACTTTCGGATTCACTGGACGTGACCCTGAACTGGGGTTTTATGAAGCCCACTCTTCTGCCCAATCAAAAGGTTTGATCGAAATCTCTAAGCATCTATTTTTCTAAGGAGCTTCCAGCCGTGGTCACAGATTTCAAAAATTCCCATTTTTACAGAAGCCCTTATTTTCCACTTTTCTGATCAAAGTCCCGAACTAGGGTCTGATCAAGACCGACCTTCTGCCCAACCAAAAATTCTGATCTTGGTCTCTAAATTTTTATTTTTATGAGTAGCATTCAGTCGTGTTCTCCGATTACAAAAATTCCAACTTTCTTCGAAGCCCTAAATTCTGGAAGCCATGAATGAAGGTACTAAAAAAAAATTCTATTTTGACAGAAATATGTACCTGATTGTTTCTGGTGTAACTCCTAACTTTTCAATCCACAGGGTCTGAAATTTTTGTCTAAGATATCCTGACCTGTTATCTTTCCATCCCGACAGGTCTGGCCTTAATTGGATTCTCTGAGACAGATTTATTCCAAGGTTCGCTACTTGACCTGTTTATGGGATAATACAGGAGAGCGAACTTGTACAGCATGCCACTTGTCACTAGTTAAACTTCGGCCTCTGAAAAGTTTTCTTGAGATAGAACAGTCTGTGTACTACCTATCACTTTTTACAAAATTTCATTTGGATCTTCCTAGCCCAAGTTATGACCTTTTTCCCAAGGTCACCTGATTTTGACTCAAATCTAGAAGAGGCAGAAACCCTATATTGTACAGATCATAAATCACAAAGTAAAACGAATTAGAGATTGTCCTTTGGACAAAAGGTACATGTGGATTTAATCTTTGACTTGCAAATGTTTCAGATCCGAAAACGTTGTCAAAACGGATTTATAGTGAAAGTTCTACGATGACTGGTTTTTGCTATATCAAGTCCTAGCATCGTAAGTGCAACAAGTGTCATACATGCCATATCATGCCTTCTTTCAGGTTAGCTCTGATACCATGTTAAATTTTCAGAATTTACTTCAATTTGATCTAGGATCTTAACTGAGAGAACAACATTTACAGCAAGTCTACAGCATATCATTCATGGACAGAATAATGCAAGCACAGAAGAGACACCGAGTTTACTTGGGGAAAACCATAAAGGTGAAAAACCCCAATAACTTCCTCAGAGATAGATAGCTCAATGATACAACCAAAATACAAGAGATAGTCTTCTCCTAGCAGCAGAGCCTCCTCCTCCACAAGTGTGCCACTCTGCACAGTGTGAGTGAGAGAATAGAATGTGTAAAATGAGAGAGACACACTCTCTATTTATACACTAACTTGACTTGACCTTTACTCAACTAGGTCGGCCTCAACTTAACCACTTAACATAATGCTGACTAGGCCGACCCCCACTAGGGTGGTCTAATAACCCTTTGACCCACATGGACGACCTCCAATAGGGTGGTCTAATAACCCTTTGACCCACATGAATTATATAGGGCCGACCCCAACAAGGTGGTCCAATAACCCATCAAGTATAAGTTACGACACTTACAATATAAATGACGACTCTTCCGTATAGAGGAATAATAACATATCTATAGGAATACAACCACTTCCATATAGAGGAATAATAACATCTCTATAGGAATAAAATATACATATATGTGAAATACATTCCGAAGTTACATATACATCAACAAGAAATGATAATTCCTAATCCATTTTTTCACTCTTTGATGATTTTCTGGATTGTAGCTTGCATGAGAATGACAATAATTTTGCTTATCTGAAATGCATACATGTATATTGACATGAAGAGGGATGTTATAGGAGAAGGGGCATTGCATAACCGTGATATGCAATGATACAGGTGATTGCATTACCGTTTGAATCCCATAAATATCTTGAATAAGGCATATGATGTTCTGTTTATGGATACTTTGTATCATACATACCCTTTAACAGTGTCAACTCAGATATATTGCTTGGGCATAGATTTGGGCATATGATGGGATTTTATTTTCTATAGTACAAGGTACTATATTTGTACCCACACTTCAGATCTGATTTTTGGTTTAATGTTGACGTGTAGATCTTCAACGACACCTCTCATTGTTATTTGATCAATAGAGAGAAATGAGGGATATTTTTATTTGGCATCCCACCACCTTTCCTTATACTGTGATGATGAACTTTCAGGCTATATTGGACGGTTGTACATTTGAGAGAGATATGACTGGTTGTACCATCTCCACCTTGATTGAGATATGATTGGTCTTGGTGTACCTTATCTTTCACTTGTGTTTAATGGGGTCATTTACCCTCCTTGAGTAACTTTTTTAAAACCACCTTGTTGAAGTTTTGCTCTTATAGAGTACTACAGTTGTTTGGCCACATTTGGAGCATACCCTTGGTTCTAAGGGTCATGGGTCCCAAGGCTGCCACCTTTAGGCTTGAAGTGTAGCTGACAATGGAAGACACAAGTGTAGTTTATTACCACCATGCAAATTTAATTTGACCTTTCAATTCCCATCACCATTTCCTCTCATACAACATCCCACAACCATTTCTCTTGACACCCACTCTTCATTCATTCTGTATGCATTTCACTATGCAACCATATCAGATTCTCACTGTGTTTTCCCTCAATTAGTTAATCAATTTAGTATGACCCACGCCCGCCGTCTGCGGAGTGTTGCCAGCGGTCATGGGTCATACTGAATTGATTAACTAATTGAGGGAAAACGCAGTGAGAATCTCAGACAGTTGCATAGTGAAATGCATACAGAATGAATGAAGAGTGGGTGTTAAGAGAAATGGTTGTGGGACGTCGTATCAATGTGATTGTAAGGCACTCTTTGAAGGTGAAGTCCACAATTTTAAGTCTTTTTTTCCTCGTTTTCATGCCTTTTTGTAAGGCAATAAGGAGGGTAGTGGGATCAACATTGAAAATGGTTTCCATTCAAACCTATCAAGTATACTTTTATGTCAGCAGTATTCTTGACTCCAAACTGTAGGTACAGTTCGGAGAAAAGAATACTGCTGACCTAAAAGTACACTGGATAGGTTTGGATGGAACAGATTACCGTGGACATCTATGCTATTGTATTTATGGTTTAATGTTGACATGGAGATCTTCAACTATACCTCTCTTATTTTTATATGATCAATATGTTTATTTTATTACCTATTACTCATTGAGTTATTAAATACTTGTTGTACCTTCCCCACCTTAATTGAGTTATTATTGGACTTCTGGTACCTTGTCTTTGACTTGTGGTTAATGAGAACATTTACCCTCCTTCATTTTTTTTATACCACCTTGTTGAATTTTTGGTCTTATAGAGTACTTGACTTTGATCACCTGTGATCAGTTGTGGTCAGTGTTGATAATCACTTCTTTTATGCTGAGACTTGGTTGAAGTTTATAATTTTTGTGACTTTATTTATGTTGAGTTATGTACTATGCTTGACTGTCATTGACCTAATTAGCTCTAGTCATTTCTCTCTCTCTAGTTTGTACACACCCTCTTGTAGGGTCAGCTGGTTCGTAGAGAAGATTGGCCTCTCCGAGGCACAAACAGTCTTTTCTAAAAGTAACACTTCTGAGTATATTTTCAAGAATAGTTTCACACCCAGGTTGGTATCTTAAACTATATCCCTATTTTTGTTATCTGATATATATGTTTATGTTATTACATGTTACTGAATATTAATAGTTTATCGTTTTAGTTTGCTTGTCAGTGTAACTCATTATAACAGTTTTGAATATACCAAAGAGCCTGTGTTAAGAACTTATGGGTTGTACATTTGGAGTTCTTGGTTTCAAGAGGTAAGTATTTAGACTGACTAATGTATATCCATGGAATACTTTTTTTTTCTAGAAATTTGTTTTTATTGTTTCTATTGGCATTTGTGCTGTGGAACTAATGTGAATTGTGTTCACTATTATTAGCTGATACAGGGAGGGCACATACTACCTTAAAGGTGTTTGATTGTTATGGCATTCTTGTTTTTTATTAAATGTTTTTTTGCACATTGAATTTTTTCTCACATCATTCAAGAAACGTTTATAACCCTGCACTGTAGTCACAGCATCTAACTGCATGGAAGTTGGGACACTGTTGCTTTATCACATGTGCATGTGCTCTCTGTTTTCTACCTTTGAATGCAAATGACATAAAAACCTATCTCGGTGGTTACAAATATGCATTTGGATATTTGAATACTAGGGTAAATTGTGAGGTGAAACATGTAGTCATGTCCTACAAGGCACTGTTCATGCTATGTATTGATATTCAACATGGTGCTTAATAATTATGTATTTGCTTGTTTTAAACATATAAGCTCGCAACTAAATTAGTGAGGTTTATATCTATAATGATATAAAAAAATATGAAGGCTCACTATTGTCCAGGGTCTCAAACACCACCTTTCACAAGAAATTAGCATTTCTTTAGTTCATTGTGCTGTCAGTTGACCATAAAAATATTATATATATCCTGGAAGGGAAAGGCAGAATCAGTTGATATTCCTCGCTCGACACCCAATTGATTACCTGGTATTTTCCATTGACGGGAAATTAGGATCATCTCCATTTAGGGAATCTTATAGCAGTGAGTCCCCTGAGGGGGGCTGCAAGTGATGTGCCCACTGGTAATGAACCAGATCTTTGCTTCCAATTGAGGGAAGATGTTCCCTTTGAAGATAGAAGGCTTCCTCTAATTGTATCATGCCTTGGCCTTGAGATGGTAAATTCAATGAAATTGGGAGTCCTTGATTGAGACTAAACCATTTTAGTGGAGAGATTTCATCCAGAACTGATCATAGAATGAGATATAGGCACTGTGGGAAAACACATGATGATGTTGATTTGTGTGTGATTGCATATGCAGTTATAAAATATATAGAAGGTGGCATGAAATCAAATGAAATTATGGGTAACAACAAGTGCAGAGAAGTTTCATGTGTCACATAAGAAGACGACAATAGATTATGGAGAAAATACCATCTCCATGAAGTGTTGTATGGAGTCAAAAATATTTGCATGGGAGATGTAAACATGGTTGTGATACATGTAAAATTGTGTAATTTGTCTTTGTTTGAAGTTGTTTGGTCTTAAGTGAATACATATTCCCATTTGAGTGCATGGTAATTGCATTGTTTGCATGTGGTGCCTATATAGTTCTATGGTATTTTTGGCAAATCCTCTTACATAAAGTGCACTTGATAGTGAAAATTTATGCAGCTCATCAAAATTTGCAATTGGGATCTTTATTTGTTTTGATTTTTATTGGGTTGGTGCATTCATTGGATGAGGTGGCCTCTAACACGGAAGCTAAGTTGGGCTCTTCTATCGTGCCCTACAAAGAGTTGCTTGTTCAAAAATGAAGTGAGTGTTGAGAATTGAAAACCGTAGCATTGCAAACTTCAAATGATAGAATTTGTGGAACAATTGTTTCCTATAGGGGCCTTTGCCTTTAAGGCCTCAATGATATATTACCATAGAAATGGGAGAAGGGCCCGAGGGAGAAGCTGAAGGCATGACTGTTCAGCCAAATGTGGGGTTCAGAATGTGACAAGGAGGAGATTCCGGTGGTTACCGAAAGTTGGAGTTTCGATGGCGATCAGATCACCCTTCAAGTGATATCCACGTGTGCTTAAGACCAGGGCTTACAATTCTTCATGTTTATACATTTAGTTCAAGTTCTTGAGATATCTATCTAGGACTGTGTTTGTTGTTTACAAGCAAGTTTGATGATAAATGACTCTGAGAAAGTTCTATTATGAAGTGAATAGAGCTAAGGTATAATTCTTTGTAAGATCGTGCTCATACATGGCAAAAAGTTATTTAAGCCTTATGATTATTCTAAGGACACAAGGATGTGAAATTTGAGCTTGAATAAGAACAATTTGCAAAGCATTGAAACATATTGATAGCATATTTGAAGGACTTGTGTTATAACTTGAAGACTGAGCATATTCTTTGTGACCAAATTGAAGTTGAGTTTGAATAGTGTTATGGGAGAACATCAGTTATATCTTCATGAAGACCGAGCCTGTTCTTTGTGACCAAATTGAGTTTGAGTTTGAATATTTGTGCCATTAAAAGAAAAAACTTGAAGTTGAAGAATTGATTGTTGAAAAGGGACAAGTATGAAAACTACTTGAACAAATTTTATTTCTGTTACTGCTTATCATAAAGACTTAATGGTAACTACTTTAAGGAATACAATGCAAGATTATTTGTTTGATGAAGTTTGATAGAATTGGAAACCATCATTAAGCAGACTTGTTTACAGATCTGAAAGAAATCATTGAGATGTAAGAGATGGTTCATGAGAAGTGCTTCCAGTCTATCTGAAGGCAATCTAAGACTGTATCGTCGCATTCAATTTTTTTTTTTTTTAACTCCCAGTTATCGTCTCTATATCGACAAACATCAATGTAGGGTATACAAAATGTTTCGACATAGTTGCTGAACCTGCCACGAATGTTTAGGAATGAAACCATGGATACTACGACAATAATTTGTGGAACTATAAACGCATCTTCCACTCAGGTGTTGAATCTGCCACAAAAGATTGTGAATGGTTTTGTGTATATTGCGACGAAGATTGTGAAGGTTCAGCACATTCGTGGAAATTTATAGGAGCTGTGCGTCGATATAGAGACAAAATTTTGTGGAAGGATTTATTTTCCATGGATATGAGAAGTGTTGTGTTGTTGACACGTGGCATCAACGAAACGTTGCTATTGCCACGAAGTGGAAGTTTCGTCCATATATCCACGGATTTCTTTCCAAGAAAAAAACAAAGCCCAATCGTTGAAACAAGGATGAAAATTCATGGCTATTACAATGAACTTTCGTGGCAAATTACACCATATGTAGTAGTGAATCAAGGTAAGACACATAATATGCATAAACCCTAGATTACTCAAACTTTCAACTTCATGAGTAATCATTATCAATCATACAAAACTATAAGATCCTTACATAGGGTAGGATTCTAACTTGATATAGGAAAAACATACCTGGTCATCATATTTGCTAGTTATGTCTAGCAATGTTTTTCTTGTTCTCTTCAATGACCTGCATAACTCATAAGTTAGCCATTGTAGAACCAAATTATACATACCTCTATGTGATCCATGACTATGGATGAGTCTTTGTCTTCATGTCACTATGGTCTTGATCTAGGACTTGATTTGTACCTTCATGTTAGCGGATAACATTCTCCTCATACAACACCACAGTGCATTAGTACAATCATAATACAATCATAAGTGTCATAACCCTAATCAATGAATGTCTTCTACCATGCATTCATACTTTTACTAGGGTGATAAGACAAGCCTAAAATTAAACAATATTGTTACTAAACTCAATAACATGAAGACAATCATATTATAAACTTAATCATGAACAAATTTCAAAACATACCTATAAGTCATACCTGTCATATTGCTCGTAGTAGTTTTTGTTGTTATTCCTTCTGTTCTTAGGACAATCTAAGGAAAAATTTCCTCTCCTTGGTATGTGCTGTGAGAGCTTGATCTTCATTCCCCATCTTTTCTTCTCGAGCTATAATCCGAGCTTCTTCCTGTGAGCATCCTTCTCACAGCCTGCTGAAAGAGATAAGTTTATTCCTTCCTTGGATGAAGGAATCCCATGACCTAGGAAGGCCATTAAGAGTGGTCATTACCACTTCTACAGCTTCAAGTTGTTCTTTTAGTTGATTCCTCAATGTCATTTTTCGATTTATGTTCTCCCCTTCCAATAGCTTGGTCAAGGAATCAAATGTCATCTCCTTAGGTATCCTTAGGGAAGACACATGGGGTATGAGATAGTCCTTAATAGAATCAACAATGATGCTCTTGACTTTAACCAAGTTTCTCTTTTCTAAGGCCTTAGTCTCTTCTCCCTCTAGGACAGGAACCCCTTCACTTGTGTAAGTGTCCAACTCATTCTCTTCTAGGATTAATGAAATTCTATACTTCCATGCTCGGAATTTATCAACCCCTTCAAGGCTATCCCCAAACTTGGTGTGGTGAGACATCTTAAGAAGTACTTCAAATGGAAATAGAAAAGTTATTAGGTCTTACCACTTGATTTGCTGAAAACTGGATCTAGAGCTAGATTAGGGTTTGTTAGAGAAACCCTAAAAATTCAAACTTTGAATTTCAAACTTCTGAAAGGATAGAAAGATGCACCTTGATGAGATGATCAAGTTGGTATACTCATAATTTGAAAAGTGCAAAGTTTCACCCCTCAAATTTGCTTTTAAAACTTCCAGATTCACTCGGGAGGACCCTGAAGTAGGGTTTGATTTTCCCGGAGCTTCACTCAACCAAAAAATTTGATGCAAAGCTCTAAAGTTTGATTTGTCCAAGGAGCTTCCAGCCGAGGTCTCAGATTTTAGAAATTCCAACATTTGCAGAAACCCTAATTTTTGGCTTCACTAGATAGGACCCCAAACTAGGGTTTGATTTTACCGGAGCTTCACTCAACCAAAAAGTTTGATCCAAAGCTCTAAACTTTGATTTTTTTAGGAGCATCCATCCATGGTCTCAAATTTCAAAAATTCCACTTTTTGTGGAAGCCCTAATTTTTAGGGCCAAAACTGAAAGTGCTCAGAATTGAACTCTGATTGGATAGAAAGATGCGCCTTTCATAGGAGAGTCAATCTACCCTATTACCTTTCAATATTTGTGGAGCGAAACCCAAAAAACAAGAATCCCTAGCTTCCACAACTACACAGTGTCTTCTTCTCAGGTTAGCTCTGATACCATGTTAATTTTTTAGCATCAATTCAATATTATCTAGGATCTTATCTGAGAGAATAACATGTACAACATATCAAGCATATCAATCACAACAAGCAATCACATGAGACAATAGACACACAGATTTTTCTTAGCTTAAACCAAGAAGGTGAAAAACCCCAATAACTTCCTCAGAGATAGATAGAGCAATGATACAAAACCCAAGCATAAGAGATAGTCTCCTAGCAGCAGCTTCTCCTCCTCCACTAGTGCGCCACTCTCCAATGAGTGTATGAGTGAGAAAGTGAATGATCAAATAGAGTGGCTCCTGCACTCTATTTATACTTGACTTGACTTTCCTAATAACCTTACTAGGTCGACCTCAACTTAACCACTTAACATAATGCTAACAGGGTCGACCCCCAATAGGGTGGTCTAATAACTCATCAAGTATAAGTTACGACACTTACAATATAAATGACGACACTTCTGTATAGAGGAATAATAACATCTATATAGGAATACAATATACATAGGTGAAATAAATTCCGAAGTTACATATACATAAACAGACGGAGATGATTGAAGTCGGAAAGCCATAGTGCTTCCAAACATTCTCAAATAAGAGTTGAGCCATCTATTGGGTTGTCATGGCCTTCTTGGAAGGAATGAGGATATCCATTTTAGAAAATATGTCAATCACTACCAGGATTACATCATGCTAGTTTCAGGTAACAGGATATCCAATCAAATAATCCAAGGAAATAGATTCCCATGGTCGACTAGGAACATGTAAGGACGTATACAAACCCTATCGTCGGTTCGGTGGCTTAGAAATGGCACAAACCGCACATGACTTGATGTACTTTTCGACATCTACTTTGAGTGAAGGCCAGTAGAAATACTTCTGGAGAACAACAAGTGTCTTTGCCACTCCAAAGTGTCCTATTTTGTTGTAGTGTGTATCCAAGATGAGCTTCCGTTGGTGCTCACTAGAAGGTACACAAAGTTTCCCTAGCTTGTAAAGCAAGTTGTCCTTCATGTAGTAGTCGAGAACAATCGATTTTCCTATCTGGATCTTTCTATACACCATCGAAAAATCAATGTCTTCTTCATACAGTCGTGGCCAAGTAATGGTGTCATAACCATGCATACTTAACACTGTAGGAAGTGAAGTAATTGGTGGTCGGTTAAGGAAATCAGTTGTTGCATTGGCTTTTCCTTTCCAGTGCTTGATTACCAACTCAAACTGTTGTAGGTAACCAATCCACTTTATTTGTATCATCATCTGCAACTTAAACAGTGATGGAGTGAACTGTAGAGGCTTATGGTCAGTATGGATGACTGTTTCTTTGCCTAAAATATAATTTATCCATTGTTTAAGAGATTGTACAATGGCATACAAATCCTTCTCATGGGTAGAATACTTGCAAACAATATCAATGAAGGTTTTTGAGTGGAATGCTACTAGGTGACCTTCTTGCATAATCACAGTGCCCATGGCATAGTTGGATGAGTCAGTATCTATTTCAAGTGGCCAATGCAAATCAGTTAATACAAGGACTGAAGCGATGCAAAGCTTGTTCTTAAGTTGTTCAAAATCTTGTTGTTGTATTGTAGTCCATTTGAAATCTATATTTCCACCTCCTTTTGACAATTGATTCACAGGCCATGCTATGTGGCTGAATCCCAACACAAATCTGCGATATAATTTCACCAAACCAAGGAAACTCCTTAGTTCTTGAATGCTACTTGCAGTGGGTCAATTCTTGATAACTTGTATATTCTCTGAGTTGAATCGAATGCCTACTGATTCGATCACGTAGTCCAAGTATTTGATACTTTTCAATGCAAAGAGCACTTCTCCAAGTTTAAATAGAGTTTATGTCGTTTGACAACATTAAGCACTTACTGAAGCTGCTGCAAATGTTCCTCCCATGATCTGTTGAAAATAAAGATTTCATCCAAACAGAAAATGACATATTTCCCTAAAAAAGGTATAAGAACGTCATCCATATATCTCAATTAAGTCCCAGGTGCATTGATTAGACCAAAAGGCATGACTAACCATTTAAATACACCTTCCCTGGTTTTGAAAGCATTTTTCCATACATTTGAGGATTCTATGGGAATTTGATGATATCTCGACTTGAGGTCAAGTTTGGTAAAACATTTATCACCTTTCAAATAATCAAGTAAATTATCTATTCTAGGGAGAGGATATCAATTCTTTACTGAAATTTTATTGAGAGCCCTGTAGTCGATACACATGCACCATGTCCCATATTTATTGGGAACTAGGATGACTGGACTTCCACAGGGAGAGGAACTAGGTCGAATATTCCCTTTGTCGATCAAGTCTTAGATTTGTCTACGGATTTCTTCATTTTTTAACACAAACCTTCTGTAAGCAGATGCATTGGGTAATGAAGAACCGGGAACAAGATCAATGGAGTGTTTTACCTGGAAAAGTAATGGTACTCCAGTTGGATATTTGAAAACATATTTGTATTCTTCAAGTATTCTATTGACTTGTTTCAATTGTCGAGAGTCGTGGTCAGTGGAGAGACAATTGGTTACTATGATCTTCCAGAAGTGTTGAGGTTTGATCATTAACACCATGAATTTTTTAGCATGGTTAATAAGCTTCTTGGATTTCTTGGTTGAAACCATCTCGACTGTTGGTGTGGGTCGACATTCAGGAATGCCATACCGCTGATTCTAAATTTTGACGATCACTTTATGTGGTCTTGATTGATACCTTCCATGTGTGTCCCACAAGTAAATATTTCCAAATAGTACATCAGCTACCAAAATCGAAGTGACATTGCATAACACCTCATCCTAAAAAGGCTTGATGAAGTAAGGTAACATGCACTATCGTGTGATCCTAAGTTCTTATCCACCTTTCATCCAACCGATGTTGTAAGGTTGCGAATGTGGAGTAGTAACAAGACCCAATTTCTTCACAATGTCTTTAGAGACAAAATTCGTTTGACTACCATTGTCCACAATCAGATGCAATGGGTGATTCTGAACCCATATCTATGTATGGAATATTCGTTCTCTTTCCTCTCCGTCGATGATAGTCGAGTTTGTTTGAGTTGTCAAAGTCAATGCTACTAAAGCCGAAGATTCAGGGTTGGTATCCACAACTTTCTTGTTGGTTGAGTCGAAAGTATACATCTATGCCAAAAATGCATTCTGAGCTTTGCATTCTGATGCATCATGCCAAGCTGAATTGTGGTAGCCGTGCCATTTTCCTATAGGAGGTTGTTTACTAAAATTTCTCTTGTATTTCTTGAAAGGCTTCTTACCCTGTTTTGGCTTATGGGAATTAGTCGGAGAAGACCTTTTTGACTTAAGGGAGCCAACAAATGATTGAGATTTATTGTCGAAAGGTCGACTAGTCGGCTTGGTCGAGAAATGCCTTTTCGCCTTCAATTTCATCTCATGCTTGATGGCGTAATGGAATGTGTCTGCAAGAGTGACAATAGTGAGAAATTCCATTTCTTGTTGGACATAAGGAGCTAAACCATTGATATATTTTAGAACAAGTAATTTTTCTTCCTCCCTAACACCAAGTCAAGCCATTAGTCAGTGGAATTCATCAATATAACATTTAACGATTTGATCCTTTCATTTTCTCAATTTATCCCACTTCTTGTACTGTTGTTCTATGTACTTGGGTCGATAAAATTCCTTCTGGACATGTTCAACAAATTTATCCCACGTGTCGATGGTATTACCGTCTTCATTGGATTTCGTTGAGATATTTTCCCACCAGCAATGTACAGAAGTCGACATCTTCAAAGATGTAAGGGTGACTGTCTCAGCCTCGTAAAGTTGATTCACATATAAATAGGACTCCAATTGTTGTATCCAATTGTCTACAGATTCTACATCGATATTTCCTTCCATATTTTTATATCCAAGTTCATATGTACCTTAAAGGGGATGACCTTGTCAAAGGTATTTCACGTTGTGTTGCTAACCAAAGTAGATCCAACTGAATTGGTGATTTGAGCAAGAATATCATTGAAATGATCATACATTTCAATTTGTTTTGAGCAAGTGATTGCTCCATAAGTCGTTCAATTTCTCTATTAGGCGTGTTTCCCTCTATTTCACCTGCCATATTCAGTCTGGGGTTGCGAGCAGATAAATACTCAGAAGTTGCAGGTAGAGTTATCTTGGATGACTGAGTCTTAGAGCGTGTATGAACAAGAATATGTCGGTTTAACTACGCAAGTAGTGTTTAAACAAGGCTAGAGATAACAGGCTATAATACCAATGATCTGTGTCTCCCAGGAGGTTGACAAGGGTACAACAAAGTTGACTGTCTGATTCAACTACTATTATGGTAGACGCTTATAGTGCTAATTTGATCAAAGAAACAACTATGAAGGATCACATACACCCGCTAGTACAAAATGAGAGATAAGTGACCAAAAGAATGACCAAAATTTGCATATAAATGACCACTTTTGATTTGGCAATCACTGGTGGCTAATTTCCAGTCTCTTATCACGCGACCAAAAATGTGGTCATATTTAGTTTGGTCATTTATAGCTTTTCTTGTGTTCATTAATTTGGTCATATTTTTGGTCATTAATTTGGTCGTATATTTGATCATTAATTGTCACAATTAATGATCAAATATACGACCAAATTAATGACCAATTAATGACCACAAGGCATGCTATAAATGACCAAACTAAATATGACCACATTTTTTGTTGTGTGATAAGAGACTAGAAATTAGCCACCAAAACAGTCATTTGGTCATTTATATGCAAATTTTGGTCGTTTGTTTGGTTGCTTATCTCTCCTATTTTGGTCACTTATCTCTCCTTTTTTTGTCACTAATCTAGTCTTTTTACTCATTTTATATGCAAATTTTGGTCATTTTGTTTTATCACTCATCTCTCATTGTTTGGTCACTTATATCTCATCTTTTGGTCACTATGTTAGTCATTTTAAACCGATGTTTCAATAATATCATTAGTGCATGGAGTAAATGACCCACCAACCTCCTGCTTGTAAGGTAGATGCTCTTCCATTGAGCTAGCACCCTTTAAGAGTTTGGGAACCTAACTTACATAGTCCTCTATACTAGTAAAAAATATCAATACATGCCTTTGAGTATCTAATGGCTAGAAAAGGATGATATATTGTATAAGTTCATAAGATATGATCAAGCAAGTTATCAAAAACATGCACATGAATTGAACTCTTAGCATTCAAAATTCATCATAAACTTAACAACATGTCTTTCATTAAACAGAGTTGCAAAGTACAAAGTTCTGATGCAATTCCAGACCATGACTTTCCGTAGGGATCCAAAGGGGCATGATATTATGTTTCTACTCCAAACCTTATTGACCTATGAACATTGAAGACATTTAACATTAGCTTCTAGATTTAGAAGACAAGAGGAAGAGAAGAAGACTAGATTGTTTAAGAAGAATGAGGAACACCGAGTACCAAACCTCTGCTCCTCCCCATGCTTTTCTATTTATTCCTAAAGATGCTGGTGAAACCTAAAGATGTTTTCTATGATGCTTTTTTCCCCAAGGATTTACCTATGCCAAGTTTGTCTCAAAGAAGGTGCCAAAAGGTGCTAAGGATAACACATATATAAACCTTTTTTAGACAACTTATGCTCCATAAAAAACACTGAAATTGGCCTCCTTAAATACTGAAGATGATTTGTATTCAAGATGCTCTTTCTCTTTAAAATATGTTGCCTCTTTTGGCTCGTGAAATGCTAATTTAGAGGTGAATCTTATCTATTCACTGCTTCACTTATCTATTCTTGACTTCGCACTTAGATCCTGCTCTTATGCAAATATTTTTATTCTAGAGATTATCCCAACAACAAGGTACAACAACTACTCAAACATAATATCCAAATTATCCAAGATAAAATAGATGAATGAAGAGAGCCTCTAGCATACGCTTGCTTGTACCTTTACTTCCACCTCCTACATGATGTTAAACTAAGCTTGGAGGGATTTTCCATATCAAACCAATCAAGAGAAACAAATGAGACAACTATTGATAAGATAGAGTCTCTACCTCAAGCTCTCACAATAATATAATACTAAGAAGGATCTAGATCCACACTTTCTCCAAGAATTAACAATTAAAATATCTAGATTCATGATTTTCTCCAAGATATAACAATAAAATAATTATATCAACAATTTAGAGGATATTAAACCATTGAAAATCTCCTTGAAATCCGAACATATTCCTATTAGGATCCTCAAAGGTTTTGGAGAATGTGCTTCTATCCAATTGTCCTCCTCTTAAGCTGAGCATCTTCTTTAAAATGCACACAGACTCCACAACAAGGTGCAAAGGTGGTTTAGTGGTTTATAAAACAACCTCCTAAAAGGTGTGTCTCATATGGATATGTGCCTTGATCCAATTATTTCTCCATAATATATTCACAAGAGTGGAATGTTTCACTTATTTAACCTTTGACCAAGCCTATTATCAACCTTTGATATGTATTGGACATTTACCTGGATGGAGCATCCTAGAAATATGAGACTTGACCTTGTGGAATAAGTGTTGGTTGCTATGTCCTTCCCCAAATCTAGGGCACTCATTGCATAGTGTATATTATAGGTGTATGTGCAAGAGAAACCCATGGGTTGTTGCAACGACCTCCTTAGGATGGGGCCTCCTCCAAACATGTTCTCTTTTTAGTTTTTACCATCTCCTTCAGGAATTTCTCTGATCCTGCCAATAAATTCTTCAACTGGTATTTAATTACATTTTGAGTCATCAACTAAGCTATGGATTTCTAAAGGGGCATTCACCTCCACATTTCTCCTTATTTCATACTAAATATGAGGAGAGTGCCAAGCAATCATTTCCGGGAAATGTATTTTAATGTACTTTGTGAGGTATTGTAATATGAGATGAATACATAGTCCTTTACATCTTTTGAAAAGATTAAATAGAACATGATCACTTACTTGCATGAAAGGAGGAAACATAGCATGCTAAAAATACTTACCTATTAGAAGTGCAAATGATACATCAGCTTCAGCTACTCTAACCTTATTGCATCCACAACCACGATAAATCATAGATTATTTGTTCTACAGTATTCTCCTTTTTACATTTTCTTTTCTAGTTTATGTAATATAAGAAGTATTTACCTAGTCAGTAAATAAATAAGGAAAAAACATCCATGCCAATTAAGAACACTCAAACTAGGATTGGAATCAGAACAGTTTGAATTGTATGACTCAGTTTACTAAAAAATACATAAAATATTAAGGTTTTAATGAAGAAATACATTTTAAATCTTATAAACCATTAGATACAAATATATAAAGTCTGCTCATGTATATACCATGAATGAAAATTTTAAATAGCTTTTGGGCTACCTGAGTTGCTCAAATATTTTACTTGAGTTGCTAGTGTCCCAACCATCTTTACATCCTACTCATATTAATTTCCACATGACAAGTTACACAGATCCTGCAAAAAAACATAAAGATCACTAGAAAATTAGACAACAATATGTCATAAAACTATTATAATATTTAATTCTACATACCACTGAATTGTTCTAATAAACCTACATAGAGTCACTGAAATGTTAGAATATTTAAAACTACATAGAGTGATTTCATGAGTAATGACTCTTCACTCGCCAGGATGTGATAAAGTGCCTATATATTTAAAAGTTTATTTCATCTGTTTGTATCTTGTCTTTGCATATATATATTTACACTTTTCAATGAAAACTTTACAATAACATTCCTTCTCTTACAACATTATGAATTCAACTATGTATTGCATCTATTACCTTAAACATATTATTTAGATCTGTTAATGAATTCTTCTTAACAGACTTGATGGTCATTTAAGATCTTTAACTAAACATATGATTTCAACATGTCCATATGTTTTATAGTGTATATATATTTTTCCTACATATTTGATGGATTTTGTCACATTTCTCAACAAATTCATGCTTTAAGTAGAGATGCATTTGAAATTTTGAACTATTTTTCAATTTGCTAGAGTGAACAAAGTTTCTCCTTGTTTTTTTTTTTAACCTCATTGTAAGGTATGCTATTCACTTTTCAATGCAGTTTTCTATGCGTTTGCTTCTTGCAAATTTTTTTCTTTTCACGCATAATAAATTTCGGCATTCCCCTAAACTTTATTTAGGGGTTTACTAATTATAGAAAGCTTAGATGTGAAGGGTACTAATTCAAGAAAATATGTGCCCATCCTTGGAAAAAAGTTCCAAATAGGAAAAAACATGTTCAATGCATGACATCTGATAAATCTGTGTACAATAGTTGCTAGGTGGGTATAATATGTAAATAACAACTAAATAAGATAACAGGATTCTATGGTTACAAGGGAAGAATAATAACAATTGCAATGCTTACTAATAACATGACAATAGAGACAACATTAGATCCATGGCATAATGATTTAAAATAAAATTGCTCACTTTACAATAGAATAGTGTGTTGGGAACATTCTATTCAATAGAAAGAAAGCTTAAATTCAATAAAGTAAACAGATGAATAATCTAGGGACATTATTGGAATTAAGTGTAATGGAAAGTCTCTCGAACGGACGTGTTAAAGAGTAAAGAATTAAAATATCAGATTCCCCACATTCTTTCTCAGATTTTACTTTCGAGCAAGGAACATTGTTTTGTCCGATGGTAAAGTCCATATTTATAAATCAAAGTTTCTTAGGTTGAAACTAACCTAGACCTAAAAATAAAAAGATACCTTCCAGTAATGCATTTTACTAAACTAACATCCATAAGTGGTCATAGAGGCCTAGTAAAATGCACAATTTACTGGATTCCATCAATGGAATTATTCACGAGTTCTTTCCCTTGCTCAGTCTTTGTAGGTGGTAGTTAATGGCACCCCAAGGATTCTTCTTCTTACCACTCTATTACATGTATGTAATTGTAAATGATCCCTAGTTCTAAAATAGGTAGTAAATAAATAAATTATGACTTCAAAAAATAATGAAAAAAAAAATTCATACCTGTGCATCCACACATGCCATCAAAAGATTCTTCTCCTTGACACACTTATCATCATTATTTTTATTGATTCCCAAGCAAGACAGAAATGATGTTATTTTTACTGTGAAAGGTGGATTATTTTGGATAAACTTCTTTGGATTTATATAAAACCCTTTCCCTTTCCAGCATAGTTCATATTCATATTTTTATGAGGGCATTCAAAACTCATTCTTACCTCACTTAATCCCTAAAAAATTGACCAATATAGAGTGGGAATTTAAATCTACCTTCTACATATGTTTTAACTATTGACAAAATATAAAGATATTATGAAGTAGGCCTAAAGTAAGTTTGTTAATTTTTTTCCATATCTAATGTAGACAAGTGGTAGACCAACACACCAAAAGAAACAGTCTACATGTGAAATTTTTTCTATTATTTAATAATATACCTTTTTTCCTTCTAAAATCTAAAGGCATGTGCTAGACAAGGTCAATTGTTTAGATAGTTTTTCAAGGAAAAATGATAGGAAAACATCGACAGTTGTTCTTTAACAATTGACACGAGAGATGCAATAGATAAGAGCAATTGTTTAACCAACCTTCTATAGCAAAATGCAAGAAAACCAACAACTGTATTTATCATTCTTTCTGTTGTTTAAAAAAAGGAATGAGAAGAAACTTGGAAAAACAAAAACAAGAAAGTTTAAAGGGTAATCGACAAAGAAAATTAAGTAATGACACATTGATATACTAAAAAAAATCTAATACCAAGAAATATAACAATTGTATTTATGAAGCACAAATGCATTGTAGCATTTCTTTTCTCGCTATGTCAAGAAGAAAAACAATATTTTCATTACAATAGAAAAATTCATAGCAACTTTATCGTGAAAATCAATTACATTAGATAGTTTTCTACCTAGATGTTTACTTACTAAAAAGCATAACATTAACCAAAATTGGAAAGGAGATTCCTCTATAGAAAGCATGCTTGAAAGCTTCTTTGATATTCAACCACCTGAAACCATCAAAGACTTGCTTAAGTTTGTGCCAGAATTCATCAAAGGTGCAAATAACCATCATTACCACTTCCATAATTGCACAACAAACAAAAGGTTTTTATCTAACACAAATGAAATGGCTATAGAATTTAGCTTTTACATAGTCATTGCAAATCTAGAGCTACTAAATAAACGGAGGAAAAGAGATAACCAATAACCAACCTTCCATTGGTATCAGGTCAAACTTGTGTTAAACCTCATTAAAAAGCAGAAAGAAAAAAATAAATAAATAAATAAAAATAATAATAATAATAATAAAAAAAAAATAAAAAATAAAAAAAAATCTCAAAAGTGCCAAGGTTCATGGGAGGATATTTGAAGAGAATTGGGATAGATACTAATACTGTGTAGAATTTGAAACAACAAGATTACTCTAAGTCTAGAGACAGTATAAAAACATCATAAATAGCTTTAGGAAGAATTGAAATGTGATTTAGGATGGAAAATAAATAAATAAATGGAAAGTAGTCACTTGGAGCAATAATGTACGAGATGCTTTTTGGCTATCCATAAATCTTTTCCCCTTTATCAATTCACATTGTAGGTTTTTCTATGGATTCCTTTGTGGTTAAGGAAATTTGTGATATTCAGCTCATGAAATGGGAGTAGATGGGAGAATCAGTTCTTTTTTTATTATACTTCTGCCATTGATCTCATTATTGAAAAATCAAAGAAATGTCAAATTCTGCCTTAATTGTAGCAAATGTAGTTAAAGGGGTATTCCACATTTAGTCTTGGTCCAAGCAGTGTTATAAGGAACATGCTAACAATGATGAATCTTGATGTAGTTGCAGACAGTTTGAATGTTTTGTTTTCCTAAAGTAAATACTACACTGAAGTTTTGGATAGAGAACTAGAAATCAAATATCAAATTCCATCATTTTGAAGCATAAAACAAAGTATGAAGGCAGTTAATGGATAAGTGACATATTTTTAACGGGTGTACTTCAGCACTAGCATCAATGTTTTTTATGAATTCAAGATATGCTTTGTTTGCATAGAATTATATCTAGCACTCCTATTGCTTCGCCACTTTCAGACTTAGATACTGCATCATAAGAAGACTAATGTTAGAAATAGTTTCTTGGCAAATTTTGTTTCTTATTTTGCTTACAGATTAAATATCTGTAGTGGATGCTTCCATATGACCTATCCCATTCTATTAGCTTCTCAAAATGTATTCTCCATTTCATTGCATGCCAATGTGAGGGATCTAAATTTTTTATAACATTACATAGTGAAGAAGCGACTGATAAGGCATTATGGAATCAAGAGGAGGCTTCTAGAACAAGTGTCAAACTTGTCCTCAATAGATAACACAATATAATATGTTTATTAATATGAATTTGTCCTTTCTCAACAAGAGAACAAGCATAGGTTGGACCTAAATTTTTTGTTTTTCAGTAGGATAGGTCCACCCCATATTTCAAGTGTTAAGAGACATATGGAACAAGGTAATTTACTTTAGTCAAGTTACAATGAAAATATTGTCTGGAAATTCAGAGTACAGAAATGCAAGCTTGTGACAACAGGAATGGAAGTTGGACAAAAATTTTCAAGAGACACGAGTCCAAAGATGCATGCCGATGTAGAGGCCATGAAGAAAGTTTCTTATTAGAGTATAGTTGGAATCCTCTTTTATGAAATGGTATATACAAGACCTGATATTGCTTCTGTTGTTAATAATGTTATCGATTCTCGAGTAATCCCATATTGCAACATTGGGAAACATCAAAATAATTTTCAGGTATCCCAGAGTAAAAATAAATATTGGCTTTACACTTAGTGGGAGTTTAGAAGATGCATTGCAATTGGTAGTATTGTTATCCAATTATCGAGTACTCCTAATGGCACCGGAAGTGAAAATAATTCTTGTAAGGGAACAATGAATTTCAACATCTCATTTAGCTAGAGTTTACAATATAAACTGCAATTGGTTAGCTATTGTGATATAACGTGGGAAGGTGATATTGAGAGAAAAAATCTACATTGGGTTACTATTTTAGGTTGGTTTGTAGAATCATCTTGTGGGAAAGAAAGAAATGGCTCACCATTTCTCTTTTGAAGCAGAGTGCATGGCAACCTGTTATGCAACTAAAGATTTGGAGTAATTGAGAAAACTAATTAAGGATATCATATGGTGAACCTGAAGATGGGATAAACCAACAAGTATTATCTTGTAAACTGTGTGAGAATCGTCTGATAGGAGGGTTAGCAAGTTGAAGTACCCCTTAGCTAGACTCAAAGGGAATGAGGTTGAAATTTTTACGTAAGTTGCCCGCAAAGCTATTTATGAAAAAGATAAAAAGAGGAAAAAGGAAGCCACCACCAAAGTTGAACTTGCCACCAATGGAGTGGGTAGATCCTAGAGAACCAAAGGCATATCTAGAACTCAGGGAAGTTAGAGGGACTCCACAGATTCACCTTCCATGAATACCTCACCTTTTTTTGGTTCCTAAAACTGGAGATGGTGCACAATCTTACATTTGCTCAATAGTACAATTACATACTCCCCTACTGTTTTAATTAAATTGCAGGAATATTTCCTCACTATTATGATATCAAAGCACTGTGCATTATGATCTAATTAATAAAGTTTGTAATATACATAGCATGTCCTAGTGAGTTGTTTTCTATGTCAAATCAACTGTTTAAATTGTAATGTTGATACATGGTAATTACAAGGCGAGAGAGAAGAACCTAATATTATTTTTCATGCAGTTGTCATCTTGATATCAAATCTCTCATAGTTTCCACTTGGCCTTATCTTCGTATGGTCACTCTATTAATAAGGGGAGAAATTTTGAACATTAGAGAGATTAATTATATGACATGCATTTAGATGGTGAAACTGTTCCATTTAAAGTTTAGACTTGAAGTTGATAGATGAAATTGGATTTCGTAGTCGTATATAAATTAAATAAAAACTAGACATCCATTTTCATGTAACAACTGCTCTAAAAAGCAGCTCCAATCCCATTTAAAAAGATTGATTCATCAAGCTACCTCTTTTTCATACATCGTTGACAAAAAATTCCAAGTAGTCCCAGGGAAAACTCGAACATCCCTATTGCCAAGCCAAGTTAATTCATACCCAAATCTGACTCTTTGTCAGTGAATCAAACTCACCTACTACAATTTCACCCCCCAATGAGTCCAACTCGTAGGTGGTGGATGGAAAAACTAACTAAAACCATATATAAATTTCCAAAAGGAAAAGAAAAACCGTTTTGAATGATTTCTGCTACCAAGTTTTTTTTCCTACTTTAAGCCTAACTCTTAAACTCCAGCCTCACTAAGTCATTCTTTGACCCAAGTTTTTCATTGTTGTTTTCATCCCATATCTATATTCAAACCATTTTATACACATTCAAACTTCCTTTCAGTATACCTAGTGAAACTTGGGACAGACTCTTTGTATTTCAAAACCATTCAACATACATTTAAGACTTCTTTCCATCCTCCACACGATAACTTGTATCACATGGGGAATACTCTGCTCGATCAACCAACATTATAGATATATCATTGCAACACCATGTCAAATAAATACTACATCTCAGAAATTGGGCCTTCCCTCCTTTACACTTGATCACATAAATTGGACCGTCAAAACAACAAGCTGATTAAAGATGTCCTCAACCTCCCCACCCATCTATCATCCATTATCTATTTTTTATCACCACTTTGAACTTGTTTTCAGTTCAAAAAAATTACCTTAAATATAACTACATGCCAAATTAATAATTCCTTGTTTGTGACACTTTACTGCTGAACTACAGGCATGTAATTCCCTAATTTGACTTTTCAGATATATAAAATCCGTTAGGCGCGACTAGTAATGACATGGTTATTTTGAGGGGTGCCACAATGTGTGGGATGAGTTGTAAAAAGCTTGAGATGTAAATATTGTACATATTTACATATCTTGTAAATATTCTCAGTACAGAGTCCAACGTAAAGGCCCAACTAGTGAATGACCATAAATTTGATTCTAAGATTTGGTTTATTATGTATTGTTTATATTCCTAAAGTAATGTCATATGGATGTGTTAACATGGTGCATTTCATCTTATGTGAAGGTATTATTAAACATGATATAAGGGCTAGGTTGGCTTCCATGGAGCACTAGGCCACTATGAATCCACAAGATGTGAAGAGAGAAGGGGGGCCATGGGAAAAAAATTGCTAGATTTCTTTGTCAACTGTCCCATCTCAAACTCTCCATGCTTTTCACCAAATGTATTAAAGAAAAACTTACCAACGTTTGACTATGTGCATCCAAAATCCAAGGAAAAATTAGTCATTTTCTTTGGAGGGCATGTATGCCTTATGAAACCCAAGGTATAAGAGCCATGTTTCTCCTCTTGGAATTTTCTTCCTCCATTCGTGAATGAAAAACAAATTATCTCACATAACTAAAACCCATCTCCATGATTGCAGCCTAGAAACCATGATATTGTGAGCATGTGTGAGTATGTGTTAAGCTAGTTGTTTGGTGACTGTAAAGAGATGGAAAATGATTGATTATGCAATATAATTTTATGGTTGTCGATTGACCAAATAGGTTAGGACAAGAAATAAAAATGTAGGTTGTTACCCATGTCTTTGTTGATTACTTATTGTTGCTGAGCTATATACACTACCATACCAAGTTTTCCCAGAGGACAATCCATAGTTGGACTCATCTTCCCTTCAATAGAGCACATGTTGGTATGGATTCTCCTAGGGAACTGCAGAGAAGAGAAGGGAAATGCATGAACCCATGTTGTGAATTGTTGAAAGCAAGAGATCCATGGAAAACTAGAGGTTGGTTGAGATGCATGGAGTAGCGTGTAGTGATATAATTATCCTAGTGACCAGTCATAAACACAAACCTTAAAGAATAAATTTATGGGATAGTAGCCAAGGCTTAAAGCTTTGGAAACCTGGGTTAAGAGCCAATGGACTTCTCGATTGAGGTGTAAGACACAAATTAGATTTTTTTATTTCAATTCAAGGAAGATTGTGATCTGCTTTTATGAAGTGGCGTGTAGTTGTTGGGAAACAATGCCCTTTCTCTCAATATATGCTCGATGTGCATTGTGTTGAGTGAGAAAAAGAACCCAGTAAACTTTTATTTGACTATGTGGTATCATATCCCATATTACACTGAATGCATATAGTTGGGAGGTGAATTGCTCATTTGCAACCATATTGATGACCAAATGTCTGAGAATAGATGAACATTTTTGTCCCTTTGTTGTTTATTTCTTCTTGTATTTCCATCATTTAATTCTTTGAATTCTATTACTAATGTGAGTTCTTCTTAATGGAAAGGTTTGATTTGTTGGAAACTTTTGTCAATTGAACATTTTAATGAATTACTATTTGATTCAGCATATAGTCGCACTAGTAGTTGATTTAATGCACTGTTGGAATCCCAACTCTGTTCCCAGTTGGGAACCCAACTGATTAATGGGTAAGCTTTATGGTTTTGTTAAGTGTGTACCCTATTCCATCATTGAGAGTATGGGTAGGTACAGCACAACGCCCCTTCAATGCTAGGTACCCTTACTGGTTTGATGTATAGGTTTGTATTTCTACTTACAAACCCCCCCCCCCTTCGGGAAAAATATTGGATCGGACCTCTTAGCAAGCCCACCAACAACCTCAAACCCTGGTCCTAATACATATTTGAAAAATGAACAAGCTAGGAATTTAACTCATGACCTGCTCCTGGCCAATGGGAAGCTCTACCATTGAACTACATGCCACCTTGGTACTGAGCACCCTCACTGGTATGATATCAAACTTCTGAATGCTACAATCAACACCCTGCCACACAATGTTTTTTAGAACCGGCTTCAAGGAACATATCCCAAGGATGGGAGCCGTAGCACATAATATGGACATCCTTCAGCTTAGATGATAGGTCTAAAGGATTTCAATTCCATAAAATTAACCCAGAACTTGTACACAACCTCGTCACTTATTGATACAGCATCCAGGTAGGGAAGACCACAGAAAGAATGAAAACCTAGAGAACAATGTAAATCATGTGATACTGAACCAAGGCCTTATTGGCTGCATTACCTGTAATTTAACCTCATCATCTATAACAAACCATTAAACAGACAGAATGCAAAAACCACATCATGTTGAATCATAAATAAGATTAAGTCTTTGAACCCGTGACTACGAGAAGACTAACAGACACCCACTAGAAAAAAAAACCCTGTGGAAGACCGCAATCTACTTAATCTGCACGAAGAATTAAAGCATGGAACGAGATTCAAGATCAAGACATTGCAGTTAGCAGAAAATATAAGATAAAAAGATTAAATGAAGTACCTTGGATCTTATATATTTATCCAACCAAGAAATCCTGGAAACCATGTCACCAGCATATTTGAACCCAAAATCCGATGACATATTTGTCTGAAGTTTGAAAACACTCCATTAAAAATCTGACAAACATGTTTTTTTTAAATGTCGGTAAAAATTCATTGGATATCCAACAGGAACAACCATATGTCGGATATCCGACAGACAACTATCGAATAACCTACGTAATATTTTTTCCAGTTTAGACATCCAAGTGTCGAATATCTGACACCAGTGTCATCGAATATCTGAATCTAGGTCCATCGAATTACCTAAATGATATTTTTAACAATTTGGTCGGCCAAATTTCAAATATCTAACACCAGGGACACAAACATATGTTGAAAGTATGACCCCCTTATCCTTATATACAACAAAGCATCTTATAAGAAAACAAACTTTTATTAATGCATAGATTACTACACACTACCATGGCTTGGTGACCACATGACAACAGTGTTACTCACTCATGCTTTGCAGATCATGAATGGACCGACCTGTTATAGGATCTTCCACCCTCCAGCCAGAGCTGAAAGTCATCTCCCAAGTTTGGTGACTTGATGTGAATATGACATTCTACTTAAACATTTGTGATCATAATGGGATGGCTCGTAATGAGACCCCTCATATTGTAATCTACTTTAATTGAAATAAATTATTAACAAAGTGATCAGTATGGCATCCAGAATAGATAAGTCTAACCAGGCTATGAAAGATTATGCCATTTACTCATGAAACACAAAGTAAGAACTCCAGTTTTCTCTTAACTTCAATTAATCAGAAAAATATTTAAAATATGTTGATGATATTGGGAATATATCAATCAAGGCTCTGCAAAAATTGATTGTTTGGTTCCGTGAAGAGCATTTTTTGACATAGGTTGAAAGGAAGAGAAGCTGGCATGCTACCTAAAAACTTTAGATTGTGTTAGTCTCAGAAAAACACTGATCAACAACTTTTTCCAAACATGCAGACTTATTAAAAAGAAAAGAATCAAAATAAAAAGGAAGTCAATCAAAACCAAAGGAAAATAAACAAACCACACTTTATGTACAAGTGGACCAACATGCTCTCCTAAAAAAAAGTACTTCTTGAGTAGCTGGACATTCACTGGATAGGTTTCTGCAAAACCTTCTAGTGTTTGTAATTGGTTGGTACTAGGACCAATCTTTTCTTTAACAACTGAAGGTCCTAGCCACAAGCGTTGGAACTTAGTATAATCATTCTTGTACTTATGTTGCTTGTCCCATTTTAGAACTAAGTCCCCCACATAGAACTCCCTATCAGATGAAGACTTCTCATCGAACCACCTCTTCACAAGATGTTGGTGTTGGTACAACTTGTTTTTAGACTTTTCCCTGTCCTCTTCTAGTTTGAGTAATGTATCAATTTTGTGTTGGAGTGGGGAAGAGTCACTTTCCTGCACAGACTGCACTAGCTGCAGGGAAGGGATCATGAGGGTCGTTGGTAATACAACCTCCTTACCATAAAATAGAAAGTAAGGGGAGTTTCCAATGGCCGCTTTAGGAGTGACACGGTCTGCCCAAAGAGCATTGTGTAACTGAATGTGCCAATTCTTGTGGTGAGTAGCCACTGTCTTCTTTAAGATGTTAATTAAATTATTACTAGAAGATTCTGCTAATCCATTTCCCTGTGGATAATAATTGGAAGAAATTTTAATTTTATCCCTTTTTCAAGGGCATATTGAGTCAATTCAAAAGAGGAGAAGCATGAAGCATTGTCAAACACCAGGGATTCCGGAGCACCAAACCTTTTACATATCTGACTTTCAAGAAATGAAATTACTTGGCTCGTGTTTGCTTGTCTAAGAGGGACTACTTCTACCCATCTGGTGAAGTAGTTCGTAGATATCACAATATATTTGTGTTACAGAGAAGAGGGAGGATTAATAGGTCTGACAAAATATAGACCCCACTGCTAGAACATGAATTGAACTGTGATTGGCTGCAGAGGAAATGCAGGCTTCATCATTTTACTAGCACACTTCTGACATGGTTCACATCTTCTAGCGTAAGCATAAGCGTCTCTGAACAAGTTCAACCAGTTGTAACCCACTCTTTAATCTTGTGGGCAGTGGTTTCTTTGGAAAAATGTCTTCTTGCAGGTCCTGCATGAAATTCCAAAAGAATATTCTCAGTTTGAGTTTTCTTTAGACATCTAAGGAAAACACCATCGTAATTTTTTCTAAATAAAACACCAAGGTAATTTTTTCTAAATAAAACACCATCTATGAATTGGTATGGTGCTACTTTTAATCTTAAGGCTCTGTGTTTTCTGATGTCAAGGGATTCTGGAGCATACCCATGAGTTAAGAAAAATTTAATGTCATCATACCAGTTGGATGCCTGAGTAGTGATAACGTTGATAGAACCTGCTGAGGTTCCTTCTTCTTGCTCCCACTCGACTTGTTGTTTTACAGGATTATTTGACTGAGCGGTAAGAAAAAACAAACCTTGGTTGTTCACTATTTTGTTGGTCTTATTTCTAAATCGTATTCTTGCAAGGATGCCATCCAGTGGGCTCTTTTCTCCCCCAATTCCTTTTGTATTGGAACATTTATAATCGTTGCATAGGGCACAATTACTTTAGTTCTATACTTTAATAAGTACGGTCTAAAACACTTAACTGATTTATAAACAGCATAAGCTTGTTTGTCTATTTGGGAGTATTTTAACTCTGTGCCCTTGAACGTTGAACTCATAAAAGAAATTGGAATCTCGAGGTCATATGGGTGCTTCTGTGTAAGAACAACAGCATAAGAATAGTTAGTAGCAAAAGTATATAAAATAAAATCCTTATTGAAATCAGGAGACATAAGGGCAGGAGCTTCTGCAATATCCTTCCTAATCTGAGTAAAAACATTTCATTGTTCATCAAACAATGTATACTGTGTATCCTTCTTGATTATTAATTGTAAAGGTTTAACAATTTGCCCAAAATTACGGACAAATCTGCGAACAAAATTTATCTTACCAAGGAAAGATTGCATGGCTTTACGCATACCTGGCAATTCAATCCTTGCAATGGCCTCTGTGCATTTCAGATCAATAATCATACCTTCTTTCGAAACAATAAATCCCAATAGATTTCCTTCACTCACTACGAAGATGGATTTATTAGGATTGAGTGAAATTCTGTATCTTCTGCAATGTTCGAATACCTGTTTTAGGGCAAACAAATGCTCTTGTCGTTTTTTTAAAAAGATAGTAATGTCATCTAAGTATACAACAATAGAATCATGGATAAGTCCCCTGAAGGCTATGTCCATTGCTCGCTGGAACATAGCACCTACATTTATTAACCTGGATGGCATTGGCCTGTAAAAAAAAGTTCCCCAAGGGGTCTTGAAAGCTGTTTTTAACTGATCGTCAGGAGCAACCAAAACTTGGTTATACCCTGAAAAACCATCGAGGAGAGAAAAAAAATTTGAACCTGCAACTCTCTGTAAGATCAGCTCCATAGGGGGGACAGGGTAATTATCTTTCTCGGAGGATTTATTAAGATTTCTAAAGTCAACGTAAAGCCTAATGTAACCATTTTTCTTGCGAACTAGTACTAAATTAGCGATCCACTGCGTATGCTTGACCGAAAAAATAATTCTTTCTGCAAGGAGCTTTTCCAGCTCCTTCTTAATAGAAGGTTCCAAGCTAGGGTGCATCTTCCTGAGATTTTGCTGTTAGGGTTTAGTGTCTGGCTTCATCGGTATATTGTGATGCATGGTATTAGTGTCAAAGGTTTTCAGCTCGTCGTATGTCCAAGCAAAGACATCCTTAAATTCTCTGCATAACTTGATAAAATATCTTTTTTCATCGGATGAACAATCAAACCCTAGTTTAACCATACGAGGGTTCTGCTCACTTCCCAAATTCACTTGTTTGTAATTGAGGGAAGGGCTCTGAGTCTTATATATCACCTTTTGCTTGAACTTATCTTGGAGGTCATAGAAATTTTCCAGGTTGACAATTGACTTAGGAATCAAACTGGCAATGTAAGTGGGATCAACTAAAGATTTTTCATGCTCGCTTTCATCAATGGAAACATCTTGAAATGTGTCCTGAGCTGCAAGAAAATCTAGCATATGTTGATCATCATTAAACACTTTCCAACTAGTTATATTATCTGGGATCGAAGGTCTATACATTAATTCAATAGAAAAGGTATCTGGTGATAAACCTTCTAGAGGTCTCATCTTGGATGCAGTATTAGCTAGCATATCAGCATCGAAATTCTGAGATCTTGGGACATACTTAATGTTAAAAGAAGTGAAAGAATTAGTTAAGTCCCTTACTAAACTTCGATAATTAAGCAAATGAGATATTAAATGAATCTTGTTTCTTACCTGCTTAACTATTATTTATGAATCTCCATAACACTCAATTACCTGGGCATTCATATCGATTGCTTTCCTGAGTCCCTGGACAAGGGATTCGTACTCAGCAATATTATTGGTACATTCCAATTCCAGCCTATAGGCAATCATGGTTTTGGTACCTTTGGGATCAATGAGGACACAACCTGCACTAGCTCCATCTTTAGATCTGGAACCATCGAAAAAAAAAGTCCATGCATTCAAATCTAGCTTAAAATCGGTATTCACACTATATGAATTATGTACAATATCACCTTAGAATGGAACATATGTAAAATTGACAATCTGAGACTGTTTCTGTGCGCTCTCTGCAGGTGACAAATCTGCAGGTAAGTCTCTAAAAAACGTATCAAAACTGAAATGTTCCACATGTGACCTGAAGTATGCAACTGGCTCACTGGGGCATTCAAATCTGTGACAATCTGCTTCATATAAGGCTCCTTGCTAATCTTTATCTTGTTTGGCCTTCCATTGTAAGGAGGCCACAAGTGAGACCAGTCGGTTTCAAAGTATCCCTCAAGTTTTTCCGACCAATATCTACTTATCCACATCCCATACATATCTGGGATGTCAGCCACAACGATGTCCACTGTTTGATGGATCTTGGGATCAACAGATAAAGTTAACATAACATTCCTTAGTTCACCTACTACTTTCACTTTGGATCTATCCAGCTGAACAATCTAAGTAGGACATGGTTCCCAAGCAACATTTAATTTGTTACAAACTGATAAGGGCATTACATTGGATGAACCTCATGAATCCACCATACAGTTATGAAGGTTCCTGTTAAAGATCTCAAAGGTTAACAAAAAGGGAGGAGTCCTTTTCCCAACAGGATTTGAACTGCTGGTTTTAGTGTATGTCTCTAGATTATTGTTTTGAGTCTCCCTAGGTTTGTTGAAAATTATACTCTTGGGAAAACTATCCCTCATAGCAAGGATATTCAAAAGTTCAAATACAAAGATATTAGATTTCATCTTCTTTAAGTCATCAATCAAGTTGTTATCTATCTCAGGAATAAGTGTATCCTTTTGTATGGTGGTTTTGACTCTGTTATGTGTGGGTGTGGAGGTAGGAGCTTCTTGAGTTAGTTGTCCTTTACTCCTAGTATTGTAGGGATGTTGGACATTAAACACTGTTTCAGGCTCTTCTTCTTCCCCGACCATAGGAAGTTCTGCAAAGAAACTAATGGTATTAACCTGCTCGTCTTCTTCATAATCTCGAGGCTCAGTCTCTTGATCTTCCTGTAGTTCCTATTCTGCATGTTGAAGATAATGATGGGGTTCTAAAACTAAGGCTTTAAAAATAGACAAAATCTCCTCAGATTTTAACCCTTCCTCGGGATTGGGTGGGACTTGGTTTTGTTGAGGTTGATAGGGCCTTCTAAATGGTTGTCTGTGGAACTCCCTGTTTGTGTTCTAGTTTTCAGTATTAGTTCTCTTGAGATCAACCATTTTGTTAGAAATCCTCTGGAGAATTTTCTTCATGTCGCCCATTTCAAAAGGGTCTTTGTCTTGTGAAACAAGTTTTGTAGGAACATTGGTTTTCTTTCGTGACGTGGAAGGTTGCTCAGCTGAAGTATCCGGGTTGTCCTTTAAACCGAAAATATCCTTCTCGACCTAAATGGCCTTAGCAAAGGCCTCTGGCAAGGTTTACTTGTGTGCCTATTTAACCCACATAGCTATGGGGACCGGCAAACCCTTCACATAGTATGCAACCAGGAGTTCTTCCGCATGAAGAAGAGTAATAGGGATTCTATTTTTTAAATATGAAAACATCTGATTAAAATATTTTACCCTTTCCTTAACCCGGATTTTCATAGAAGAGAGATCAATTACCAAGTCTTCGGGTGTCTTATCATCTCCAAACTTTTGCATGAATGCCTTCTCAAAGTCATCCCATGAAGTGATAGATCTAGCTTCTAAGGCAAAGTACCAAATGGATGCTTTCCCTTGGAAGGTATATGGAAATAACCTACAGACTGCATCCTCATGGATAACATTTCTAATCCTGATGCCTTGCATGAATGTTTTTATGTGATCAAGTGCAGGTGACTTTTCATCAGAATCAAACTTAGGCAACCATTTTTTAGGGTTTTTAGGGAGTTTGTGTTGATCCCCTAGGATAAAAATGACATCCTGGTCCAACCAAGGTCTATTTTGGCCTTCAACCATTGGTATGTCTTCTAAAGATGAGCTCGAGGATGAATCAATATCTAAGGATTCTTCAGATGAAGAAGACAAAGATGGAGGAGGTGGTGGTGGTGGTCCACTAGTTGTCACTTGCAGTTGATATTCTTGTGCTTCCCCAAACAATGTGTCAAGGTTAAAATTTGGGAGAAAATTGTGGCGGGGGTGAATTATGTTGTTCAGGATTCTGGTCACCTGAGTTCTGATTAACAAAATTATTGACTTTAGGACCAGTGTTCTGGTGATCTTGAATTTCTACTATTCTTATATTACGCTATTCAACAATTCTTTGTTGCAGCCTAGAAACACTATCAGAAGAACCCTTGAGTATATGTTCAAGTGTGATGGGTCCCCTAGTGGGTGATACGATAATAATGTCGCCCCTTTTGGTTTCTTTCTCAATTACAGGAGTGGCAGGAATATTTTGAGAATTCTGTATTGGTTGTTCTGTTGACATTGAAGCTTGGGTATGGCTACGTGTAACAATCGGTTCTCTTACTGGAGGATGTCTATTTAAATTCTATTTAGGCATGGTTGGTACATGGCCCTCCTTCTAGAGCCATTTGTTGATGCCTCGGTTTAACATATACTGGAATGGTGTTCAAGGAAAACAACAGGGGATGAAAACCCAGCCAAAGGCTTCAAATAATTATACGCAAGTTTTACCCTATCCTCGAGCTGTTTGGTGTGGTTAACACCAACAGATACAAAGGCCTCCACTAGCACTTATGTGTGTTTGATCCTAAGTAGCATTTGTCTTCCTGTAAGGAAATACAAGAAAGCCTCCCTAATCCTAATCTTAGTTAGTCTAACTTGAAAAGAAATATAATTTAATTCAGGCCTATTCTAACAGGGATAATTCGTTTATGTACAAGATAACTCAATCTGAAAATTACTAAGTCATTTCACCAATTTGACAAACATGCAAAACTGGATCTTGGTTCAATAGCTTAAGAAATAATTAATTGAAAACATTTAACCAACAATAACTTAAGAATGAAGTGCATACAAGCTTATCCTGAATTTAGAATGTTAATTGACAAATTAACATTAACTTAATGATTACTATGAATCATTTGCAAAAATAGATAAAATGTTCTAAATAAAAATATTCATTTAAAACATTGATTGCAGAGATCATAAGTCAAGAGAAATCTGAACTATAAACCAATGCATATTACTGATTGCAAACAATGAATAGTATTAGTGAATGTATCAAAGCAAAATCGCAATCCATCAAAGACATTCGACAAATTATAACAGAAGAGATAGCTAAAGAAAACTGACTGTGTATTAAGGCCTGCAAAACATTACATAGTCCACAACAACAAAGTGTCTCCAGTCTCTTTTGGCGATTATGTCCCCTAACCATCCATCCCTTGCTATGAGATCGAAAATATCTTAAATAATAATTACAAAGTGATAATTCAGGATCAAATCTCCCACAGAGCCGGGATCATCAAAACTACATTATCCTAAAATGGCCAAGACAAGAGTACCTCTTGGCCTACAATATCTAACTATCCTTATACATAGGAACAATAACCAATTCGGACCCCAAACTGGGCATCATGCAATTCAAAAGATTGCACCACATATCTTCAAGGACATCCTGTCATCAGTCAAAGAGAATCAAGATAGATCATGAGCTGTTGAAAATAGCTGACGAGGAACATATGAAATCTTCCCTGGATTCACGAGAACCAGATATGCCTTCAAAGATCGAGAAATCAGCTAGCCGATCCTCCTTGGAAGGAATTGCGGTACACACAGGTGGCAAACTGATACTCAAGTCCCAAACAATCGTGTAATATTGATCTATGTATTCTTTATCCCCCTTTTTCTGCTTATTGAAAAGAAGTTTTTCATATATGAATTGAACCCTGTCATCTTCCTCCCCACTATCTGTGCTAGCATCAGAAACATGAGCATCAAATGGTGCAAGGACAGGTTCAAAGTATTCCATGGGCTGAGGCTCTTTTTTCAAAAGAATGCTTGACAAGAATATGATAAACTCCTTGCATTTTACTTAGAACATTCAATTATTAACAGAGATATCAAATTATCAAATCAAAATTTGGATATGTGATCGTAAACCAACAAATTATCCATAAAATCCCTTATAGGACATAAAACCACAGGATCTGACATAAATTGAATGTAACCAACTGGCATGATTGCAGATGAACAATGCGCAATTTGAAATTATTGTTTCTACGAGCGAAATATCAGTCAGTGATGCATCAATTGAAATTTGGTGTGAGATGAAGTAAATTTACATAATAACACATGAATTTAACAGTCAAATCTCAGAATTGTAATAATTAAGTAATCATTGGATTCAAGGACTTCATGTTTGATCAAGCATAATGCAGAAAAAAAACCAGATCAATGTTGAAAACGACGAACCAAGCATGAAAAATCGAAATTCAAATTAATCAGTTAGATGCAATCATGGCCATCGGATCATTGTATATTAACGGTCGGGATGCGAGATGCAGGATGCCAAGTGTGGACACTCGTTATTAAAAAATAAACACACCCTTCCGCAATCTGCAAATTGCGGGTTGCAGATTGCGGAACGAAAACCTAATGCATGGTGAAAGTACTTCCCGCATCCCACAATTTGCGGGTTGCGGGGAGCATAGGCTAAACTTTATTAAAAAAGGTTCTTTCTGCATCCCACAATCTGCAATTTGTGGGTTGCGGGTTGCGGGAAGGAAACTATACGTGCAACTTTCAAAGCCTTTTTTCGCATCCCGCAATCCACAATTTGCGGTTTGTAGGCTACGGAGGGGAAAACTCGAAATGTAAATACAAACGCCCGTAACCCGCAATTGCGGGTTGTGGGTTGCGGGGTGATTGAAAATTTAACCCAAAACTTATTTCCACAACTTCTCAAAAAACACACAAAAATGCATCACTTTTGTTTTTAGAGAGAAAAATTTACTAACTTAATTAAAACCAATCAAAGGCAGCAAAATAAATAGAAAACAGGCTGAACAACCCCAAAAAAATGATTAAGTTACTCTTTGTTATGGAATTGGGGCTCCCATGTTTTGGATAAAACATGGGATCTGTCGTGCCTACAACACTTCCCCCATACAAAAACATATTTGAACCAAAATTTTGCTAATACTGGGACACATGTGTGGCATATATTTTTTGCAATCAAATTTTTAGATGCCTCCTATTTTTCTAAACAAATGACCACCAGAATGCTCTCTTATTTGTCCTGTAGAACATTGTTTTGTGTCTTAGCTATTGAAGAAAAGACAGCTTGAGAATGAAGCTACGTCACATGAGTTTTCTATAGGATATGCATGAGGTTTCTTGATTTTAAGTCTCTTCCTTCAAAAGATCAAAATACTAAAGAAAATTCAAAATTATAAACATGATATCCGATGACAAGGTCATTTTTTGGGATTTCATCGTATTTTGGGTTCAAATTTGGTTGTGTGTTCTATGGTTTTGAGAAAACTAAACTGATTGAGTGCCTGCAAGTCTTACTCAGTGTCATGTCCCAAATTTGGAATTGGGTCACAATGGCCTAATCACATTGGCCATATTCATTAGAGTTTGTAAAATTGATGTTAAAGGTCGAATAATTGCCAAGGAGGAAAATTACTAGTTTCCTAGGTTTGGGGTGGAAGCTTTGGGATTTGGAATAATGGGGATAATAAATGATGTTTGAACATTAGAGTGGCATAAATATTTAATAAAGGATCTAAATAAATATATACAATTGAAAATCAAAGTGGCTTTTGATCATGAAGACACATGGAGGAAGTGGGACCCACATATGGCTAGATTTCCCCACTACACTTGGCATCATTCTCTCACCAATTCAAATTCAAGGTGAATGGTAACATACTTGGGGGAGTCAAAAATGTATTATTCATGGCATGACTCATCCAAGGTCGAAATATAGAGGAAGAGTAACTCCCATGGAAGAGGAAGAGGCAATTTGGAATTAGTGAGACACTTGGGCTAGATTCCCTAGCTCTATGACAACAATGATGAAGATGCTATGACACCTATGACACAAATCAGACCTGAAGGCTGACATATGACATATATGAAATGTTAGGTCTAAAAATAGACTCAAAGAGGGCACTCAAGGGTGTTAGGGAAGCTAATATGCTTCCACATGTGATTTGGTGGAAGTGGGAAACTAGGAATTGTTGTACAAGTGGCGTTCTTTGGAATCTCTTCCCAACTTGAGTTGGCATGAGTCTCTTGGAAGGAATTCGACCCATGGAGGACATTAGAAATTTATAAATGTCAATAACAAAGAATGAAACCAGATTTTGATCATTTGTAGAATTTGCAATTGCATTTGTGTAGAGGGAGAGCTAGTGGATGACTAGTTTCTTGCCTTAGCCAATTTCGAGGGTGAAATATTCCCATCCAAGTTGGTAATTGGAAAGGCCATTCAGACCTTTCATTTGGATCTTTAATGGAGTATTTATTTTCAGGTGTAAGCTACAGGGCAGCTCATGGTTTCTTCTATTGCAGCTCACTCCTTCAACCATTTCCAGTTTTGATGGCATATTCTTGATCCTTGAGGGAGGGATTTTTTGGTGAGCTATTGTACTCTTTGGGGAAGCTTTTAATGCCCCATTTATTTTTTAATATGAATTAAATACTCTTTTATTCATATACAAAAAGTTTCAGGTCGAAATTCGAAGTATAAATGTATAAATCTCATTTTTAATGGAAGAACAATGCCATTTCCCCACTACCTTGTTGTGAGCCAATGTATTGATGATGATTTCCAATGAATGGATGATTCTATGATATATTTGTGATAAATATACTACCATGGATTTCTTATACAAGTTTCATGTACTGTGCTTGAGCATTTGAATCATTTTTACTCAGTTTAGTTGTATTGGGGGGTGAAATAGTGCCATTTCCCCAAGGGTCGAATTGGGGATTTTTGCAGTTGAATGGGAGAGGGTGAGAACAATTGTAATAATCCATTAATGGTGCATATGAGACTTTAATAAAATACTTAACACATTACATACCTCTGTTCATAAAATTTAGTGGGTTTGGAGGCATTTGGGAAGCCATTTTCAGTACTTACCCCAGGGGGATTTGAACCCCAAATTACTAGTAAAATTGCATAATTGGTCCAGAATATTAAGAGATTTTGCAGAGTTCTTTTGGTGGACATATGTCATCCATAAAAATCATATTCAAGTTCTAATATCATTTATACACCTTCCTTGAAGATTTGAAGGCATTTGGATTCAATTTGAGACCTAGAGACCAATACTAGTCAAAGGAAAATCACTAGTAAAGTTACCTACATTGATCAGAATTGAAAGAGGATTTGCAAAAGTATTTTAAAGGTCCAAAGGCATCCCTGAAACACATATTTATGTTCTAATATCATTAATATACCTTATCAGAAGATTTGGGATCATTTGGGGCAAATTTGGTACCTAGAGATCAAAACTAGTCAAAGGTCGAACTAGGGAAAAAAAGTGGAAAAATTCCATTTTAATAAAATTCCTAACAAGGGACATTACACTCAGCTACACCCTAGAATAATTGTAAGTGTTTCCCCAACCAAAGCCCGTGACTGTGTATGAAATCAGGATCGATTTTCCACACCTCTATTATGTTATCATATAACTGCAAAACCCTCGGATGGTGCTGCTTCCATAGACCATGTAGAAAATAGGAGTAAATTGAAGCGTTGGAAGTAATGAAATGAAGGATATCATGGAGGTTAATTATCTGCTAAATGGAAGTAAAGAAATCACGGCGGGTATTTTGCAGCACAGACCACTTGGATGTTGGAAAACTAACTGGCACATGCCATAACTAGCGAGACAGGAATTCCATTCTACAAAACTTTAGCTACCGAAGGGGCTTCCATGAGTCTTAGGTGGTGTCTCTCTTTTCTTCAAATAAATGCTTCCTTGTTGACATATAGGGAACTTTAAACCATTGTTTGAAGGCATGGCCAACGTAAGCCAGAGCATACTAGCATAATTTGGCCATATTGGCATTTCCCGTACGGAAATTTGGAGCAATTCGAATTCTCGAATATTCGGTATAGATATGATACGAATATAGATTCTTACTAATGAAAAAGTAAATTTTAAAAAACCAAATTTTAATTATTTAATAGCTATAAAATATAAATAACATTCAATTTATTACTTTCTTATAAAAACTAATTGTTTTTAATGTACATTTATGCTAATTTGGTTTATATATTTAATTCAAAGTATTATATATAAGAAGTCTACTTCCATATTTTATTCGTATTGGATTTTTTTATTGCGTATTTTTTCCGTATCAAATCGTAGTTGTATCCGTATTCGTACTCGAATTATGCTACTATGGTTTATATAGTGTTTACATAGATAATGAATCCAAAGATTCAGTTCGAGAGAATTAATACAATATTCTAAAAATAAAAACGGCCCAACGCCTTGGCTTAATTTTGTTGTTAACTATTCCCAAAATAGTTTGAAATTGTTGGATTGTTGGATTCACGAAACTCGTTGATACCTCCACATGCTCCGTTATTTAAGTCTAGTGTGTGATAATATTCGATCCACTGCATGATCTGATCTATAACCTGCATTTAAAATTAAAACAATTTATTATATAACATCAAATGGAATGGGAATAAATCCCACTTACTTATTCCATGGTCATCTCATAAATAATGGACGTCATATTTGTTTTTCTCTTTTCTGTTTTTATTTAAATGGCATAACATGCATAAGTGGGTTTTGTTTTGTAAATTAGTTTAACTTTTATGATATTATTTTTAAACACTTATAATAATATTATGTATGAGTGTTTTATTTAAATTTAAACAAATTCTAGTGAAAAATTATTAGTGTGTATAAATTTAAATAACAATAATAATCTCTTTAACATTTTATTAATTAATTTTTACTTATTTGTTTAAATTTAAACTAATGTCAAAAGCTCATCATCAAACTAAGGTTTTAATTTGCACATGCAGATATTATGGGACCAACAAGAACCAAATGACTAAGGTAAGTGATGAGCCCCAAATTAGGTACTCTATAGCCTTTATATGCCACACAACCACAATAATGGATAAGGGAAATACCTCTCTTTGTGGGGAATAATACATTTGTTTTGATTATTTAATAGAGTAGTTTAGAGATTATTCTTTTATGCCTAAAATCATTTTCTATGAGCTAATTATATGGAAATAAGTGTGTATGAGCAGGCGTAGGTAATCTAAGAGACAACAAGCAATTCCAGCTCGAAGACTAAAATCCCTTAAGTGGCTCAGCGCCCTTTTTCCTGATTTGTAGAAGAAAACTCTTGTTCAGCAAGATCGGCATTTAAAGCATAGAGTTAGGTTATGTTTCAAAATAGATATATATATGGACCTCTTTAGTAGCAAGGGATTCCTGTTGGCATTTTTGTAGAACTTACATTCAGCGTATGTTATTGGAGACAGTTTTGTTTAAAGACTTTTCTGAACATGAAGTTACGATTTTAATGGAAGAAGTGATGTTATTTCAAGTTTTGAGTTTACAATTATTTTCTTACTCCTGAAATATGGGTGGGAGAGGACCCCTCCAACACGTAGGTCAAGAGCTTCATTTTTACTTCAGGTATTTCTCAGATGTTTTATTAATTAATTTAATCATCATCGTATATGAAGTACTTGGCAATGGTTTGAATAACATAGTTTTATTTCAGTTTAACGATCATTTTAGTTCAGCATTGTTTCTGTGTAGTTCGTCAATATTGATTCTGTAGTTCTGCAATACGCTTTTCGTATTCCTGTACATGCATTCTGTACACGCGTATTTACCCCTATTTTCCAGCGCGTTATATTAATTTTAGACAGTGATTCGAATCTACAATTCCATGCATGTTTCCTTTATCTGAGTTCAGTTATGTAGGAGCTAATTGTTCTAAGTTCTTTGGATTTGAATAGAATAGATGATTATCACTTTCAGTATTGGATTCGAATAGATAAGAGTTTGATTAATTTTCAGTATTAAATTCCTAGCTTAAATTTCCAGTTTTCAGTATTTTATTTCTAGATCAAGTTTCCCAAGCTTTCAACATTTTATTTCTTAGATTAGATTTAAAGTTTTTCAGCATTCAAATTCTTACCATAAAGATCTATTAGTTTCATCATTTCTAGTTCATAAGTTTACAATCTTTTTATATCCTTTCATTCTCTGTTTAAGAACAAATCACTCCCATTACCTTTTGAGAAACCTTTAAGACACATCCCAACACCCTAAACGACGAAGACTATCCTATAGAGCACATACAGTGCTTAGCACCTCTTAAGTTTGTACGCTCCCTGGTCGATAATTAAAGTATGCTTTCGGTTTAGCTACCCTAATTAGGTATCCATTCCTGGAGTCCACCACTTTTTTGCACCATTTCTGGGGGGTGCTTAATCCATAGGAGACATTTTCAAAAACAAAACACAACAATACAACCAGAAACATAAAAAATTTACCATGAATGCCTCGATGACGGAGAGATAGATTTGGACGCTTTCTTCCTAACCGCCCTATGAGTAACAGCAGTTCTAATTATTCTCAATTTGAATTTCTTAACTCAGAAGAAGAAGTTGATTCTAGCTACAATCCACACAGAGATAACTTCTTTGCTAGATCTAGCTCAAACGCCACTATGGTAGAGGAAGAGGATGAACCTAGAGAACTATTCACTTTTCCCCTTAGTGTACCTCTTGGAGATGCCAGAATGAAGAATATCAACCCTAATAACCTGCCAAACTTCCATGGTCTATCCTCAGAGGATCTTTACACATTCCTATTTGAATTTGAGGTAGTTTGTAGGTCATTTGGCTACACCACTGATGCACAAAAACTAAGACTCTTTCCTTCTACATTAAAAGATCTATCACTCCGATAGATTATGAGCCTAGAAAGGAACAACATTTTTACATGGGACCAAATGAAACAAACTTTCCTAGAAAAATGCAGGGACTACTATAAGGAAAAAGATACAAGAGACGAAATTTTCAAAATGCAGCAAGGAGAAAGAGAATCCCTAGAAGACTATGCACAACGCTTTCAACTCAGCTACAAAAGAGCTAGTCATTGTACCTTAGATCAAGAGTCACTAAAAATTGTGCTTCTTAGAGGAATCAAAGAAGAGAATCTAGAAGTCCTGAACCTTCTAGGAGATGGGAATATATTCCAGAAAACTTATGACCAAATCCTACAAATCTTCAAGAACTACTCTAGATCCAGGAAAGGTAAAAGTGGGACAAGGGATTCACACCCTTTTATTGGGGGATCAGCATCTTCAGGACCAAACCTTACAAAGTCTGACTTACGGAACCTTCTTGATGACATGAAAACTAATATACTTCAATCTCTAGAAATGCAACTTGATGCACTTCAAATTAAGAAGAAACAGGACGAAATAAACCAAGCATTGGCATTCTTTTGTCCACGTTGCAGAAAGAAGCATGAGAAGGGACAGTGCACACTATACACCATAGAAATATGTGGCCTTCGCACTGATGATCACTCCACTGATAAATGTCATATGTTTCCCTCGTGCAAAGCTGCTATTCAAGAGCCCACAACTGAAGGTTCAATAGAATAACTATGTTTCATCAATCAAAGAAGAAATAATTTTGCTAGGCCTTACCAACCCAACAACCAAGCCTATTATAATTAGGGAAGTAACCAGCAAAATTGGAACTCATTACCATCCCCATGGCCACCTCAGCCAACTCCAAACTAGTGGCAACAAAGCCAACCATGTCAACCACCTTATTACCCACAATCTTACTCTCCATATCCCCCACCTTTTGCTCAGCCAACCACAAACTATGGAAATCAATGTCCTTATTCATCAAACTAGAGGGCTCCATTGCAACAGCAACTCATCATGTTGCCCCCACATAACCAACCACCTCCTAGACCTCCACCAATCCCTACCCAGTTGGTTCCAAACCCTAACAACAATAGACCAGGACATCAACAGACCTATAACACTAAAATCATGCAATTCCCTACTTATGTAGTGGATACCCAGGAAATAAATGAAATTAATCTCAGGTATGGGAAAACATTACAAAACACAAACACACACAGAATAATCAAGAAGATGAAGCTCACGAACAAACAACACAACCTGAAATTCAGCATCTAGACGAGCCAAGACCTCAGGAAGAAGAAATTCAACCGCACACACAAAATAGAAACCCTCCATTTCCTAAAAAACATATACGAAATACAAAAGAAGGAGAGGAAAATGCAAATCTGAACGAATTGAAACACTTGAGCATCTAAATTCCAATTCTACAGGCCATAAGAGATGTGCCAATCTGTAACAATTTTATTAAAGAGAACTGTTTGAAAAGACCTGGCAAAAGAAGACATGACCCACCAATGATTAACATAGTAGGGTAGTTAGCAGATTTAATCCTGGGAGTCATTGTTAACCCCAAATACCTTGATCCAGGAAACCCAGTAGTCAACGTGACCATCAACAAAAGACATATCGCTAACAACCTAATTGATTTAGGGGCTGCAATAAATGTGATGACCAAGGATACTATGATAGCCCTAGGACTCCAATCGATGGTCAGACCAACAACTACCATACTATAGCTTGCTGACACATCGACAGTAAAACCTGATGAAATGCTTGAAGACATCATTATCAATATAGAATCCTGGGATACCCAACTGACTTCATAGGCATTGAAGTGAGGAGTAAGCTCAGCTGGTACCCAATAATACTAGGGAGACCTTGGCTAGCAATTGTAGACGCTTATATAGGTTGCATATCGGGCAACATGACAATCACCAGTGGGAAAGCTAGTGTCACGTCCCCTCCCATCATACCAGCTAGATGGAGAGGATCGTGATGTTAAACCAGCATCTAGCCCCCATATCCATTCATTAAACTTTTTGATACAAAGACATGTATATGTGCATGCAATGGAAACACAATGGAATTTAAGTAAATCTTGTTGATATCTAGCATACATTCAAGATTTATGTGACAGCCAAATAAAGACCTTTGCAGAATTATAAAAGATCATATGGAAATGCATAAACTTGTAAAAACACAGTGGAAGTAAATTCATTTAACCCATCCACATACATTCATAATATTCATCAAATGGTAATTGCAATTTAACACAAGAGAATACTTATCTCAATAAAGTAGTCCCAAGCAACTGGCTATGCAACTGCAACGTTCCACCCAACCATAGGCCAGTTGTGCTTATCAACCTCTTGATTCAACTGCCACCCCCGAGCTGGGCATGATATCTACAAGGAACTAGGGAACAGCAAACTCACACATAGCCAAGCATACACCAAGATGAGCCAAGCCAATCTGCAATTGGGTTTATCAGGCTGCTAGGACATGGAAGGGAAGAATTGCTAAGCTAGTGAGCTCAACCACAGAGCTATGGGTACCCCTCCTAGATCTATTCAGCTTGCCACTCACAATGCCTACACACCCAACACAAGGAATTATTCTCTTCACTGCCACACAGTCCCTCAAGCCATACCTTCCTTTCTAGTGCTCTCAGGGTGTGCATAGAAAAGTAGCCAGCCCTCTTGATCTTCTTGAGAGGTTACTCCCTACACTAGGTTTATCAAGCCAATTCTATCCACTACCACTCCAGTTTCTTGCTCACGAGTTCACTTCAAAACAAGGATGCACATAACAGCAAACTACACTTGCTGAGCATGAGAAAAAAACATTTCAACAATGGGATGGCATGAGATGGGGTTTCCTGAGCTTCAGAAAAACGTGGGTAGACTCAAAACGTATTGGCACTTGGAAAATTTGACTGGGAGAGCAAAACCCATTCCAGAAAAATGCCCCAGGGGAAAAAACGACCTCTCCCTCAGTCCCAATTCGCATCCCTCCTTCCCCAGTTGTTGCACAATACCAAAAACGAGTTCCTGGGCATGGAAAAACACAGGGTTATGGTGAAAAACGTGAGGATAAATTCCAGTGAGCTCAGTCTGCATGAGAGGAAGAACGTAATGCATGAGTAATTGCCTTAGGCAGCATTTCGTGGGGGTTTTCTTGCCCAGTAAGCCAAAAATACAATTTTCAGGTTGATGGCTTGCCCATACACGAAAATTTGACTGCCATACTTCTCCAATCCCAAGACATTAACTGCCCCAACCAATCTTTGGAAGAATTAAATGATTGGGTGCATGAGACAAAAAAAATGGATAGTTAAGAGTTCATGGGTTTTCTCATTAACACATGGGATGACCCTAGTGGCTCAAGGGTTTGGTTATTTCCCCTCCCTATTCCTTCTAGAATCATGCCCCATCTCTTTTGTTGCATTGCATAGCTAGTTGTGGGTATTTTTCATTAAAATTCGTATTTACATGATGTCTCATTTACATTGTGCCCATCTAGCACAAGAGTCACAAGCATCTATTTTATTCGCCGTTACATAAACGCTAAATCAATGGTGGGGCCTTGGCCTTGAGCTCCTCACCATGATTAAATATCAATATTTACATCATTTACGATTTAATGTGAAGGGGGTCAAAATGGGGACGTGACAGCTAGGAAGAAAATCATGATTTATCCACCAACAAGGAATTCTTCAGACCTAGAATATCAAAACTTGATAGATGATGACCTAACAAAACAAAACATCTGACTTGTCCTTACCATTGAAACTTCCCTATCACTAAAAACCATCGATGAAGATAGTTGTTTAGACAGATTCATTCAAAATGCATCCTCTAATTGTGATATTTTTGAAGAGTTTTTTGGCACATGTCAGCAACAAGAAGAGGAAACATTAAACCACGACATGACGGAATATGAGAAGAGGTACTCACACTTGAACAACATCCAATTCAGATAAAAACAATTGATATAATTCCTGAAAGGACAGTTAATATTTACTCCAATTTGGAGCCAGGACAAGAACAACAATTACTGAAGGTACTGTCAGACAACAACAAAGCCTTTGCATGGACATACACTAACATGAAGGGTATACACCCATACATCTACAATAATTACATCTATATAAAGGAAGATGTTGTTCCTATCAGACAACCACAAAGAAGAATGAACCCAGCATTAAAGGACATAGTAAAGCTATAATTATAGAAGCTGTTAGATGCAGGGTTCATATACCCAATCTTAAATAGTGAGTGGTTATCACCATTGGTTATAGTTCCTAAAAAAGGAGGGAAGTAGAGGATCTGTGTGGATTACAGATAGCTCAATAAGGAAACCAAGAGAGATCACTTCCCTCTCACATTCATCGACCAAGTATTGAACACATTGGTTGGCAACAAATTTTTCTCATTTTTGGATGGGTTCAGTGGATACAACCAGATCCTAATCCACCCAGCTGATCAGGACAAAACAACATTCAGATGCCCATGGGGAACGTATGCATACAGAGTGCTTCCCTTTGGGATCTGTAATGCCCCAGCAACGTTTCAAAGGGAAATCTTAAGCATCTTCTCTGATTTTATTAATGATCAAATGGAAGTCTACATGGATTACTTCACACCCTATGGCCAGAATTTCGACCAAGCATTAAAACATCTAGAATTGCTTTTGAAAAAATGCATCGAGATGAGCTTGTGTCTGAACAATGATAAATGCAGAATGCTCATGGAAGAAGGCATCGTGCTTGGACACCATATTTCACAGAGAGGAATTGAATTTGAACAAGCAAAAGTAACAGTCATCAGAACATTGCCACCACCTGTGAAACAAAGGGATGTGAGAAGTTTTCTTGGCCAAACAGGCTACTACAGAAGGTTTATCGAGAGTTATAGAAAAATTGCTACACCAATGTTTGCTCTTCTCACAAAAGACAGAATTTATTTGGACAAAACATTGTATGACATCATTTGATAACCTCAAGCAAAAAACAATCATAGCTCCAGTACTCCAAGGACCAAATTGGGCACTTCCATTTCACATCCATTCTGATGCATCAGATAAGGCCATTGGTTAAGTCCTTGGACAAGAAGAAGACAAGAGACCATATGCCATATACTATATCAGTAAAAATTTGGCAGGAGCAGAATTAAATTATACAGTCACAGAGAAGGAGTTTTTGGCTGTAATACATGCCATAAACAAATTCAGGCACTACAAAACTGGATATCAAGTTTTCTCCCACACTGACCATTCAACAATTAGGTATCTTATGAATAAACCTAATACAAGTGCTCAAATCATTAAATGGCTAGTCCTCCTGCAAGAGTTTGACATAATAATTTTGGATAAGCCAAGGAAACACAACGTAGTAGCTGATTTTATGTCTAGACTCACTCGTCAACAAAACAATGAACTGGTAAATGATAACTTCCCTAATGAGCACCTTTTTTCAATCTCCACAAGAATCCAATGGTTTGCTGACATAGCAAACTGCTTAGTTTCTGCTAAATTCCCACAACATTACAGCCACCAAGAAAATAATAAAATCATAAGGCAAAGTGCCACGTACACATGGATAGAAGGAATGCTTTTCAAAAAAGGGCCAGACCAGATATTGAGAAGGTGTGTCAAAGAAGATGAAGTTCATAACATATTGCATGCCATTCACAATGATCCATGTGGAGGAAATTATGCTGCAAAAAGAACAACCTACAAAATATTGCAAACTGGATATTATTGGCCAACACTCCACAAGGACTCCTATGAATATGTTTCACATTGTGATGATTGTCAACGAATGGGGAAGCCTACTCAAAGAGAAGAAATACCTCTCCATCCACAAATCTCATTGGAAACATTTGACAAATGGTGATTTGACTTTTTTGGTCCATTCAACCCCCAATCAAATCAGAAAAGCTATATCCTAGTATGCACAAATTACCTTACAAAGTGGGAAGACGTAATAGCACTTGCAGCAGCAAATGAAACAAATGTGGAAAATTTTTTTACAGAGCAAATATTCCACAGATTTGGAGTACCAAGAGAGCTATTTTTGGACCAAGGCACACAATTTACATCCAACCTCATAGAGGACCTGCTTCGAAGGAACAATGTCAAACACAGGAAGTCCTCCTCCTACCACCCTCAAGCTAATGGTCAAGATCAGGTGACAAACAGAGAACTAGAAAGAATCTTGACAAAGACTGTACAACTCCACAAAAGAGATTGGGAAGATCGATTAAGTGAGGCAGTTTGGGCTTATAATACTACATGGAAGACAACAACAGGCTTCACCCCATATGAGCTAGTTTATGGAAAGAAAATAATGCTGCCCATCAAGTTTGAGATCAAAACATTGAGGATTGCAGCCAAGTTGAACATGGAACTTTCGGACATCCAGCAAGAACAAATGCTACAATTAAATCAGCTGGATGAACAACGCCAACAAGCACTTGGCCACACTGAAATCATCCAGCAACAAAGAAATAAATGGCATGACAAAAACATCAAGCAAAAGAAATTTAAAGAAGGTGACTAAACACTACTCTATGACTCCAGATTTCACACATTTAAAGACAAACTGACAACCAAATGGATCGGACCCTACATCATTGAAAACATCTATGACAATGGAGCTATCAGAATTACAACATTCGATGAGGAAAAATTCCCCATGATTGTGAATGGACATAGACTCAAACTTTATAAGACACCAAAATCCAAAGAGGAGTTCACATAGACACTCTATCAATAGAATCTAATGCTGATAGAGAGCCTAGATCATCACTGAAAAAAATTTTTGAAAAAAGAGAGAAAAAAAATGAAAAATGAAAAAATAAAAAAAGAGCAAATGAAAAAATAAAAGAATGATGAAAAAAAATGAAAAAAACAAAAAAAAAGAGAGAGAGGACAATACAAAAATCCACTCAAGTTCTCAAAAACAAAATTGATGGACTTGATCCATCCCTATGTAGAACCATGAAGCAAATTCAAGGGAGCCCGAAAGCAATTTCAAGCGAGCCAGGAAGCAAATTCAAGCAATCTAGAAAGCAAATTCAAGCACGCCAGCAAACATTTAGCAGCAAACTCGAAAGGAAACAAAAAAGAACAACCAACAAACATTAGATTTCAGAATTTACAATCAAGTGAAGCAAGAATCCTTCAAGCGAGCCATCAGTCAATTCAAGCAAGCCAGAACAGCACCAAAGCTACCACTACAGAAATCAATTCATCATTTGGAGCACCAGTACAAATGCAATGCTGAACACAATGACAAGTCATATCAACAAGCTTGCACGAAAATCAAGCAAACAAAAGCATCAATTCCAACAGAACAAGCAGAAAAAAGGCAAAAAAGATGCGACTACTGACACGCCCAAAATCACTACAGACATAGCTAAACTCAACTACATAATTTCGCACCCATACAATCAAACATGAATCATACAGTCAGGTATGCAAAGCATGGAAGGTAATCACTTAACTCTTTATTTAATTTTCAAATCAAATCGTTATCCCCCCACAAAGAAGTTATTTCCCAAAGCTGAGGACAGCTTATAAGTTCGTTCGGGCACGATTCAGAGTAACCTCACAGAATCATGATAACCTACCTCGTACATGTCAGAAAATGACAACATCCGCATCCAGTCGCTATATCCCCAAATGATCAAAGCGGCAGTGGATGGTACAAAGATGGAAGGAAATGCGGGGTGAAATAATGAAAAGGAATGTATAAGGCAGCAAGTACGATGCACGATGATGGGGATAAGTGCATGAAAATAGCTAAATAAGGCAGAATAATCTATAAAAAGACCCAATTTGGCAAATGTAAGCTTCTCAAAAGAAAGAAACCTGGAGGTTCGCATCGTCACTCAGCAAGCAAGATGCCCTCGAACCTGTGATCAATCTCGGCTAGTTGAGGTAAGTCAGCCACACTCAAAGTTTTTGGTTTGTCGATTATAGTAGAAAAATTCAAGATGACAAAGGGGTTCAAAAATAGTGAGTCGGAGGATCACAAGCCCATTTATGAAATCCCACAGGTTTTATCAATCCTCCGTAATGCGTACTGGATGCCCTTCATCTTAGGACTGAGAGGGTCCAATATAGAGGTGACTTTAGAATTCGCAAGGAAATTGAAGCACATCAAAGAGGAATAGTTTGTCACCCAGGTAAGGGGACTATGTATTAGACTGGATGAGGAGGCAATTGCGAAATACACAGGGCTACCGATGGGTCTTCACTGGAGTAGAGACGACCAGGAAGCCAACCAGAGTGCAAAGGCAGCCTTCTTTGGACAAGGAGAAGTTTATGAATAAGACAAGAATTGAGTCAAGAGAGTCACCATGCCAGCACCCTGGGACGAGATAGCTGTTGTCATTCTGAAATATGTAACGTGCACAGGGAGGCTAAGTTATGTCCCCCTCTTCCACTTCCAAATTTTGGAGCTTATAAGATGCGGGATCCATATCACACCAAATAACAACATCAGCATTCCCTATTATCTTCTCCAGTCTCTGGGAGAAATTAGCAAAAAGGTAGTTCAGGGAAAAGAAGATGCGCTAGCCCTCCATGGGCTAATCAAATTGATAATTTGTAAAGAATTAATGGTACAGGTTCCAGAACTTTCATGGGAGGATTTTGTGGTAATCTTAGCCGATGATGTGCAGAGAATTAGGGTCGGTACACCTAATGTAGGAATACCCCCAGCTTCAAGGTCAAAGGAAAAATCCACTTCAGAATCAGGAGCTAAGAGAAAGATTGACCTGGATAGCGACAATGAAGTTACGGCCGATACCCTGATTAGAATAAAAAATTCAAAAGATGCCTCCCGCCAAAAAGAATAAGGGGTTTCCACCACTAAGCAAGGGGTAAAATGGCGAAGTAAGAGGATCACATAGCAGCCCAAAAATGAACAAGCAAAGAAGGTAGAAAAAGAGCCCATCCCCATAATACAAAACTTATCTCATGATGACGAGTGGGTAGACCAAGACGACCCAACTACAACAGAAGAACAGGATGATTACCAATGGAATCCTGCTGAGAAAGATGTAAACCCTGGAGTCAACGATCGGATAGCTAAGGCACTGACAGAACTAGAAAAGGTCAGGGAGGAGTTGGCAGCATTAAAAATTGAAGCAAGAATCCAGAGAAGCCAGCCACCTTCACCAGCAACCCCACTGTTTGCACATGAAAAGACCCGGATTTTGAAAATGTAGCACGCAAGAGAGTTAAAGCTAGCAGAACAGCAAAATTTGGCACTGAAGTAGAAATTGGGCCAAGCTCGGGAAGAGCTGGCTCAAAAAGACCAAAGAATTCAGCAATTAGAGGATACATTGATGACCACTGCTAGGATCTATGATGGTATATTGGGACTCAAGCCACCATCTAGAATCTATACAATCTACCTAAAGGAGAAGTGGGGGAAATTTCAGCTACAGAGGCTAAATCAAGGCTTGCCTCTAGAGTTAAACACTCCAAAGGAGTTTGTTGACACTTCTCTGAGCTGCACAGAGTTGGAGAAAGATCAATTGTGCGATTTTTTCTTGCACAACTTCGTGGTACCGAGCTCACCTAACTAGTCACCTAATCCCTACGTAGGCAACTTCCAGCTAAGAGCACTCTAATCTTAGATGAACCACGAGATCGAGAGATCACAGGATGCGCATCTCTACCTTTCTGAGGAGTGCCAAAACCCATTACGGATCAGGGGTGAGGCAACTCATCCTGAAAGAGTAATCCAGGACCACAAGACTATCACCACAAATGAAGAGTTGGTTCCTATCCTTCTTGGAAAACAACAGGAGGCAGTGACACACTTCGATCGGACCCTTCAATGCACATACAAGGAAGTTCAGGAAGCCATCAATGAGAGATGGGAAAGAATATCAGAAGATTTGAAGAAGAGGGAGCCTCACTCCCCCCTCAGACTAGAGACTACTCTCACCAATGCCAAGTTATACAGGGAATCGTTAATAAGGCATCAGCTCATATGGATCGGCATGAAACTGAGCCCACCATTCTTTCTTCCCTTGATTATCAGAGAACAGGTCGATGAAGAAAAGGATAAAATAGCATGGACCAAATATGACCATACCTTGGGCTATCATAGGCAGGCAGGAACCCCTAGGGTCGTTGCCTGGGACATCAAAGAACTTGTTCAAGAACATGATATGTCACCCAGGGATGGGTAACTCCTTCAGTCTGGGGGAGATGATAAGTCCCAAATTAGGTACTTTATAGCCTTTTTATGCCACACAAGCACAATAATGGATAAGGGAAATACCTCTGTTTGTGGGGAATAATACATTTGTCTTGATTATTTAATAGAGTATTTTAGAGATTATTCTTTTTATGCCTAAAAGCGTTTTCTATGAGCTAATTATATGGAAATAAGTGTGTATGAGCAGGCGTAGGTAATCTAAGAGACAACAAGCAATTCCAGCTCGAACACTGAAAGACCTTAAGTGGCTCAACACCCTTTTTCCTTATTTGCAGAAAAAAACTCCTGTTCAGCAGGATCGGTATTTAAAGCATAGAGTTAGGTTATGTTTCAAAATAGATATATATATGGACCTCTTGAGCATCAAGGGGTTCCTATTGGAATTTTTGTAGAACTTACATTCAGCGTATGTTATTGGAGACAATTCTGTTTTAAGACTTTTTTGAACATGAAGTTACGATTTTAATGGAAGAAGTGATGTTATTTCAAGTTTTGCATTTATAAGTCTTTTCCCACTCCTAAATTACGAGTTGGAGAGGGACCCTCCAACACGTAGGTCAGGAGCTTCATTTTTACTTTAGGTATTTCTTAGATGTCCTATTAATTGATTTAATCATCATCGTATCTAAAGTACTTGGCAATGGTTTGAATAACATAGTTTTATTTCAGTTCAACGATCATTTCAGTTCAGCATTGTTTCTCTATAGTTCGTCAATATTGATTATGTAGTTCCACAATATGCTTTCCATAGTCTTGTACATGCATTTTGTGCAGGCGTATTTATTCATGTTTTCCAGCGCGTTATATTAATTTTAGACAGTGATTCGGATCTACAATTCCATCATGTTTCCTTTATCTGAGTTCAATTATGTAGGAGCTAATTGTTTTAAGTTCTTTGGATTTGAATAGAGTAGATGATTATCACTTTCAGTATTGGATTCGAATAGATAAGAATTTGATTAATTTTCAATATTGAATTCCTAGCTTAAAATTTCCAATTTTCATTATTTTATTTCTAGATCAAGTTTCCCAAGCTTTCAACATTTTATTTCTTAGATTAGATTTACAGTTTTTCAGCATTCAAATTCTTAGCATAAAGATCTATTAGTTTCAGCATTTCTAGTTCATAAGTTTACAATCTTTTTGTATCCTTTCATTATTTGTTTAAGAACAGATCACTCCATTCTTTTTGAGAAACCTTTAAGACACATCCCAACACCCTAAATGACGAAGACTATCCTATAGAGCACACATAGTGCTTAGCACCTCTTAGGTTTGTACAATCCCTGGTCGATAATTAAAGTATGCTTCCAGTTTAGCTACCCTAATTAGGTATCCATTCCTGGAGTCCACCAGTAAGTCAAGCCAATTAATTGATTCATCGACGAAAATCAAGCCTAGTGTGGAACTCAGTATCGGAATAAGTGTTGGAACCAATAGCAGAATGCAATATTGGATAATCTTTCAGAGCACAGGAGTTTCTAGAATGGTGATTAGTTTATCATTGTCAAAATTACATTTAATACATCAAAAGTAATAGATTAGGCATCTTTTACGTTCATAAGTTTCGATAAATAAAATAAAGTAAAAGATATCCATTTTGAAAATAGATGTACTAAATTACGGGCGAATGAGCTGTGAAATTATTTAAAATAAAGTCATGAAAAAGGACAAATTTTGGAGCCCATCATCCCCCTAGACCAAAGATATGGCACGTCCTCGGGCCATCAATAGATTTATATTGGCTTGTATTCTTTTATTTCAACATCCTGGATCAACAAGAATCAGCACACAATTCCAAAAAGCCATCATTATTCTAAAGAAAGCTAGAACTTTTTGGAAAAAGAAGTATTAATTCCATGTTATTATAATGATCATAACACTTATAAATTTAAGATTGGAAATCTCCTATGCATACAATTTCATCAATTAATAACATTTCTCATGAATATCATATAAGTTATAATAGGGGATTTCCTTCATAAGGATATAGATTGCCTAGAATGTATGTAAATCCCATAGAAAACCAGTCATCATTTTCATAGACTTATTGTCATTCAAGTAATATTGATAAAATTCGCATTTGAGTTTATTAGACTCTTACACTTATGGGTCCCACTTCTAGGATAGTGGCATCCTAGACATAGTATGAATTAAATGACAGGGTCTTAAGTTCAACTTACACACATTCTCAAATGACAAAAAAAAATTGGCTTAATCATGTATATATGCACTCAGGGTCTTTATTTGATTGAACTATGTGCCTAACAATGTGATTATCATATCTCTTTTACCCGACATAGCCCCACTGCCAGCGAACCTATTTAGTACCCCAACGGGTTTACCTTGGTACCATACAAGCATGGACCCCCTGCCAGCAGGCATGTTCAGTACCTCGACGAGTTTTCCTCGTGAATATATAATTATTTAAAAAGATATTAAAGTACGTGGAAGTCGGTTGGTTCTAGAGTATATTAAGTCTGCTAAGCACTAAACTCAAAATTTAAATTTAACCCATGAGTAACATTGTTTATAATAGCCTTAAATTATAATTCATGTCAAAATAGAATGACCTAAAGCTGTTCTCTAGTCCCTAAGTCGATCTTCTTCATATAAGTTTCTCCTGCTACTATTTGATAAAGATGCTTAAATAACAAGCTTTGATAATGAATCTAGGTTGTACAAGTTACCTATAGGTATTACTATGTAGACCTTAAAGTTTAAGTAAATCCCCATAGTGTTAAAGATTGATCTTCTAGAAACCGTTTTTATAAATATGCATGTATTAAGAGGAATAAATATTCAAGTTGTTTTGGTTTAATCTTTAATACTACTTTCTCTCAGTTATTTTATTTTAAAGAAAAACAAAAAAATGAAGTTGCATTAAACTTTAAGCTAAACTAACAACATGCAACTTTTTATTTATGTACATATTATCCCACTCTACCTAAAAAGAAAAGAAAAAACATTTATTCAAGTGTAAGAACATTTCCAATGTAACCATGTGCAGAGCAAAGTAAGAAACATACCCATATCCAAATATGAAAAAGTTATCACAATGATTACCTAGATATGAAGAACCAACCAACCTACTTGTTTTAGCATCAAAATATGTTGAAGGAGAGAATGATGTTGTGACTTGACAACCTCTTTGAACTAAGTCTCAATATAATCTTTGTATTCTAGGCTCTCTTCGTTATTTGTGATGTAGATATCAGGAATTGTCTCATCGATTTCTAGAATGCACAAGGAATCTAGTTCTGGAGAAAGATATGCCAAAAACACTTCAATTTCTAGTTCTAAGATCTCTTCCTCATGCTGAAAAGGATCCAAATCCTCTTCTTGTAGTTCATGTATCCAATCATACATATTATCTCTTCTTCAACAAATCCTCAAAGTATTCAGCTGGTTTTAAAAGTTTTTACCCACACAAAGATTAGTATTCAAGGTTCTTAGAGCACCCAATGAGATAATAATTGAAATTTAAGAATCCTATGAAAATGACATGAAATTAATTGCATAACTAAAGCACACTACTTAGATGAAACTTGAACTCCTCCTGCTACTTTAGACCTTGCTGTCACCAAGTTATATGTTCACAAGAGTTAGCTCTTCCAAAATAAAAACAAACTTGCAAGAAGGAAAGCACACTTGCAGCCAATTAAAATGCATGAAAGGAAACAAACTTCAAACTTGTAGAAACAAAGGAACACTTGCATGAAAGGAACAACAAGGATTTGGAGAGACCCACGAAATTGGATGCATCAGGCTATTAAACCACAGAAAATCCATATTGAGGTCGTCTTTGCGTCTTATTTTTTCCCCTCCCCCTTGTTGTGTAATGTAAAGGAAACCTATCTACCTAGATTTCAACCCCTTAGTGTTAAAATTTAATATGCTAAGACAGAAAATAGCAGCATTACATTCCATTTCACAATAATAGCATATACAGGATCACTGAAGAAACAACAAGCACAGCATAAACACAAGAGACACAGATTTATCCTGGGAAACCCTCATGGGGTAGAAAAACCAGTAAAGCTTCCTCAATATAGATGACCAGTAATATACAAAGATGCAAACCAAAGATATGATCTCCTCCTCCACCATAGCAGACCTCTCCTCCACAAGTGCGCCTCTCTCTCAAGTGAGTGTGTGTGTCAAATGAGGAACACACCTCCTCTATTTATACACTACTCTGACATATCTTTTACACAAGTACACGTAGGCTCGTATTTAACCAATGGGTTAAATACCCCACTACAACTGACTGGGCCGACCCCTCTAGGGTGGTCTAATAACCCTTTGACCCACATAACACATACAGGGCCGACCCCCCACTAGGGAAGTCTAATAACCCAAGTTACCACATTCTGACGGAGGAATAAACATCTCTGAATATACAATAAGATCTTCACGGAGGAATGAATCATCTCCAGAATAATAAAGTACAAATATAATATTCTTTGAAGTTACAATATCTCAACACTCCCCCTTAACGAGAAGGATATTATAACAGCATCTGCACGAGCAAGGAGTCATCAACATCATACATGATACATCTATAAATCATCGGAAGCTTTCTTCAATTTATCATCATCAGTAACTTGACTAGTTACTGGAACATCAACATCATCAGAGTTGATAGTACTCAATCATCAGCATCATCATCAGCATCGTCATCACACGATCATCAGCATCGACATCACACAATCATCAGCATCTTCATCATACGATCATCAGCTTCGTCATCACACGATCAATAGCATCGTCATCATACGATCATCAGCATCGTCATTACACGATTATCAGCATCGTCATCAGTATCGTCATCATACAATCAATCCTGTTCTCTTTAGGACCTATGTCCATGGATGATGCAATCCTGTCATGTACCTTTTGAACCGAAGTCCAGGGATGATCCAGTCCTATCAATGTACCTTTTTAACCGAAGTCCAGGGACGATCCAGTCCTATCAATTTTCGGAGACCTCATGTCTACGGCTCAATTCACAGGACCAAAGTCCAAGGATGATCCAATCCTTACCATACATTTAGGACCACGTCCAAGGATGACTTAATCCTCAACCATAAATTTAGCACTACGTCCAAGGATGACTTAATCCTCCACCGTACATTTAGGACCACGTCAAAGGATGACTTAATCCTCCACCATACATTTAGGACCACGTCCAAGGATGAATTAATCCTCAACCGTACATTTAGGACCACGTCCAAGGATGACTTAATCCTCCACCGTACATTTAGGACCACGTCCAAGGATGACTTAATCCTCCACCGTACATTTAGGACCACGTCCAAGGATGACTTAATCCTCAACCGTACATTTAGGACCACGTCCAAGGATGACTTAATCCTCCACCGTACATTTAGGACCACGTCCAAGGATGACTTAATCCTCAACCATACATTTAGGACCACGTCCAAGGATGACTTAATCCTCCACCGTACATTTAGGACCACGTCCAAGGATGACTTAATCCTCAACCGTACATTTAGGACCACATCCAAGGATGACTTAATCCTCCACCGTACATTTAGGACCACGTCCAAGGATGACTTAATCCTCAACCGTACATTTAGGACCACGTCCAAGGATGACTTAATCCTCCACCGTACATTTAGGACCACGTCCAAGGATGACTTAATCCTCCACCGTACATTTAGGACCACGTCCAAGGATGACTTAATCCTCAATCGTACATTTAGGACCACATCCAAGGATGACTTAATCCTCAATCGTCCACCAAGGACTTCATTCTCGAAGACATACGTCTACGACTCTTCTTTAGGACTGAAGTCCAGGGATGATCCAATCCCCTCACCTGTTCATTCAGGATTTTGTTCTCGAAGACATACGTCTACGGCTCTCTTTAGGACTGAAGTCCAGGGATGATCCAATCCCCTCAAGTCCACCAAGGACTTCATTCTCGAAGACATACATCTATGGCTCTCTTTAGGATGATGCAATCCTATATGTCCACCAAGGACTTCATTTTCGGAGACATCATGTCTACGGCTTCTTTTAGAAAATATGTTCAAGGATGATGCAATCCTCTTGTCACCTTAGACCTTGTCTAAGGACCATCCACCAACCTCTCTGGCGGCATCACCAATATAGGTATCCACATCATTGACCTCACTGTCGATGCAGGAAATCTCATCATAAGTGACCACATCACTCCCCCTTTCGAGGAGAGTCCTTCTGAACTACACCAATCTTGTCTCGGAAATATTCAAACTTTTACTTGAGGTAGAGGTTTGGTTAGTACATCGGCAACTTGTTCACTTGAGGTAGAGGTTTGGTTAGTACATCGGTAACCTGTTACAAATTCGAACTTTATAGTTCCTTTCTGCACCATATCTTGGAACACTAGATTCTCTGCCATCTTGATACAACTCTGTTTGTCACATAGTATCACAGTTGGGTCTATCTCTAAGTCAAACAATCCTGTAGCCATAGTGCTTCACAATTAGTAGAGCAAGCAGCCATATATTCCGCTTGTGCTAAGAGCCATACTGGATTGCTTGCTGCTAAACCACAAGATCATGGCTAATCCCAGACAATAACATCCTCTCGATGTGCTCTACCTGTCTGATACACCTTTTGCTCAATCAACATCTGTGTAGCCATCTGAAGTCATGATCTCCAAAATAGTATAGATCAAAGTCTATCGTATCCTTTAGATACCTGGTCACATGCTTTGCAACTAATAGGTGAACACATCTAGTTTCCACTAGATACTGACTCAAGGTATTCACAGCAAAGCATATATCTGACCTAGTATTTATTAGATACATCAATGACCCAATAATTTGTCTATACAGAGTTATATACACTAACTCTGATGAGTCATTCACCAACAGCTTCAAGTTGGAATCTATGAGAGTGGACATTCCAACATATCAAGTCCTTTTAATATTTCTTGGCATACTTTCCCTGGTTGAGAAGGATTCCTTCTGAACCTTTCCATACTTCTAGACCTAGGAAGTAATACATTAATCTAAGATCTTTCATTTTCTTTTATGCAGCCATCTATTTGTGCCATCTCTCGTTAGATGGGTCTACTGATATGAACCTCAACAATATTCGAACTCTGAGGTGAGTTCCTTCTTGTATCCATGCCATCTATGTATAGAAACCATATTCAACCTTGTAGCAAAGGTTGAGATCCACATCACCCATAGTGATCATTAAGCTCATCAATTGATTATCGATCCTGGGAACCCATACAGAACCTGATTCTCACTTCTTCTTTAATTACACCATTAAGAGAATGGTCTTATCTAGCCACTTGGAGCAAAAAATCTCATCATGATTCTCTTCCTCTTTCTAAGAGAATCTTCTAGCCACAAGCCTTCTATAGTGTGTTTGATTTGTAAATCTTTTGTTGAACATCCATCGCTTGTTCAGTGTTCATCATTCATCATGATCTTTCCTACAAATCAAAATTAATTACATGATTAGTAATACTTCATAATCATTAAATCATATTGACATGATAACCTATTATGCATACAGATATCATTTACATAGTTATGCAACTATTTTGACCAATGCTTTGGCACAACACTTTCCCATATCCTGTATGCATACAATGGCTATCTAGATGCCTTCCATCTCTACCAGAACATACTATCGAGAGTGTGCACAGCGCTCAGCATGTCAGCAAAGAGGTTTCATTCTAGACAAGCAACAATGGAATGTTTGTCCAACTTACCAATCATATGCATATTAGTAGTATACTGTTCAATGCTTTATGAATGTTTACACTCAGCATCATATATTCTAGGAATTCAAATATGCATACAAGCAGTATCATTTACTATTTCTAATAACAACTCAAATACTTATCTTTTATGTTTGTGTGGTTGCCTCCCGCTTGATCTTCTGTATGTCTTCTGAACTTCTATTCATTTTGTACCACTGTGCATGCTCAAGTGTGCACTAGTGTCATCCTCATGATCTCATACACAAACATACATTCATTAGTATATTCTCAATATTATCAAAACATTCTAATTCTAAATAATCTTGAATATGTATAGTCATGATCATTAGTATTCAGGGTTTCAAGGAAGTCTTCTTTTACTCATGCATATTCTTGTTTGATCTAGTTAGTTAAATCATCAACCAAGATAAGAGACATAATATGCATAAACCCTTGATTACTAAATTTATGAATAAGCATAACCAATCATACCAAGTATACTTATATAAGGGATCCTAACACAAGATAAGATTCTAACATGACATAGGAAAACATACCTGGATTAGTATACCTGCTTAGTTATGTACAACACAATCTCTTCAATGATTTAGAGATCCTGAGCTAGAACCTGCATGTCTCATAGGTTAAACATAATATAACAAAGTCATACATACCTCGTAAGTAGAACAAAGATTATGGATGAGTCTTTGTCTTCATGATGTCATGGTCATGGAACTTGATTTGTCTTTTGTGATGTACCTATATCTTGTTAGCAGACAACATCAACCTCACACAACACCATAATGCATTAGTACAATCATATAGCCCTAATCAATGAATGTCTTCGATCATTCACATGCATTCATACTGTTACTAGGGTGATAAGACAATTCTAACATTAATCAGGATTGTACTAATAAATAATATAAAGACAAACACATCATGAACTTAATCAAGAATCAGATTTCAAGACATACATGAACCTCCTTAAGTCATACCTGTTGAGACTTCTTGTAGTCTTCTTATGTAAGGCCTTAGCCTCAACTCCCCCTGAAACTTGATCTAGAGCTTGATTAGGGTTTGCTAGAGAAACCCTAAAAATTCAGTCTTTGACTTTCACACTTCCGAATGAATGGAAGGATGTGTCTTGCTGAGCTGATCAAACTAGCATACTTCAATTTTGAAATCTCCAAAATTTGACCCCTCAAAATTGCCTTTGAAACTTCTGGATCTTCTGGACAGGATCCCGAACTAGGGTTTGATGAAGCCCACCCTTCTGCTCAATCAAAAGGTTTGATCCAAGGCTCTAAACTCTTATTTTTCTGAGGAGCTTCCAGCCGTGGTTACAGACTTCAAAAATTCTAACTTTTGCTGAAGCCCTGATTTTCCATCTTTCCGATCAAAATCCCGAGCTAGGGTTTTAATCAAGCCCGGTCTTCTACCCAACCAAAAAATTCGATCTTGGTCTCTAAATTTCAATTTTCCTAAGTAGCATTCAGCCGTGGATTCCGATTCCAAAAATTCTAACTTTCTTCGAAACCCTAAATTCTGGAAGCCATGAATAAAGGTGCTCCAAAAATAATTCTGTTTTGACAGAAATATGTACCTGATTGTTTCTGCTATAACTCTGAAATGTTTGCTCCACAGGGTCTGAAAACATTTTTTGTCGTATCCTGACCTATCATCTTTCCATCCTGACAGGTCTGACCTCAATTGGATTTTCTGAGAGAGAGTTATGCCAAATGTCGCAACGTGACCTGTTTTGGGATAATACAGGAGAGTGCACTTGTACGGAGTGCCACGTGTCACTATTTGAACTTTGGCCTCTGAAAACGTTTCCTGAGATAGCTCGCTCTGTTATATTTCCATCCTGATAGGTCTGACCTCAATTGGACTCTCTGAGAGAGATTTATGCCAAGTGTCGCAACGTGACCTGTTTATGGGATAAAACAGGAGAGCGAACTTGTACGGCGTGCCACATGTCACTGGTTCCGCTTCGGCCTCTGAAAAAGTTTCCTGAGATAGTAAAGTCTGTGAAATACCTGTCACTTTTTACGAAATTTCATTTGGAGCTTCCTATCCCAAGTTATGACCTTTTTTCCTAGGTCACCTGATTTTGACTGAGATCTGGAAGAGGCAGAAACCCTAACTTGTACTGATCATAACTTACAAAGTACAACGAATCTGAGGGTTCCCTTTGGACACAAGATACCTGGAGATGTTATCTACGACCTATAAAGGTTTTAGATCCTGAACCTTCGCCACAATGGAATTATAGCGAAAGTTCCACGATGACTGTGTTTTGCTATGTAAAACCCTAACCTTCAAATTGTCGTAAGTGAAGCAAGTGTCGTAAGTGCCATACCTTGCCTTCCTTCAGGTTAGCTCTGATACCATGTTAAAATTTAATATGCTAATACAGAAAATAGCAGCATTACATTCCATTTCACAATAATATCATATACAGGATCACTGAAGAAACAACAAGCATAACATAAACACAAGAGACACAGATTTATCCTGGGAAACCCTCATGGGGTAGAAAACCTAGTAAAGCTTCCTCAATATAGATGACCAGCAATATACAAAGATGCAAACCAAAGATATGATCTCCTCCTCCACCATAGCAGACCTCTCCTCCACAAGTGTGCCTCTCTCTCAAGTGAGTGTGTGTGTCAAATGAGGAACACACCTCCTCTATTTATACACTACTCTGACATATCTTTTACACAAGTACACGTAGGCTCGTATTTAACCAATGGGTTAAATACCCCACTACAACTGACTGGGCCGACCCCTCTAGGGTGGTCTAATAACCCTTTGACCCACATAACACATACAGGGCCGACCCCCCACTAGGGAAGTCTAATAACCCAAGTTACCACATTTTGACGGAGGAATAAACATCTCCGAATATACAATAAGATCTTCACGGAGGAATGAATCATCTCCAGAATAATAAAGTACAAATATAATATTCTTTGAAGTTACAATATCTCAACACTTATCACCTCCCCGAAAACAACGCCAAAAATGTCAGTAAAAATATATGATATTTAATTCGACATTAAATTGTCAACCCGCGGGCTCGTAAGCTTCGAGGTGCAAGCATTGTATGTGCAAGATTGAAGGCTAGCCAAATCTAACCTACTATTGATAAACACATTTAAATGTAATAAACAAAACAAGCGAATTGGGATATCTCAACACCTAGGGAGAAAAATCGTCACGAAGTGACCATATCTCACAAGTTAGGTCATTTATCTATCCGTCAGTGTCTACACTCCACATTGTAAGAAATTCATGTATTTGAGACTCCCTGAGAAGTCTGAGAGTAAAATACGTTCTATTGTTGCTCAGAACTTTTAATTTCAGTTTGATTATGTTCATATGTTCTGTTATGAGTCATATTATAGTTTATAAGAGGAATTCTAAAGCCTTGGAGGTTGTTTGATTTGTATTTTTTCAAGATGGAACAAATCTCTTTGAGCACAATTTCTTAACTAGTTTTATAGTTTTCGTAATTCAAAGTTATCTATAAACCAATTTTATGTCTTAATGGTCATTTATGAATATTTATACCCTATTGAAGAATATCCAACCATTTCCCTGAGAATTAGAAGGCCTCTCATCCTGTTTGGGAGAACTTGGAAAACCACTAGTTGAGCAGTCCAACATAGTGCCCTTCCCTCTTTTGCCTCCAAACTCAACTAGAACCTCCCAAATTTTCAGAAAATATTGTCCAAAATTTAATTAGGGGGTTAATATCTGATATCTACCATTTGGTTACCTTCGGGTGTGAGAAAATGAGTTTAGTATGCATATGTTGGTGTGCCCAGGAAGCCTCGGAGTAGACTTCGGCGACAGTAGTTGTTGAAACGTAAATGGCCCCAGTGCCTTCTGCATAGGACTCAAAAGATAGCCATGGATCTGATATATTTTATGCTGCACATTCAACCATACATTTTTCATATCCTAAAGTCCTCAAGTTTCCAATCCTGGTGGGAATCCACCTTGGCTAAAAGTAGTTTTCCTTAAACTAGTTGTTGACTAGTTTTATCTTGAAATTTTTGAGTAAAAATATTGTTGCGATTGAATTAATATTCTCAGATCTAATTTGGAGATATTACACTGGTATCAAAGTACTTTACTATACTCCTGTGGAAATTAATCTCTCAAGTCAAAGGAATTGTATCCATGAGACTAGCACCAGCCAGTGATAATTTTGAATGGGATAATGAGGAAGTATTCTATGTTGATGGAGGCTTAACAAAAAATGAGGATGATGATTCTTTGTGTGACATTGTGTGCATAGAGAATATAAGGCCGAATCCATCAGAGTTTAGTGTTGTAGATGGAAAAGTGTTCTATGGGGGAAAACTTCTAGGATTTAATCCCTCAGAGTACATCATATAATACCAAACATTGAGGAAGGAAATCCAGGAGGTGTTTCCTTTTCGATACTTCTGTAGTTTCAAAGTTGAAAGGTTATTTTCAAATGAGGATCCTTATGGTATCACATATCAAAGAATATTAAGTCATATTTTCAACAGTGTGTGCAAAGAAGTGGAGCATATGTTGTAGCAAGGTGAAGCATCACCATGCTCTATACCCAACGAGCTAATGACTAAAGGAGCATCCATAGATTCTTTTGATTCAGAAAGAGGGAGGCCCTATGTCAAAAGGAAACCATCAAATGACCATGATGGGCCTAGAATTGTGGAAGCTTCCAAAGAGAAAGAAGAACCATGTACAACACAAGACCAAGCAAAAGATGTTGAAGTTGTCAACAATGTGGAAAGAGATTCCACTTCGGTATCTTCGAGCTTCTTTTTTGGTGACTTCAAGATCATTACAGAGGATATTAGTTCTATTGATGGTGGTGAGACATATTTTGGATCAAATACAAAAGAAGAACATAAATCCGATTCATAATCACCACTTGAGATTCATAATGAAGCAAGAAGAAAGGCACACATCAGTTGGATGTGAACCAGAATATTTGGTGGAAGGACAAGCCACCATAGCTACATCACATGAAGAGAAAGATACGATGCAAATTTATGGTCACCATTCATATTTGTATATTCCCTTGTGTCATAATGAAGTTGCAGCCACATCAAAGGAGAGGATTGACATGGTTGACTCCTCTAGTGGTGAGGCTAAAAATTCTGGTGTTAAGGAGGAATGCAGTGAGAAGGTTGAAATTTTGGATGAGAGTCTGCATGATTCTCATATGGCGGAGGAGCTCGCATGTAGAAGAATTCATTGTGTTGTGAGTAAACCATGGAGTTACTTAGAGATCCTTCTCTTCGTCACAGAAGAAAGGATCCTACAAGTGTTGTCTAGAACTAGTGGTGCACATAAGCTTCTTGAAGATCTTGTTAGAAGAGTTTAGATGGAGGAGAGACAAAGTGGAGTTGTGGGAAGAGTATCTAACTCTAAATTGTGCCTCATCAAGAGAGATATGGAAGAAATGAAGGATGATTACTTACAGTTGTTCCTGGACAGAGACATGGCTCTCAAATTTGTTGAGGACAAAGCAACAATGGAAGGGGGGGCACATCATGTGAATTTTGGGAGTTCACATTCTTTTCCCAAATCCACTAGGGATCAAATGTGTGTGGTTGATTTCACATATAATGTATTGGAGGATCATATTGCGGAAGGTGGGCATGAGGAGTATCCAGAACTGCAAATGTTTGAGGAGCAAATTGTCTTGGAAGATGTTGGTCTAGCATTTGTTATGTATGAAGGGGATCATGAGCTGTCTCTATGTGAATAAGGCTCAACTATGATGAAGATGTCTGATTACATCCCATTTGGACCAGAAATAAAAGAATCCAATTCATCATCGGATTGGATGGATAGATACATCACTGATATGGAGACCCAAGGTTGTGTAAGACTAGCTCGCATTGGTAAGGATTATTTTTGCATTAATGATGGATCTATTGTTGCATTTGAGATTGTTATGTTATGTAAGAAGAACCCAAGACATCTCTGGCGGCAATATAATGCATTCCTTACATCTTCATTCATACCTTGGGAAATAAATTACATAGTGGATGAGGTGTCATATCAAGGCTTCAGTCCCATTTGGTAGCAGGGAGACATTGAATGGGATGTTACAAATTTCAACACCACTCCAAGCACAAGCATGGACCTCTCAAGCCATCCTGAAGACTTTGAGAAGTCCCAACAAGAGAATGATAAGGTTCTTGAATACCTTCCATTGGAAAGACCACCTGATGGAGTGAAGCACAAGGTCAAGTTAAAGATGGGTGCATCACCCAACATGATACCATCTTCCAAGCATCCCATTTCTTTGGAAAGTAAAATATTGCAGCCACAGGAAAGGTATCATATCATCTTTGACATGGACACCATCACCATTAAGCATGCAATGGCTAAGTCTAGACCCCACAAATTGTGGAGTGAATGGGTGGTTAAGGTAAACTACATTAGTCAGATGCATTTCATGATACCAATAAAGATTAAGGATTGGAAACTGAGATTGGTAAGTGAGGTCCAAGTTTATAACTCTGATCATGAATGCAAGAATATAGTATTGGATGTTCTTCTTTATTCAAGAAAAGACTTATTTGTTTTGGAAGGTCATTTAGTAGAAGAATACCAGAGAGGCATATTTGCATATGAGCTGCTGAATAGTGGGGTTCAAGAAGAACAATTTGACATCATGGAGGATAGCATTTTTTGGGTACCAAATTCCGTTTTGGAGGAGGCACATGATCTCAGTTCAGTTGGGCCAACCACAAGGTTGATGGATAATTGTTTCCAAGAATTGGTTCACTATCCTTCACCCCACATACATATGGAATCCAATAAACATAGGGATGAATCTTGGGTAAAAGTATTTTTCCTATGGGTGCCACATGAGGAGAAGAAGGATCCCACATATTCCATTGATGAATTTGATGTCAAGACATGTGGCCTGACAAGTGCACCATTCCCTTCCAGTTTCATGAGCAGTAGCAGAGGCATCTATCTGATGTCTCCATCATGCATAGTAGTGCATTTAGTTGGATTGTTTGTTCATCCATTGAATGGGTGAATGGATATATATTGGAGCTAAGCACCCCCAAGGGATATTTTTCTGTCTGCAACAATGGAATGTTGAATGACACATCATACATATTTTAGGAGAAGTTGCAAGGGCATCTATGGTTTCCGGATGATGCCTTGAAGACATGGGATTGTCACCTATGTCAATTGGATATCAATGAGGTGAGCCTATGTGCTAGTTTGCACATAGAACCTAAGGAGTTTCATACTTGGTTGGAGGGAATCATAGAGGTTTGGTTTTGCATTCAAAGTGATGAAATTCTTTCTTAGTGGAGTGATCTAGACATCCTCCATGATGATATACTCTTGCTGTTGATCTTGATGTTTGGAATAATGCACCTGAGACAGTGGGACCCTGGAATTATTTGGATTGACAGTTTTCCACAAGTAACAGTTCCATTGGGAGACATACAACACAGATAGTGGGACCTGGGCATTCTTCTCAGCTTTCTTATCTGGGTTGAAAATTTTGTCGAAGAAGAATCAGTCTTTGGGAGAGTGACTATAATCATAGTGGTGCAACAAAAACATGGTGGACCTTTGGTTGGAGTTGGTTTCTTTCTTTAGGAAAAGAAATCTTGGGAGGGGAGGACAATGTTCCCATTTTTCCAGCACCAAGTAGCATCCAATGTCACATCAAAATGCCACGGATCCTAGTGAAATTCAATTAATAAATTAATAAGGGTCTAGAAGAAAGTAAAAGGAAGGCACTATTAATTATTTGGGGTGATTTTGGATCCAATCCTATAGTAGTTTGTTAATTAATAATTTTAATGGTGGAGTATAATAATTTTAATGTTTGGAGTGCTTGTAATTATTTTAATTTTATAATTATCATTATTAATTAAATTTTGGCAAGTGATAATGTTCACATGACTAGGAGGGTGCATAAGGATAAGGTGGACCTCACACACTCCTTTGAAAAGGATGGAAACAACAAGAAGGTAGCTAAAATCAAGGTGGCAGTAGAAAAGAAGGAAATTGTCGAAAGCAGGAAAGGACATAAAGGACATAAAGCAGGAAAGTGTAGAAAAAAATCTAGTTTAAAAAGAAGGAAACATCCACAAAGCTAAGGAAGGTGCAGTTGCTAAAAGAAGAGGAGATCACAAAGCAGGGAAGTTGCAAAAGCAAGAAGATGTTGCCAATTCTTCTAAGGAAGGCGCCTTCATCCTCACGTGTGTGAATTGCTTGATCATGAAGCTATATCAACCTATAAAATAATTCCAATGCGCTCCTCTCACATCTTTTGGCTAGTTTTTATTTTTTCTAAGAGAGCTTTGCTTCTCAGGTTGAGTGTCGTGCCTCATCCAAGCTTGGATGATGTGCCCCAAGATTAAAAATGATCCAATATTATGTTCTATTGAAGCCATGGAAGTTTGATGTGCAAGTCTTGAACTCCATTCAATCTGATTCAATATTCATAATAATTAATATCAAGCATCCAATTTGAAATCTCTATTTATTCCCTTCATTCAATGGGAACAATGTTGAAGGGCCGAAATGGAGGTTATTGTTTCAGCATTTATGAGCATTTTCGTGTTTTTATACTTTCACTATTGCGTTCAGAGGGTCGATTCCAGTAAGAAATGATTTTTTTCTTGTTGAAAACGGTGTCCGGGATGACCAAGATACAACCATTCTCACCAAATCCAAGGTTTCAGTGTTAAGGAGCGCACGTGTGAAGTTTCAGTTGATGAATGTCACCCCTATGAGTAGTCACTGAGATATGGTGTGCCTTACATTATCATACATATGCCATGTATTCATCATATTGCATATCCAGTGAATAAATATTCTCTTCTTCACTCCTTACAGTCTTCTACACTCCATATTGTAAGAAATTCATGTATTTGAGACTCCCTAAGAAGTCTAAGAGTAAAATCCATTCAATTGCTGCTCAAAAAATTTAATTTCAGTTTCCTGGTGTTCATATGTTCAGGTCTGAGTCATATTATATTTTCTTATTTGTATTTTGTCAAGACTAGCTCTTTGAGCACAATTTTTTAACTAGTTTTACAGTTTTTGTAATTCAAAGTTATCTATGAACCAATTTTATGTCTTAATGGTTAGTTATGAATCCTGATACCCTACTAAATCATCTCCAACCATTTCCCCGATAATTCGAAGGTATCTCATCCTATTTGGGAGAACTTGGAAAACCACTAGTTGAGTAGTCCAATATAGCACCCTTCCCTCTTTTTCCTCCAAACTCAACTAGAACCTCCCAAATTCTTAGGAAATCTTGTCCAAAATTTAATTAGCGGGTTAATATCTGATATCTACCATTTGGTTACCTTCGTGTGTGAGAAAATGATTTTAGTATGCATATGCTGGTGTGCCCAGGAAGCCTTGGAGTAGACTTCAGTGGCATTTGTTGTTGAAACGTAAATGGCCCCAATACCTTGTGCATAGGACTCAGAAGCTATCCCTGGATCTGATATATTTGCTTATGCACATTCACCCATAGATTTTGCAGATCCTAAAGTCCTCAAGTTTCCAATCCTAGTGGAAATCTACCTTAGCTAAAAGTAGTTTTCCTGAAACTAGTTGTTGACTAGTTTTATCTTGAAAATTTTGAGTAAAAAGATTGTTCTGATTGAATTAGTAGTCTCAGATCTGATTTGGGGATATTATAGGGGCTCAGCTAAGGTAGTTTGCAACTTAATTTTTGTTTCCCTTATTATACTTGATGTTTACATGGAATTGTTGTAGGTATGTGGACCACTTTTGATGGCAACCATTTTGTAAGTTTCATTGTGTCTGTATGAATTATAGGGGCCTGCGATCAATGTAGATGATCATATCCTTCCCTATGATGTAATGTTTCCATTGGCGACAGGTATGCACAATATTGGAGTACATATATTTTTCATAGGTGGGATACCAATCAATAGAATAAAAAATCATATCACTATGATAGGCCATTAGATGTCCATGCAGAGTGAGACTGCACCAATAGCATAATCATAGGCATCTATCTCAATCTTGAAAGGATGTTGCAGGTCCAACGGAGTGAGGACAAGTACCGAGCAAAGGCATCGTTTCAAATCCTCAAATGTTTTCTGTTGTGATACACCCCAAACAAATTTGGCTTTGCCTCCACCCTTGCTCACTTGGATCAAGGGCCAAGAAATATGAGAGAATCCTAAAACAAACATATGGTAAAAATTTGAAATGCCCAAGAAGTTGTGGAGATATGTTAGAGTCATTGGGACTAGGAAATCGTGAATGAATTAGATCTTGGATTGGTCCACATGCACCCCATGTTCATCCATGATGTATCCTAGATATCGAATTCTATCCATGGTAAAAGATCATTTCTCCATATTGGCATACAACTTGTGTTTTTGTAGGGTGCTCAAGAGATTTTGTTGAAAGTGTTTCAAATGTATGTGAATGGCTGCAAGATATCATCCATCATCCTCATGAATGTTGTTGGAGCATTAGTCAAGCCAAAAGGCATGACAAACCACTCGAAAAGTCCTTCTTTAGACTTGAAGGTTGTCCTCCATACATCGATTTTCTCGATCAGGACCTAGTGGTATCTTGATTTTAGATCAATCTTACTGAATAACTTGGTACACTTAAGCTTATCAAGAAGATCATCAATTCGATTGATTGGGTATCGATTCTTGACAGTGATTTTGTTCAAGGCTTTGTAATATATTCAAATTTTCCATGTCCCATCCTTCTTCTACACCAGCATAATTGGGATCCCACAAGGTGAGGATCTAAATCAAATGTTTCCCTTTTGGATGAGCTCTTGAATCTAATGTTTTATTTCCCTACTCTATAGAAGAGAGCATCTGTATATTGGGACATTAGGTAAGATAGAACTAGGTATCAAATCAATGGAGTGTTTGACTTGGAAAACGGTAGAGGCACCCCTTTAGGTGAGGACAATATATATTTGTATTCCTCTACAATATTGTCCACCTTATTTTGTTGTGTAGAGAGGCCTCGTGCTGAGGATGTGGTAGTCGTAGTGACCTTCCATCCACCTTTTAGCCAAACCATGTAGAGGAAAAAATTCCCAGTTTGAGAGATTACCTTTTAACACTACTTTGTTGAGATCAAGGAAACTGTAGTAGTTAGAACTAACTTAGGTACCCTGAAGAGTTGGATTCCTAGAGTAACAATGAAACTACAAGGTCTGGACTCATAAACAACATGGAGTTTCCACATATAGAGTTGTCTTAAAAGAACATTATAAAATTTCAGTGGAGCAACATCAGATAGTAGCTCATATATGAAGGGATTGATGCTATGATAGGTAGCACTATTAGCTTATGTCGATGTCTCGTCCCTAGCTCAACCATCTGATGGTGTGCAGCTGGGGGTGTGGAATTGTCGGGAGCTTCATTCTTTTTATGACCTCATCTAAGATCAGTTTCTTCGACTCCCACTTCCAACAATGAAATCCAATGGGGTCCCCCTTACCCACATCTGTGAATGGAATAGATGCTCTCCCTCCTTAGGCCCCTCTGGTTTTTCTAGTTATATTGTTGTGGCCAGGATGGTAGTAGTGGATTCCGCATCAATGATCTGTTTCACTTTATTGTGCTCTAAATCATATTTTTATCCAGGTTCTGATTCGTTTTCTTTGAGCTCGTCCACTAATGGCTGTTTTGAGCAACATTAATTGGTGTTATGCTAGGGGCTCTTGTGGAACTCACACCACCTTTCGATGTCCTTCTTTGAGTTCCCATTACTTTTCATAGCCAACATATTGAACTAATTTTCTTGAGATTGACTCTATGGTTTGTCCTTTGTTTTGTGATTTAGGGTTTCCTTTGCCATGCTTCTTTTGTGGCATATCTGCAAATGCGAACTCTTGATTACTCTATTACTTAAATGTTTGCTTGATTTTGACTACATATCAAAAAGAAGCTCCCACTGAGGATATTTCATAGAAATCCATCTCTATTTGAATGTACCTTTGTAGACCATTGTGGTACTTCAAAACTAGGTGTTGCTTGAAGTCTTTGATACCCATATTTGAGTGCAAGGTGTGAAAGATGTTGGTGTACTCTGACACCATCTGGTCTCTCTCCTACCATAGAGTTGTCAATTTCGTGTATTGGTCATGATAATGTCTGACCAGGTAGAACTCCTCCTTGAGGGAATTAACAAAGGATGCCTGTGATACCCCTTGTTTTGACTTGGAATATATTAAGTCAAATCATGTAAATGATGTAAATATGTTAGTATGGATTCCTAGTGTGGATCTCATTAAGTCTAAGGCCCATCTAGTGAATGGTTAGGAATGTATAATGTAAATATTTCTCTATGGACCATGTAGTTGGATTATCATTCCAATTCGAATGTTATGTAAATATTACATTGGAAAATAATAAAATGGTCCAAGATGGATATGTAAATAACACTAGAGGGGCTATGATTCCACTAGAGGGGAAGAGGAAAGGAGGCCTATGGGAGATTAAATTCTCTATTGCCAAGTGTCAACCTTATAATTCACCCAATTGCTACCATTTTGCTTAAATGAGCCAATTACTTCCTTTTTACTATTTTACCCAATCATTGAATGCATGTGTGAGGTTGATGGGGAAATCCTTCTCATGTAGTTATGTATGCATGGGATGAATATACTTCCATGGATGTTGTAAGAGTCCTCTCTTTCATGTTCATAAATTATGTCAATTGTATTTTCTACCATTCTCTCATCTTTTGGAGTCTATTATCCATTTTTCATTATGCATTTTTTTACCAGTATTTTTGAACTACACATAATTGTTGTTCTTGATATGAATTCCATTTCCCTTACCAATTACTAGATTGTGCATTACCCATAATTTCGAATTGGGAAATAGAGCTGCAAATTTGAGGGAAACAAGATGGTTGTAGGTGAGCGTATAGGTTGGGAAAGATAGAAATCCTTACCCATTAAGTTTTGCTACTTGCATATGCTTGAGAATCCATAAATTAATGCTACAGGAGGTTCTCCAACAGTATACAACAGATTAGAATCTTACTGCACACATTGGTAAGCACTGTAGTGTTGGATTTCCTTAGGTAATGTGTAACAATGAAGGGGAATTCCTTCCTTATGTTGTGTGGGAAATTTGGAAGGAGTTCCATGCCTGTGATGGCTGAGTGAGATTATTATATTGCTATAGGTGAGCATTTGGCTAAGCATTAAGATTAGAATGGGTTGTGGGTTGAGAGAGAGAAGCCTGTATGAGTTCTATTTTCCTTGGTGGCCTCATAACCCTGCTTAGGGGTGGCCTCTCAGTAGAAAGAGTATATGTTGAATAGAGTGCCTATGATTGGGTGGAAAATCACTCTTACATAACTAGTTGCTTGTATATTCTTTGATTAGAGATATGCACTCTCTTTTTGTTTGAATATGCAATACTTTTATCTTATGCCTATGTTCAATATGTTGTAAATGCTTGATGTGTGTGTGTGTAGTGTGAACTGAACTACCCATTCTGACTCCAGTTAGATCCTCATGCACCCTCCACTAAACCTCCTTCATTTAGTTAGTTCCAATTACACTCAGTTACACCTACCACACTCAGTTAGACTTAGTTTGATTGATGGTTAACCATTACTTGAGCATTGATGACTCCACTAATGATGATGTAGACTTCTAGTTGTGCTCCAATGACACTCCATTGATCTTTTGATCACTCCATGAAGGCTAATTTGAATTTCCACCTTGGCATTTGAATCCTCATGCATTGTACTACTTATTTGTCCATATTGTGATTAATGAATCAGTGTGTGTGAAGTTATTTTGCTTCTATCCGAGTTCTACTATATTATTATTCTGTTGCTCATTTTACTACATTGACCGCTCTTAATCTTATTCCTAAATTCTTTCATTGTGAGGTACACAGCAGATCTAAGAGTTGATGTGTACCTCACAATGAAAGAATTTAGGAATAAGATTAAGATTGGTCAATGCAGTAAAATGAGCAACAGAATAATAATATAGTAGAACCCAGATAGAAGCAAAATAAATTCACACACACTAATTCATTAATCACAATATGGACAAATAAGTAGTACAATGCATGAGGATTCGAATGCCAAGGTGGAAATTCAAATTAGCCTTCATGGAGTGATCAAAAGATCACTAGAGTGTCATCGGAGCACAACTAGAAGTCTACATCATCATCAGTGGAGTCATCAAGGCTCAAGTAACTATCAACCATTAGCCAAACTGAGTCTAACTGAGTGTGGTAGGTGTAACTGAGTGTAACTGGAACTAACTGAATGAAGGAGGCTTAGTGGAGGGCGCATGAGGAGCTAACTGGAGTCAGAATGGGCAGTTCAGTCTCACTGGAGGTCTATCGGAGTGATACAGTCAGTTGAGAGTCAGTATAGCCTTAAATCAAGGAAAGAACTGATGATAACTCAACTAACTGAAGTACAATTGAATGGTAGGTGAGAGAGGGAGAGTGTCTTCCTTAATCAAGGAGGAAGGGCGCACTAATCTCTAGGAGGGATAAAATTGATCTGAGAGAAGCTCCTAGGGGCTGGCTAACTGAGGCTAGGTGATGGGACTAATGACTGGGATGCATGCAATTCCATGCTGCATGCAATTCCATGCTGCATGCAGAATGCATGCATAACTGAAAATGCAAAAAGGAATAATGCTGGTAGGACTAGGATGGAGTATAGGAATATCCTAACACCCCCCCTTAATCCATCCTGGGCCCTGGTAACTGAGACCAAAGGTCACCCCATACAATGAATAATAACAGTCAGTAAACCAAGGAAATGGGGAAAACCTCATGGGAAAAATACCCCCCCTCAAAATAGACTGTAAGGCCACACAAAAAATAAATTCTCTAAACTCAAGCAGGTGTGATGCTTGGTGATATGTCTGGAGGTATCTTCTTCTTGGGAAGAAGAGGTTCATGCTCAAAAAGCATGTGCTTGAACTTGCTCTTCAAATCGAATGTGATGAGAACAAATCCAAAAGTATGAGGATGATCCTTGAACCTATGATTCGAATCAGCTAAGGTAGGATCAAATCTATGAATGTGCAGATAGTCTTTTGTCTTCTCCTTCAAACCATCATGGGTGAGATTATGCTCAAAAGAACCATCAAATATCAGTGATTGCTTGGAATCCAAATCAGATCCAAGACTTGAATCATGGTTTCTTAAGATCTCCTTTGAACCATTTGAGGTGAGATCTAAACCAGTAAATGGATGAGAAATTATCCCAAGCGAATGGCAATGTCGATCATCTTAAATAACCTTCTAAAAGCATGAAATAATGATCTTACAGTAGTAAATAAGAGGTGAGTGATCAAGGAGAGCGAATTCATTACCTCCAATGGCTGATTTTACCTCCGAAACATTCATGAGATCATGATGCAAACCAACAGACTCTGGTGCAAGAGAGGATTTAGGAACCTCTGCAATATCTAGAGTGTGAGCTGGCACAAAATTCGAAATAGAAGAAATTTGGAGCATGAGTGTAGAATCTGCAAGTTCTTCTTCTTTGTGGCTAACTTCAATATGAGATATGTTTGATACTGATTCATAATCTGAGAGACCATCAAGGGGAGCAAATGCATCACTGGGCTTGCTCTCGAAAGGGTTTGGACCAATCCCTTCATTCTGTCTGCCAAATATTTCATCCAAGTGGGCCCATAGCTCTTTTGGAGATTCAACATCATCAATGAATTGGTGTACCAAGCATCGAGACATAGAAAACATCATGGCTGCAATGGCTCTGCCACCTTTATTTAACTAGTCAATCTCTTCTTCAGAGGATTCAAAGTCTCTTTGAAAACAATAATCAAAGAGACCATTTCTCTTGAAATGTGCTATCATCTTTTGTTTCCATTCATCATAGTTGAATGGAGAAAGAGGATCATAGTTGAATGGAGGAGGATAGATTTATTTTGAATACATGGAAGCTGTAGAAGACCTGCAAAAACAATAGATAATATATGCAACTTCTACTGCTGCAAAAGTGCAGAAATTGCTGCAACTACTGCACTCGAAATCTTGATAATAACCTGCAAAACACTCTCAGTGATTCAAATTTTAGGGGGCATATGGTCTAAATTCGGATGTATAATCCATAAAAGTATTAAATTGAGAGTCCATCCTCTCTCATCCATGGTATTTGGTAGCACGTAGTTTTGGCCCATGGTATGGTCTCAAGACACATTGTAATAATGCTATATAAATGCCTAGCAAGCCTTCTCATAATATCAAGTTACTCATTTCGTTTCTCTCCTATTTTCTATTGTTCATTGTGAGATTATTTAGATCTGAGTGAGTTATTGGTAATTAGTTTTAGAGTTGGGGCTCCTCTTTGAGCCTCACCTCCCATTCACTTCATGTGTTTTTGTTCATGCTTATTCTTATGCAATATTAGGGTTTTCATGTGAATTTTATGATAGATTTGCATGCTTAATCTCCTCCTCTCTCGGCATTCAAGCCTTCCGGTTCTCAGCTCCCAAGATCCGGATCACTCAGGAATGGAGATAAACAATACTCTCAACATGCTCTGATACCATGTGAAAATCCTCACAGCAGATCTAAGATCTTATGTGTACCTCACAATGAAAGAATTTAGGAATAAGATTAAGAGTGGTCAATGCAGTAAAATGAGCAACAGAATAATAATACAGTAGAACTCGGATAAAAGAAAAATAACTTCACACACACTAATTCATTAATCACAATATGGACAAATAAGTAGTACAATGCATGGGGATTCGAATTCCAAGGTGGCAATTCGAATTAGCATTCATGGAGTGATCAAAATATCACTGGAGTGTCATCGGAGCACAACTAGAAGTCTACATCATCATCAGTGGAGTCATCAATGCTCAAGTAACTGTCAACCATCAGTCAAACTGAATCTAACTGAGTGTGGTAGGAGTAATTGAGTGTAACTAGAACTAACTGAATGAAGGAGGCTCAGTGGAGGGCGCATGAGGAGCTAACTGGAGTCAAAATGGGCAGTTCATTCTCACTAGAGGTCTATCGGAGTGATACAGTCAGTTGAGATTCAGTCTAGCCTTAAATCAAGGAAAGAACTAATGATAACTCAACTAACTGAAGTACAACTTAATGGTAGGTGAGAGAGGGTGAGTGGCTTCCTTAAATCAAGGAGGAAGGGTGCACTAATCTCTAGGAGGGATAAAATTGATCTGAGAGAAGCTCCCGAGGGCTGGCTAACTGAGGCTAGGTGTTGGGACTGATGACTTGGATGCATGCATGCAAAATGCATGCATAACTGAAAATGCAAAAAAAAAAAATGTTGGTAGGACTAGGATGGAGTATAGGAATATCCTAACATGTAGATAGAGTTTATTTCCGCTATGTTTTTATTTATGCATATGCACATGCATTTTATTGTTATGAATTTTGTAATATGCCCATGGGGCAAAATTTATAGGCCTAAAATTTTTAAATCTCCCCTCTGTTGATTAAATTGATGGATGGGGATGTGGCGCTTCCCATGGGGATTTTCTCTCGAATGGCATAGATTCAATCCCGGTGTACCTCTCCCATTAACCTTCCCACCAAGATTTGACATGAGGAAGGGATTTAAGGAGCGCAATGGTGATGTTTTCACTGTAGGAAAAAATTGGACATAATAATAACCTTCTAGAAGATTCAACCATTTTTCTAGAGCATCCACATCTATATGGCCTTCAAATAAGGGGATATCAAAATTAACTTGTACCTTGAAGGATGTCACACCTACGAAATGGCTATTTGATGAAGATGCCTTGGTCGTCGTTTGTAGTCATCAAAGGATCTGGGATAAGTTGTCCATCATCTCATTCCTTTATAACGTGAGGGATTCCTGAAGAAACATCTTGAAATGATCTCTCTCTCTATCATCTCGCTTTTCTTTTGCCATGGGGGGTTGCTTGGACTAGAAAGAGTAGTTATCCTCAAGAGAAACTAGCTCGAGACCCCAACTATCTATATCCCAACCTCGTCGGGGACATGCACTAAGAATAACTAGGATCTAACTACTCTAATACCACTGATCCAGGCTGTGAAAGGAATGAAATGGAAAATAGGCAATTAAATGTGGTAAATAAATAAAGAGAATCAGATGGCACAAAGCTAACTCTTTATTAAATAAAAAGGAATCTACAGAACCACATCGTGAATGGGATAGATGATCCCATTACAAATGAGAGGCCCGCATATATGTAGTGTTTACAGGATTCCTCTGATGTTTTATCTCTTTATTACATCTACCTAGGAATTCCTTTACTTTTATTGATTCATCTATTGGTTGATTCTTCCTTAAGAAAAGAAATATAAACTTCCTACTAAAGTTGATCAATTTCTTACCTTGGTCAACACTTACTAAATATATCTTTGATTTACCTTTGTGTGCATTAATGATCAATGAATTCCCATCCTTTATCATATTGTATTGTTTTTCTCTCTCCTCATGAAGGTTTCAACCCTCAAGTACATGTATGTGATTCCACAATCCAAGCACTATACCACACACATTAAGGGGTGCTACATTACTTCTAGTTCATCAATATAGTTAGTATTGATATAAAATATGATCTCACACTTCTTAGTGACCATGAGATTCACAACCTTGTTTAACCATCCCAATGGATATAGGTGGGGATGGTCCTGATCATCCAACCCAAGCTTTTTGACCAAATCTTCTGCTATGAGGTTGACCTACAAATAAAAATCAAATAGAGCATCCATGTTTGTCTTTTTGACTTGGATGTTAATACATAAGAGTTTATTGATATCCTTCTCCTCCTTGGGATGTAGGCTACTCAGATTCACCTCCTTATGTAAGATGTGGAGACAAATATTTTAGCTACATTGAATCTTCTCTCTGCCTAGTTGCTTGAACTAATGGCTAGCATGTTCTTCTTCTTTGAATCCTTCTTACAGTTCTTTAGGTTCAACGTAGGATGTAGCTTCCCACAATTATCTTCAATGTGACCATAAATATTACAATGGTTGTAGTGATTGTTTGGATTCTTTCAGCAATGTGTAATGGTTCTTGTCTTCTTATCCTTTCATTTCCACTTCTCATTTCCCTCCCCATAGTCATGTTGGTAGTATTTCTACACTAGTGGATTTGACCCAAAATCTGACGACCTCCGACAAAAAGGACTTTGTCGTCAGATTTCACCTTCAAATTTACGAAATTTGATGAGTTTTTTAAAAATGATACAATGTTACGTCGGATATCCGACGACATTCCGACGAATATTGACCATTTCCAAAGGATATCCGGCTTAATATTGCCCTAGTATGGGGACACATACAAACGACGGCTAGGAAGTCGGTTATCCGACAGTCAACACTTAATTTAAAGTCAGATATCTTAGACATGGATGTCGGATCACCGACGACCGTTCAATGCACAAATGCCTGCCATCCGACGTTCTTAGCCGTTGGTGGTATGGAAGAAACGTCGGGTGCTTTAGACCGTGGAAGTCGGATAACCAACAACATTAGAATTAAAAAATGGCTGCCATCTGACGTTAGTAGCCGTCGATGGTATGGCAGGAACATCAGATACTGCCCTAGTATGGCGAATATCCGACAACAACAAATAGAAGATCATGCTTCAACTCCTAGTAAATAATTTATTCCTATGCTACAATGTTATGTATATCATTGCAAATTGTGAACATTAATTATAGTTCACCATATTTCAACTACAGAGCATGTAGAGGGTGAAACTGTACAGGTTGAGCCTGGACAAGAACATGAACAACATGATGTGGCCACAGCAAGTTAAAAAACACCTTTGTAATGTTTTTTTTAAATGAAATACTTGTCATTACAATAGTAAAATATAACGATGTAACATTGTCACATTGTTTCAGCAAATCCAAACCCCTTGCCGCAAAATCCACGTCTAGATCAGCACTCTAGGATGTAGACATCACGACAAGCTCCTGATGAAGAACCAAGAACTGGAGGAGAAAGTCCAGATTAAGATGGTCCTATTATAGAATTTTTGGAAAAACATAAGAGAAGAAAAACTAAAAATAAGTTACTGGAAAAACATCGTCTAATCATTTTTTATAATAATATATCGTCCATGATTTTTGGCCTAATGAATGAATGAATAGTTTAATGGTTTAATGTTTCAGTGTAGTAAATTGTTACCTTTATTGAATGTCATCTTTTATTGAATGAATTAATGGTTTATTGAATGTTATCTTTTATTGAATGAATGTGTTGACTGAATGAAACAATGGTTTAATGAATGTTATCCTTTATTGAATGAATGGTAGATGAAAGTTCATGATGAAGTATGCATGAATTTGCACATAATTTTTTTTTTCAGGTACATGCATTGGGTATGGGGAATTGAGAGTGATGTGAGGAGGGGGAGGGGCCATAAGAGCTTCCACCTTCACGTGGTTGGCCCTGTTCAGTAGAGAATATTAAATTATTCTTGAAACAGAGAGGAGCTCAATGAATGGCTACGATGCTAGCTTTCTACAACCCACTCTCGTGTCATCTAAATTTTGACAATTTCTTGGAGCTTGTTGTGATGTTTGGTTGCTCCTCATAACCAATTTCGAGTTTCCACAACTTTAAAGGCTGAGTAAATGATGCACTTGAATCAATATCCTTAACCTTCTCTTTAATTTCCTTGGAATCAAAATCCTTAATCTCACATTAAATCCTTCCAAAATGGTATATTTACCATTGAATTCTGGCTTTTGAAGCATGATATTTGCAACTAATCTAGCATACACCAACAAAAATTACAAACATGCTGCTTATTGTTAATGTTCATCATTTTTTAGGGCTGCAACTTGCCCATAATGGCTCCTCTTATGCTAGGGAATTAAAGAAAATAGGAAATTAAAGAAAACATATAATTTGCATCGAAAAAATAACAGGGTACTAACTGAACTGAGGAGATTCGAACCTGCGACCTATGTCTAGTCCCAAGGCTACCACCTTCAAGCTTGAAGTGCAGCTGACAATGGGAGACCACCTTTAAGTAGCTTGATTCATTCTGCATGCATTTCACAGTGGGAGATGGCGAGCTACCACCTTCAAGCTTGATTCATTACGCATGCATTTCACTATGCAACCGTCTCAAATTATCACTGCGTTTTCCCTCAATTAGTTTCTCAATTCAGCATGACCCACGCCCGTCGTCCAAGGAGTGTTGCCAGTGGTCTTGAGTTTCATCCTGGCAACGGTGATGATTCATGGTATTATGTTTCCCTTCGGCTGCAATATGACAAACTCAAAGTTCACTACGAAGGTTTGTCTGACAAATGTGATGGTTTGGGTTCCATAACCCCGGTGTCGTTCAGGGACACTTTGAGGAATTTCTCAGGGGTAACGGATGGCAGGGATTTTTGCATTGTGATGTTGTCGGTTATCCGAAGTCAACAGGATAAGGTATCTGACGTTCCTGCCATACCACCGATGGCTAAGAACATCATATGTCTTCCATTTTTACATTTTGTTGTCGTCGGATATCCGACTTCCACGAGCTAAGGTATCCAACGTTCCTGCCATACCACCGATGGCTAAGAACGTCAGATGACAGGGATTTTTTCATTGTGATGTTGTCGATTATCCGAATTCAATGGGCTAAGGTATCCGAAATTCCTTCCATACCATCGATGGCTAAGAACGTTGGATGGCTTCCAGTTTTATATTTTGTTGTCGTCGGATATCTGACTTCAACGAGCTATGGTATCTGACGTTCCTGCCATACCACCGACAGCTAAGAACGTCAGATGGCAGGCATTTTTGCATTGTGAAGTCGTCGGTTATTCGACTTCAATGGTCTAAGATATTCGATGTTCCTGCCATACCACTGACCGCTAAGAACGTCGGATGGCTTCCATTTTTACATTTTGCTGTCGTCGGATATCCGACTTCAATGGTCTATGGTATCCGACGTTCCTGCCATACCACCGACAGCTAAGAACATCAGATGGAAAGCATTTTTGCATTGAATGGTCGTCGGTGATCCGACGTCCACATCTAACATATCCGACTTTAAATTAAGTGTTGACCGTCGGATAACCGACTACCTGGTCGTCGGTGGTATTTGTTGGATATCCGACGAGCAGTCCTACCATCGGATTTCAGCTGAATTTACACCGACGTTTAAAAAAGATGGAGATTGTTGAATGGCCGACAGCAAGATGTAGAAAATCCGACGTATATGCCGTCATATTTTGGGTTCAAATTATGTAGTGCTACTTGGAACCACTTGGCTATCCTTTAGTCTTACCCACATTCTCCATATATTGTGCTTACACACACAACTCATCAATTGTCCTAGGTTTGAAGAGCATCACTTACCCACATAAACTATTATGTAAACCACTCAGATGCTTGAGGAGAGAAATCATGTTCTTGGAAGATATACCCAACATAATAGGTATTTTTTTTAACGTAGTGGTGTACTCTTGCATACTTTACCCTTTCTTCTATTGGAAGTAATTCCAACATATACACTAGTCATTTTTGTACCCAATAGAGTAGAACAAGGAATTGATCAGGGTTTTAAACACCTCCAACTAAGTTACTAGGGGATCACCCTCTAGCCTAAGTGTCTCAATGTGACTTTCCTGTGCCATGAGTTAGGGAAAGGCCCTCTAACTTCAGTTGGGAAAATTAAATTTTATGCTATTCTCATATGTTATGGACAGTGGAATACACTTCTAACTATTGCAACCATTGATTCAATTTAATATCTATCTCACTTTGCTATAGTTTGATGTCCACTTTCACTTCCATTTTGAACATAGATTGTGAAGAAGTGATGGCACTAGAACTTAGGTCTCTCTTTCTCTAGCTCTTTTTAGGACTTATTTTCTAGCTCTTCATTATATGCATATTTCTCTGAATCTCCAATTTCTATGTTAGAGCTACCAAACTCCCCAAAGGGTTCAAACATTTCTCTAATGCCACCATGAGCATGGCCATTTTGCAAGAGATATCAACAACTTGTTCTTCTAGCTTTGAAAATAGCTCCTCTAACTTAACCCTTTAAATGTTGTTATCGTACTCATCTACCATGGTTAGCATTCTAAGACCTTTTCCTTATGTCACTTTCTATATTTTTCAACTTCCCATAAAAGCCCCAAATAAAACTACTCTAATACCATTATATTGTATAAACTACCATGGATACTCCACTAGAACAATTTGTCACAACAAATCTTCTAACATTTTATAATTTGTTATTCTTCACATAAAATAAACTGAAATAAAATGAAAAAAGCGAACAAATCTAATAAACCAAGGATAATTTTAGGGGCGAAATTTTGCCCATGGGCTATTTTTCCATGTTTTTTTCCAAAAAAGGATTTGCCAATTTGCATTTTTTGAAGCCCCATTTTGCCCAATTTTGATGGGGTAAACTTTTTTCACTCTAAAAATCGCCAAATTATTATATAAAATATATAAAATACTTATAAATTGAAATAATTTTAGAAATATATCACCAAATATTTTATAGTTGACATTTTAATAATTTGTAAGATTCACATGGTTTATACACCTTTAAATAAGTATGGGTCCTTAAAATTATCCCTGTAATATACCATCCACACACCATATACCTTGGAAAACCTCAATATAGAAAACACAAAGCTTGAAGGTGAGCACCAACCAAGTTAGAAAAACCAATATGGGAATTTCCCTAAAATGTGTATTATTTGAATTTAAAGCAACAACCAAAATGGTTGTTAAGAATATTAGGTTGTCTAAGTTACAATGACACCTTACAGAGAAGGCTTGGCTTTTAACTCATTTTCTTCTTTTAAAAATAAGAACTAGGCTTTGCTTTTCTTTTAATTGAGTTCACTTCTTTTAAAAGTGGAAACTATAAAACTCTTAGTTGAAAGATCTATTTTAATTAAAGAGCTTAATTTTTTCATTTAACAAAAGTTATAAAACTCTAAATTCAAGATTTATTATAATTAAAGAGATTATTCTTTTCCATTTATTTTAAAAATAAAAACTATAAAACACTTTGTTCCAGATTTATCAAAATACTATTTGATCTTTAACCAAGCCTCTAATTTTAATAAATTGATGCAGGGGCATTGGGACCTAGGCAGATCAGTCAAAGTTGATCGACCGAAGGAAATCGACCAGCGGGAGTGCCGATGACCACTAGTGCGGGGAGCAGGTTGACTTGTCGAAGTCAACAAGTCGTGCAGAAGCAGTCGGGGTACGACCGACTGAAGGATCAGCAGATGTCGTGAAGTCGAGGACCGATAGAAGACAGTCGACAGATGATGAGCGATGTAAGAGGTCGAGTAGTCGACAGGTGGTCGAACTATGACACGACAGGGTGGCAAGACCAAGTGAATTGGGGAAACGGAATGAACTGACAGGATAGTCGAGATGTGACTAACTACTGTAGCAGGGTCGGAAGGACAGGAAAGTCAAGGGACTGTACCAGTAGTTGTTCGGGGTTGCTGAGGAAGTTATGACAGTTATGGCAAGTTGGTGAAGGACGTGACAGAGAACCTCATGGACAGAGGCTGTACAGCACATCTGGAAGCTGAAAGTGCAGATTCGCAGGATTTGGACAGGATCGGTGAATGGAGGGAATGCATGTCTTGGGATTGTAATAACCTTGGAAGCAGCACCCGCAGGGTAGAAGAGGAGGAGAAGGCCTTCAGTCTAGACGGTGGAGCAAAGCAAAGTAGAGCATAGAGCCAAGAGATTTGTGAAGAGTCACACAGGCCGAGTGCAGAGTGTTGAGATCGAATCATAGCTCAGATTTTCGTGGTGAACCAGGAGAGGGCGAGGTCGACACACTGGGAGAACACACCACAGTTACTTCTAAGTTGTAACGGCTAAGGCCGATTGTTGCTAGTTATTTGCTTACAGTTATTTTACATTGTAACCGATTTCAGAGAAGTAATATAAGCCAATACAGGCAGCTTGTTCTACAGCTTGTTTGTGTGAGCATTGTGGTTTGTGTCGTGTGTATTGTTAAGCAAGAAAGTATCCCGTAGGGTGACTTGCATCAGTTGGTATCAAAGCCCGGAGGAGAAAACAATTGGAGAAGAAGACTTCACCAACCTGACTTGCGTGAGTCGGTATCAGGATCTAGAACTGTGAGAATTTTCAGTGGAGGTTGGAAATGGCTCATAGAGACGTTAATGTCAGAGGATGAAGAGCACGTGGCGTAGCAGCCATCACAGTGGATCATGAGATGTTCGACGAAAGCATCCGAACGATGCGGACTTTGACAAATGAAGTCGTACCGATCAAAGAAAACCAGAGGCGTGGTTGCATTCCTAAAGCGCTAGACCACAGCGACGAGGAAGTCTGTCACATACCCCAATTTTGTAATAATTATGTAATTACTTCATTATATTCCTGAGACATTATGTTAAATTTAATGCTAAGTAGGAATTGATGACTCAGCAGAGTCACTAGAAATGGAATGTAATTCAGAATATTTTATTATTAATAAATAAATTATGGAGACTACAGCATGGGAGAGCTATTAAAAGAGGTTACTGGTCAAACTGGTGGATGGAACTAGGTGGAAAGGAAAAAGACAAGTGGCAGTATCCTCAAACACTTCCTAAGTTGCAGGTGGCAACTTCCCTATATTTGGGGTCATGATTCCCCAAGAAAGTGGAATCTGAGCAGGTGGCTCATTAATGACAGTTAACCCAACAAAGACCTAGGCAATCTTTTAAATAGTACTGAATGAACTGAGCTGGGGGTTCAACATTGTTCTGGGAGAGAATACATTCTGGTGAATGTTATTTAGGAGTCCCATTGAGGAAGAGGGAAATACAGTAAGGAAGTTGTTTGAAAGGAATGCTGCAGTAACTTGGTTCCAGTACAGCTGTTTGGGCTGAGTGAATTATTCTGCTGCCCCTAGTTCCATCCAGGGAGACCAGAGCAAGCTCAGGGGTCCTGAGAAGTGCTATCTGGGAACTCTCCAGGAGTTGGTAGGGAGGAACAGCCTCCCATTGTTGTTGTTGTCCACATCTCAACAGGTTCTGTCTTTTATCTCTTTATGTTTATTAAGTATGAATGAATGTATGTTATGTTTATCTGCTTTATGTCTGAATAGTAATTAGATTAGTAAAAGATAGTATCCCTGAGTATCAGCAGTAGAATTATTGAGAGTTACTGTGATTTTGTATCGTTAGTAGATGTAACATCCTTGTTATATTACTATTAATGTATTTCTAATTTCTGTAGTTAATGTATTTATAATTTATGCAGTATACTATTAATTCTTGATGTAATAATTCGTAGTTATAATTACAACCCTAGTTTGATTATATTTTCTCAACAGGTAAGCAGGGTTACCTATAAAGTATTTGTACTCTGTATACTATAAAATTTATTATACAGTCATAGGAGACAAACAGTAAACCTAACCATAGATACTATAAGAAATTATATCTTGGTCGATAGACCTTACAGGAGATTTTGTAATCACAATAGGATCTCTATCTCAGGGTACAAACCCTAGACAGAAGTTAACATGTCTCAGTCTATTAATTAAAATTAATACACTAAACTTAGTTAACAATTATCCAATTATTTATTATCAAACAAAACAATTGTATAGAACCCTAATAGAATTTCTTTACACAGAACTTTTTTAACAGTTGAGCAAACTAGTTATTGTATTAAAAACAAAAGAAGTATCAACATAATAACTAGCTCGATATCGAACTTCAACCATTAGTTTTACTTTTCCTTAACTTCCATATTATCCACAGATTCGTAATCTGAATAACTGAATTAGTAATTAAACAAAAACACGATTGTGGTGTGCAAAACAAACCCTATCATTCCAGTTTTAACAATATAGTTTTTTCAGCAGAGGGAAATCTAGATGTTAAATCCATAACAAAATGAAACAGATAGAACAGTTTTTCCAGCTCATTATCGAGCTTCCCTTTTATCACAACATCTTTCACTTGATTCTCAAACTACCCACAGCAGAAAATTCGTAACCACGGATTTAGTATCTAAACATTTTCTTCACTGCCATTCCGGCTTAAACCCTATCATTTTTAGAATTTATAAGTCTAATAAAAACTAGAAATTTAGACCACGATTTCACCTATAAATCACATTACAAATTCACAAAATGGTTGATTTAATAACCTACGTTTATTTAGTACTGTACATAGTATCAAATTTAAAACAAGCCGAATATATATATATATAAGAGTCTTAATAAACCATAATATCAAACCCTGGGCAAAACCCTGAGAAAAATTTTACAAACACAGTGGTAAAACAAGGTAACGAGGCCGTGACCCTATTTACAGACAGGTTACAGTTTTTTATTTCTTCCTATCTATAAGAAAAATACCAACAGAAGGCGAATAATAACAACAGCAACCAAAGCCCTTTTATCATTACACAATGCAGGCTTAAACCTATCTAGAATCCACTTAACACATAGCTGAAAGACTGTTTATCGTTAGAGTCATCTCAGAACCACATTATTTCGATATCAAACCCTAACCCAACCTAACAACCAGCAGGAGGAAAAGCCATGGTGAAACCAGGCTTACCCGGTAGGATCCAAGCGTCGAAGGTTGTGCCTTGTACACTTTCAGAAGTAGCCAGCACCTGCAATGGACAGGATCGAATCAGTCACAACTTTTATTCTTAAAAACAAAACAACGCCTTTAAACCTGGAAAATGACGAAGCAAATCTGTATAGCTTACCAGCGAATTGTAGTGGGTTGCCACCACAGTCAAAGGCATGATAGCCACGAGTTGCTTAGGTGAAAAACCCCACTATGGTCACCAAGGAACGAGCTGGAAAAATCAAAGGGGTGTCCTCTAGGTTGGTGACTGTAACAAAAACAAGTCGAACGATACCCTCATGCCGAGACCAGACTAGTTTTGGAACCACAAAGTTAAACCCTAATTCATAACCACCGCAAGCAGCTAACAGCAAAGATACAACTACTCCCAAACGATGCAGTGAACAAATACGAAGATTAGAGCAAGCTTCGAAGCTGCTAACACACTGTAACAGTAAGAAGAAAGGAAAATAAGATGCAGACCAGGAGGTTTCCACAGAGCAACCGAGCCCGAAGGAGAGGGAGAAGTGCCCAGCGAGGGTTAAGTCAACATTATATATCACCAACACTTGGTCCTGAAGCCACCACGTAACATCCAAATATTTCATGCAAGTGGGTCGAGGTTCAATAGTTTACAACATGATTCCCAATTATTTTGTGGGACAATTACAAATCATTCCGAAGGTAACCCAAAATCATTGCATGGATATTCTTCCATGTTCGTGATATTATATTATGAAACTTGCCACCATTTCGTAACGAAAAAAAAACTATCAAACTTATATAGCGAATAGTAATACCTGCCATGCAAACATTAGAATCATGCAATAGTCATTAGGGTCCAAGACTCCAATGAATTATCCAACTTTTTGCTAATTAAATATTATAGCATGAGAAATTAGGGTTATTTGCATGGTTAACCATAAAAGTTGAAATAACATAGTTTTTATGACATTTCTTAACCCATCGAAACATTAGGATAAATATCTTAAAAATCACTCATTGTATAGAGTCAACCTTGACTCATTAAGTCACGCAATATGAACATTGTTCGAAACTCAGTCATATATTATTCTAGATATAGAGGAAGTGATTGGCATTACGAAGGTTATATTGGTAAGGATGTAATGCAAGCTATAAAAGGTTTAGAACAACATATCACTATTTCTGCCTTAACTCTAGTCTCATGAGAATAGACAAAGGGTACACCAATCCTTAGATTTACAAGATAATGGAATGGAGTTTAGTATGATGATTTACAATTCTACTGCATTAGCGTCATGGAGAAAGCTGTTAGTATGATCCTTATATTTATTAACCGTAGTATCGATGCAATCAAATCAAACCCCTAAGGATATCATGAGAAGACAAGTAACTGACAGAATATTACACAATGCTAGAAATAAGTAATTTATACGATGAAAATTTCCAGATCCTTTATATGGGTAGTTGTAAATAAAACAGTAACAACGGATGGGTAATAATTGCCATATGGTGTTGGGTAACCAGTTGTATTGTACAGTGTTAGCAATGAAATATATTTTTAATTCAGTAATATCATCAGAGCACAATTACTTCATAGAGTTATTTAATTCTTCTGTTCACAAGAAACATGTCGGTCATAACCTCTAAGCATTTTCTAATTCTGTAACAATAAGATCTTGCAGGGATTATAGGATGAATGCTACCTTTAAACACCTGATGATCTGTCTAGCATGCTTAGACTTTTACTGAATGACTTGGTACAGCTAAAATGATTATAATGCTTTAAAAATTATTTGCAACAACCCATACATTACCTGTATATCTGTAAGAGAAAGACCTTTGGATGCATTAGCTCGTAAGCTAAGTAAGCCCAGTCTGCTATGACAACTCCCCCTTGCGGTTGTAAAACAGTAAAACAATCAGTAACTGTAAATGAAACTAACATTTAAAGTTGAAGTACAATAACAGATCATTCAGACATAATTATGATCATTTAACTAAAACAAACAGATCAAGGAATGCATTTAATATCATTAATTGCTATCTTAAAAATTTTCAATTTTTCGGAAATTCTTGGGTTTTGACAAAGTCGAGGAAGTGGAAGCTCGGGAAACCGTAGCAGAAGAACCAGAGGAGAAACTCATCAAGCTTCTGACAGAAATGAGAGGTCGGGCGAAGATAGATGTGCATACGTACTCAGGAAGCCTGGACCCATAAGACTTGATCGACTAGTTCAGAGAGATGGAGAAATACTTCGACGTAGAGCAGATCGAGGATCCTAAATGGGTTAAGACTGCGTGTCCAAGGTTGAAGGGTCATGCCTCGTTGTGGTGGGACAATGTACAGGCTGATAGACTCAAGAAAGGCAAGGAGAAAATCAAATCTTGGGACAGGATGGTTGCCAAGCTGAAGGGAAAGTTCTTGCCGAATGACTATATGATTTCCTTGTTCTGAAAGCTACAAAACTTTCGACAAAAAGGGATGACTGTGAAAGAGTATACGGAGGAGTTCTTCCGATTTTCGATTCGGTCAGGACAGACTGATGAAGGAGAAGAAGCTATTTCCATATATGTAAACGGCTTGAAATATGTTGTTCAGGATGAACTCAGCATATCGAGATTCAGAGCAGTTGGAGAATCCTATCAGCTAGCTCTGAAGGCGGAAGAGAAACTGTCAAGGAAGTCCGCAGCGACCAGAGGTAGGATGATTGGTCGGGGTAGAAAGATTGTCTCCGCGAAAGCTCAAGGTAGCGGCTACAAGAAGGAATGTGTCGAAGATAGTCGACGCACAGAAGGGACATCGATGAAAGAACGAGCGCAAGAAAACCGGCACGATGGTCGTGAGAACTGTGGTCGAGGCGCATACAGTCGAAGTGGTCCATCTGACAAGAAAGGAGCTAACAGACTAGCCATAATCTGTTACAAATGTCGAGGAACTAACCATAAGGCATATGAGTGCCTAGAAAACCTACATGCTGCAGAAGAGTCGAAACCTAGAAGTTGAAAGGATGAGCAAGTCGATGAGAGGGAAGAATCGGCATCAGATAGCAGTGGAGGTGAGAAAAAGAAGAACCGAAATCTGACGGTTTAGAGAGCTTTGATCCAAGAAGATCAACGCGACCCAATGGAACCAACACAATGGAAGGCTATCTTTCGAACGAAGGCGCGGATTGGGGAATGGTGTTGCAAGACCATAGTTGATGGTGGAAGTACAGAGAATCTTGTGTCGACAGAATTCATTGACAAGATCGGGTTGAGATGTCGAGAACACCCACACCCTTACAAGATCTCATGGTTGCAGAAAGGACACCATGTTAAGGTAACTAGACAGTTCCTGATCAACTTCAGAGTTGAAGGATTAGAGGACAGTGTACTATGTGATGTATTTCCCATGTATGCATGCCATCTGTTGTTAGGCATGCCATGGCAATATGATCGTAAGACGATCTATCACGGTCGAGCTAACATAGTCACAGTGTGGAAGAATGGTGTGAAAAGAAATCTTAAGCCGAGGCGAGGAGAGCCATCCGACAGCAAGTACGGCGAGAGAAATATTTGGGAATAGCGAGTGTTGATGAGCACCACCAAGGAATTCCTCGCAGAGGAGGAAAAGCAGTCGGGATGTTATGCAATCATTCCAAAAGGACCATATGTCGAAGGGACGACCAACATGGGGAACATTCCGGTCGAAGTCGAGGAGTTTCTCGAGGAGTTTAGGGACATAATGGCTGATGAGAAACCAACAGGATTGCCACCGACAAGGAGCATATCCCATCAGATCGACTTGATTTCAGGCTCGATTATGCCAAACAAAGCACCATATAGGATGATTCCAGCAGAGGGACAGGAGCTCAACCGACAGGTCCAAGAGTTGTTGGACAGGGGATTGATCCGAGAAAGCTTGAGCCCGTGTGCAGTACCAGCAGTATTGACACCAAATAAAGGCGAGGAATGGAGGATGTGTACTAATTCCAGAGCCATCAATAGGATCATGATCAAGTATCAATTTCCATTGCCAAGGATGGATGACTTGATGGATTTCCTGAGTGCAGCGACATACTTCACGAAATTAGATCTGAAGAGTGGATATCACCATATCAAGGTCAGAGAAGGAGATGAATGGAAGACAGCATTCAAGACAAGAGAAGGGTTATATGAGTGGTCATTCATGCCATTCGGGTTGACCAATGCACCCAGTACATTCATGAGATTGATGAATGAAGTGTTGAAACCATTCTTGGGAAATTTTGTCGTAGTCTATCTAGACAACATTCTGATTTTCAGTCGAACCAAGTCAGAACATTTGGAGCACGTTCGATAAGTATTGCAGGAAGAGAAGCTGATGATTAACCTGCAAAAGTGTTTCTTCATGAAGAAGGAATTGGTGTACTTGGGATTTATAATTTCAAGTAAAGGGTTGGAGATGGACCCTGAGAAGGTGAAGGCAATAGTAGATTGGTCGGAACCGACAAGTACGACTGCAGTGAGAAGTTTCCATGGACTTGCTAGTTTCTACCGGAAGTTCATTCAGGGATTCAATCGGATTTGTGCACCATTGACATAATGCATGAGAAAGGGCGAGTTCAAGTGGACAGATAAGTCCCAGGAAGATTTCGACAAATTAAAGGAAAAAGTCAATGAGAGCCCAATGTTGGTGCTCCCAGACTTTGACAAAGTTTTCCAGGTCGATTGTGATGCAAGTGGAATGGAAATTGGAGCAGTGTTGAGCCAGGAAGGCCGACCAATTGCATTCTTTAGTGAAAAACTGAATGGGGCGAAGCGGAAGTATTCGGTCTATGACCAAGAGTTTTATGCTATCATACAAGCATTGAAGAAATGGAGGCATTATTTGTTGCCACAGGAATTTGTGGTATACACAGATCACCAAGCACTGAGGTATCTGAATACTCAATCGAAGTTGGACCAACGACACATGACGTGGGTGGAGCTACTCCATAGATATACGTTCATCTTACAACATAGGTCGAGAAAGTCGAACAAAGTTTTCGACGCATTGAGCAGGAGAGTTGTGTTGTTGAGCACGATGATTGTTCAGGCAACAGGAATAGAGTTGATAAAGACAGAGTATGAAGCCGATGAAGATTTCGCGAAGGCATAGAAGGCTTGTCAAGTGCCTTGGAGCGTCGACAAAACTCCATATTTGAGTTATCTCAATCAAGAAGGTTACCTGTTCAGGGGAAGTTAGTTGTGTATTCCCAGAGGATCAGTGAGAATTTCATAATGGAGGATTAGCAGGACACTTTGGGATCGACAAGACCAAAGCATTGATCGACGAAAAGTATTTCTGGCCAAGGATGTCGACAGATGTCAGAAAATGGGTTTGACAATGTCAAGTTTGCCAGTTGGCAAAAGGAAGGAACCAGAACACGGGGTTGTATACACCATTGCCAGTACCAGAGAACCCATGGGAGCATCTTAGCATGGATTTTGTGTTAGTATTGCAAAGGACACGGCAGGGGAACAACTCAATATTTGTTGTAGTCGACAGATTTTCGAAGATGGCACATTTCATACCGTGTAAGTAAACAAGTGATGCCACAGGTATCGCTGTGCTATTAATTAAGGAAATAGTCAGGTTGCATGGGTTGCCAAAGAGTATCACGTCGGATAGGGATACAAAATTCATGGGGCATTTCTGGAGGACCCTATGGAAGAAACTCGACACGAAGTTAGAGTTTAGTTCGGCACATCATTCACAGACGGACGGACAAACCGAGGTTGTAAACAGAAGTTTGGGAAACCTGCTGAGATGCTTAGCAGTCGACAGACCCAAGCAGTGGGAGAATGTGTTGGCACAGGCAGAGTTTGCATATAAACATTCTGTGAATCAGTCGACGGGACTGAGCCCATTCTAGATTGTTCAAGGGAACAGTCCACATGTAGTGGCAGATTTGGTCTAATTGCCGACAGAAACCAAGAAGAGCGCGGATGCAGAACATATGCATGAAGTTCATGAAAATGTGTGAAAGTGCATCGAGAAGAGTAACGCGGCCTACAAGTTGAGATCCAACAAGAGGAATAGACTATTGTCATTCCAAGAAGGGGACTTAGTCTATGCATATTTACGGAAGGAGCGATTTCCGATAGGAACATACAACAAGCTGAAGTTGAAGAAGATAGGACCATGCAGGATTCTGAAGAAGATTTCAGACAATGCCTATGTGTTGGAATTGTCGAAAGACTTGAACATTTCAGCAACGTTCAATGTCTAAGACCTATATAAATTTGAAGAAGATTCAAGCAGCAGTAAGGGAGAAGAAACAAGTATCGACTGGACAGAACATATTCTAGACCGACATAAAGAAGGGATCGCAGAAGTAATCGATGAGCACGAAGTGGGGCGTACTCGTAGATCGCGCATGAAGGAATACTTGGTGCGATGGACAAATGATGAGTTGCAGAAAGCGACGTGGATTTCCGAAGAGGAGTTCAGGAGACTGACGGAGCAGTCAAATTCTTTTTCACCTAGGGAGACTGATGCAGGGGCATCGGGACCTAGGCATATTAGTCGAAGTTGATCGATCGAAGGAAACCGACCAGCGGGAGTGCCAATGACCACTGGTGCGAAGAGAAAGTTGACTTGTTGAAGTCAACAAGTCGTGCAGAAGCAGTCGGGGTATGGCTGACTGAAGGATCAGCAGATGTCGTGAATTTGAGGACCGACAGATGATGAGCGATGTAAGAGGTCGGGTAGTCGACAGGTGGTCGAACTATGACATGACAGGGTAGAAAGACCAAGTGAATTGGGGAAACGGAATGAACCGACAGGACAATCGAGATGTGAATGACTGCTGTAGCAGGGTCGGAAGGATAGGAAAGTCAAGGGACTGTACCAGTAGATGTTCGGGGTTGCTGAGGAAGTTATGACAATTATGGCAAGTTGGTGAAGGACGTGACAGAGGACGTCATGGACAGAGGCTGTACAGCACATCTGGAAGCTGACAGTGCAGATTCGCAGGATTTGGATAGGATCGGCGAATGGAGGGAACGCATGTCTCGGGATTGTAATAATCTTGGAAACGGAACCCGTAGGGTAGAAGAGGAGGAGAAGGCCTTCAGTCTAGATGGTGGAGCAAAACAGAGTAGAGTGCAGAGATGAGAGATTTGTGAAGAGTCACACAGGCCAGGTGTAGAGTGTTGAGATCGAACCATAGCTCAGAGTTCCGTGGTGAACCAGGAGAGGGCGAGGTCGACACACAAGGAGAACACACCACAGTTAATTCTAAGTTGTAACAGCTGAGGCCGATTGTAGTTAGTTATTTGCTTACATTTATTTTACATTGTAACCGATTTCAGAGAAGTAATATAAGCCAATCCAGGCATCTTGTTCTACACCTTGTTTGTGTGAGCATTGTGGTTTGTGTTGTGTGTATTGTTAAGCAAGAAAGTATCCCGTAGGGTGACTTGCGTCAGAAATTCTGACTCATAACTTTCAAAAAGTTTTTAACTTTACCTTTTACTAATTCATACTCGTACCTTTCAAAAAGTTTTTAACTTTACCTTTTACTAAACATTTTATCTATTATTTATTCTTCATGATGGAAATTTTGTATTGTAAAAATAGTTTAAGTGTTATTTAAAATATTAAAACACTCATAAACATAAAATAGAACTTCCACTGACATGTGACAAAATATATATGTATGTATGGCTTTTCCAAGTCAGAGATCACAATGTATCACCAAGTGTCAGTCTTTTGTAAATTAAAGATTTGTGTTATGTTTATTTAATTGGATAATCTTAATAGGCTTGTACTTTCACTAGAAAACACGTGGTCCTATTGTCCACTCAGTATTTTGAAAGTAATAAAGTTAATTTTATTGGAAGTTTGGTTCAAGATATGATATTATGAATGGAAACCATTTCATCGATATGCATGAGAGGACTATACCTTTTATTTTTAAGTGGTAAAAAGGCAATCATCAAGTAAGAAGCATTCTCGTAAAATCTTTATTCGCGATCTTCTTACCAGAAATCTGAATTATGAAATGTGGGTGGTGGCTTGGTTTTGCAACCAAGCTTAGTGCTATGGGCACCTGCTAACTAGTAGCAGCAGTCTCAATATTAAGCAAAAACAATAAACTAAATCTAAACTAAAACTAAACTAGCATGTGCATTTTTTGAATTAAAAAACAAGAACAAGAAACATAAGAAATAATTTTGTATTGAAAATGGGGGCAAGCAATTGCTTGCAATAAGAATACCTTCAAGTGATGAAGATAGTTGAGAAGCTCCAAGGGTGAGCATCTCCAAACTCCAATGGGTCCTTTCTCCAAGGTTGCTACAATGGCCAAAAACTCAAGGGAGATTTTGGCAGCATGAGGATAGGAATATGGATGGATGTGAAATGAGGAGCCCCTACCACCTTTTTATAGGTTTTGGTGGTGGGGAATACCATTTGTGGTTTTGTGGAAACCAATGGTATTGACCAACATGGTTTAGGTACTTTTCCCTCCTATTTCCTTTTTTGAATAAAATTAATATTTTTATTCCCTTTTTAATATTTTGGGGAATTTTGGACCCTTTTTGAGGGTTTTTTATGTTTTTTTAGGAAAAATAATCTTTTTTGAGTGGGAAAAGGGGTGTACTAAGGTCTTTTGGTGACCTTTTGTTGGCTTTAGAGGGTCAGATGGTGGAAAAGTGGACAAATGGGTCATGTGAATAAGGAAATGAGCTAGTGAGCACTTTTTAGGTGTTAACAGATTGCCCCCTGATGTGTGAGGGCAGGAGCTCATCGTATGGCTGATAGACATCATAGTTCTTTTGTCTTTTTTCTGGGGTTTTGGGGAGGAGAAGAGACCAATTGGAGACTGGATCCGCGGCCCTTGGAAGCTGCAAAAAATAAACAATATTACATGGCTTCAATATGAATGAGGAATAATCTCTGATAATGGACGAGGCGGGCATACCCATGCTCGTATCAAGACATATATATAACAATTAGTCCCAAGAAGGGGGATCTAATACATAAAAAAATTACTGGCACATCATAATGGTCCAGAGGGGACATTATTTTGGGATGTACTCATGATCATGACATGACTTATCTCAATAACTGATACACTGGAATAACTTATGAACTGCTGAAACTGAAGGTGTCCAACATCTGTAGGGACGCTATGACTATGAGCCATTTCTGGGAAGTATATGTGACTGTATACTCGAGGGAGTATAACTGGTGTACATCTGAATACTGTCGCCATGCGCAACCCGGATATCTATAGGAAAAGTATAACTGGTTGTATCCATAGGTAGACTCTCAAATGTGGAGGAGTCAGATGGTATCCGGGGTCTTCGACTAATAACTGAACGGACCGATGCCCTGTGCAAGTCTCAACGATGCGATCAAGGTGTTGAAGTCGAGCATGTGAGAAACAACCATTTGGAGAAGCACTGAGGACTCTTCTCGAAATGATTCGTAGGCACTCATCATAAATGGTGATGAGTCCAAGACACAGGGACCTCTAGGTCTATCCTCTGGAATAAATTTGGTTGTTGTCGACAGAGGGAGACCAACAACTAACAAGGCAATAATGTTTCCTTGATAGGAGCGCGAGGTGTAGAATTGAAGTGTGGTAGTACTGATTGTAGGACTGACATACTTGTGGGGATGGGAAGTAACTGGGGTCATCTAGTGGGTAGACTCAAACTTCCTTTGTTCAGAGCATGATGACATGGTTGACCTGGCAGCGTAGGGAACTGACGTGTAAGTGTGGGTATCATTGCTTTTAAGGACTGAAGGGTAAGTATTGACTCTGGGGGGGGTCAAGCTGATGGGTGCTGTCGAGGGATTCTCAGGGTGACATACTGCAGAATACTCTGAACAAAGGCGACCAAAATGGGGAAGCTGCTATATGAGTAGACGTGATTTGTTGTGGCACCGAGAAGCACCATTGGGTCCTTCTTCATGGTTTTAATGAGATCCAAGAAGGGATAAAAGTGTGCTCTGAAATGGTACCATCCTGTGGATTTTGTGATCCTAGGACTGTTCGTGCTCATTGGTGCTTTCATTTTTAAGGAGTCTGAAAACAATAAGAAGACTCTGCAGTGGTTATGATTACTGTCCTGTTGGTTTTACAAGCCCAGGATGGTGATTGCTCGTGGTCGCTTTCATGTTTAGAGACTCTGAAAGCAGTAAGTGGACTCCATTCGTCTTCTTTTTCGTAAGTTAGTCTCCAAGGCCCGAAAAAGCATAAAATGATGCAAAATGGAGAACTCTTCTAGCCGATGTGACTAGAGTATACCTTTTTCGTAATTAGTCTACAAGGTCCATAAAAGGGGTAAACTTATACCAGGTAGACGCCCTTTCAGATACGTTTAGCGAGCATGAAAGGAAGCAAGGTTGCTCGGCGATATTTTCATTGTTTTAGGAGTCAGAAAAGAGCTTAACAGAAACTCCCTAAGTGCCTTTTTCATAAAAGGGATTGCTCGGCCCGGAAAAGGGATAAAATTATACCGAACAAAAAGGGATTCACGAGAGTGAGAAAAGGTCTCAAGCATCATCGTGAGTGCGGAAAACTGAATCCGATGACATTAAGATTGTCAATAAGGGGCAACGGCCAATGTGGCACGCAAACCGAGGTGATGAGGGGTCATGGGAAAAATTCCCAACAAATATGGAGGTGAGAGCGAGAAATGATCTCAAGCATCATCACAAGCACAGAAAACTAGATCCAGCGATATAAGGTTCATCAAAAATGGACGTCGGCCGATGTGGCGCGCAAACCGAGGCGACGAGGGGGGGCATGGGAAAAAATGCCCAAAAAATCTAGGCGTGAGAGCGAGAAATGATCTCAAGCGTCATCGCGAGCGCGGAAAATTGAATCCGATGATATAAGATTCATCAAAAATGGGCGACGGCCGATGTGGCATGCAAACCGAGGCGACGAGGGGGCGTGGAAAAAATGCCCGACAAATCTGGGCATGAGAGCAAGAAATGATCTCAAGCATCATCACGAGCGTGGAAAACTGAATCCGGCGATATAAGACTCGTCAAAAACGAACGACGGCCAATGTGGCACGCAAACCGAGGCAACGAGGGCATGAAAAAATGGTCAAAAAATGTACCTGGTGAAAACAGGAAAAGGAAAGAACTATCATGAAGTTCTTCAATGGACGGTGGTGTCCATCCATAATTATGGGTAAAATCGTTTGAGGTACAACCCGTTGCGTGGGTTGCGGAGGGGGTTGCCTTCTTAATTGGTCAGAATGTATGCCCCTTGTCCGAGGCAAGTGTGTATAATATATGGGCCTTGCCACATGGACACAAACTTTCCTTTCCCGGTTTTGTCATGAGCCTGATCGTAGGCGAGGACAAGGTCCCCTTCAGAAAAAGTTCTTGGGTGGACATGTTTATCATAATTCAATTTGGATCGGTTCTTGGTTGCTTCCATGTTTTGAAGGGTTGTGTGCCGATCTTCATCGGCCTGCTCCAGGAGTAGTAAGCGTTGTTCAATTGGGGCAGTGTCCGGTAGGAGTTCAACGACCATATGTAGGGTTGGAATCTGGCACTCAATGGGGAGGACAGATTCGACACCGTGAACTAAGTGGAAAGGGGTAAAATCGGTGGTGGTTTTAGTCGATGTGCAGTATGCCCATAGTGCCGGGAAGAGCATGTGGTGCCAATTTGACTTGTGTTTGTCTACAGTGCGCTAGAGGATGGTTTTCAAAATTTTGTTTATCGCTTCGACTTGGCCATTTCCTTGGGGGTAGTAGGCAGAGGAGAAATGGTGTTCAAATTTCAGTAAGGTTGATAGTTCCTTCTAGACGGCGTCTTCGAAGTGAGAGCCGTGGTCTGAGACAAGTTGTTGTGGCACTCCAAAACGTGCGATAACATGGTTGAGAAAGAACCGTGCTGCGGTGTCGGCTGTGGAATTGTAAGTTGGCATGGCCTCCGCCCACTTGGTGAAATAATCTACGGCCACAATAATATGTTTGTGACCGCTGGCTGACGTGGGATTGCAGTCAAGGAAGTCAATGGCCCATTTGCAGACTGGTCCAGCAGTAACGACTGGATGAAGGGGGGCGGGTGGGGTTCTTGCTTTGGGGGCAAAAAGCTGACAATTTTGGCAATGTTTGACTGCAGTGATGCAATCAGTAAATAATGACGGCCAAAAGTAACCTGCACGAATGATCTTTTGGGCGGTGGCCATGTCGGAGAAATGGCCTCCGTAGGCACCGCTATGACAATCATTGAGGACATGTTCTGCCTCACTATGGGATAGGCAACGCCGTAGGATGGTATCAACGCCGTGTCGATAAAGCACATCCCCTAACAAGAGGTATCGGGGGGCGTGGTGACGTATACGACGGCGTCCATCACGATCGACGTGGGGTCGAAATTTCTGCGTGCGGAGGTAAATTAGGATATCACCGTACCATGGGTCGTCGGACGAAATAATGAAGATGTGATCGTCAATTAGATCCGTTTGGATAGCGGGTGATGACGAAGAGGATGGGAGGTCAGTGATGAGATGGGCAAGCGCGAGGGCTTTGGTGCTCTTGGGAGTTTTGAAAGTGAGGTCATATTCCTGGAGAATAATGACCCATTTAGCAACACGGCCTTGTAGGAGCCGCCGGTTTAGGAGATAGACCATAGGGTTGGAGTCGGTGACGACCGTGGTATGACCGAGCAGAATGTAGTGTCGTAATTTTTGGATGGAAAAGACTACAGCTAGGGCTAATCTTTCCTCGTATGGGTAACGTAGGGGTGGGCCAGACAAGGTCTGGCTGACGTAATAAATGACATGTTCTTGGTGAGAGGCATCTTCTTGGACCAAGACTCTGGACACGGCATGTTCAGATGCCGAGACGTAAAGGATGAAGTCCTGAGAGAAATCCGGAGGGGAGATCAAGGGGGCTTGTGTGAGAGCTTTCTTGAGGGCTTCGAATGCTGTGTCTTCTTACTCATCCCAAACAAAGGGTATGTGGGTGCGAAGTAGGCGTAATAATCTATGAACTTTGGTGGCGTAATCAGGCACGAAGCGACGAAGGAAATTGGATCGCCCCTGGAAACTCTGCAGTTGCCGAAGCGTGCGCGGAGAGGGAAGGTCTAAGATGGATTTGACTTTCAGGGGATCAACAGTAATTCCATCCTGGGAAACAATGAAACCCAACAAATGGCCTGCAGGAACGCAAAAGACACACTTGTGTGGGTTCAAGTGGATTTTATATTTGCGACAACGTAGGAACACTTGTCGGAGGTCGTTAAGGTGGTCTGATCATTTCCGGGAATGAGTTGTAAGGTCATCAAGATAGACCAGCAGGATATGGACCAAGTCGTGAAAACAATAGGTCATGGCCTGCTGGAAGGTGGCACCATCATTTTTGAGGCCGAAAGGCATGACACGATAGGCAAAGGTGCCCCATGGGGTAGTAAAGGCAGTCTTATACTGATCCTCCTTACGAATCTGAATCTGGTTGTATCCGGAAAAATCGTCCATGAAGGATAGGACTTCATGTCCCGCACATGCATCAATGAGTTGGTCAATGAATGGCGTGGGGAAATTGTATTTGGGACAAGCGCGGTTTAAATCACGGAAGTCAGTGCATACTCTAAGGGTGCCTTGTTTTTTGTTGACGGGAACGGGGTTTGAAACCCATCTGGTATAAGCAATAGGATAAATGAATCCTGCTTCGCGAAGTTTCTCAACCTCGGCTTTAACAGCGGGGAGCTTGGAAGGATGAATGGGTCTCTGTTTCTGACGGACGAGGGGGGACATCAGGCCATGTGTCAATGTGGTGTTCTATAATGGCAGGGTCAAGACCAGGCATTTCGGTATAGGACCAGGCAAAGACATCACGGAATTCTTGAAAAAGTTTTTCATACGCCTGAGTTTCCGCTTGAGTGCAAGATGCGCCTAGCGAGATGAGCTCAGGTTTTCCAGGTGTGGTGGAAATATAAATTTGTATAATGGGGGAAATGTTTGACATGTTCCCTTCTTCAAAGTCATCCAGTGTTGGGATGGGGTCCTTGAGCCAATCGACCTTAGTGGGTATGAAATCTTTGGATTCGACCGATAGCTAATTAGATGTGGTGGATGTAGACTCCTCTGGAAGGAAGTATGAGCGATGATGCATATCGTCCCATGGGTAGTCGGGTGCAGTGAGGGTTTCCAAAATTTGCTCATCAGTATGGAAGTAGTCAGACCATAAATCAAGGGGTTCTGGTTTGAAAGTGGTAGTCGAAGAGATCATATAGATGGTGTTAATCTCTCTGAATGAGGATGATGCGGGAGGGTAGATCTCCTCGATAGTAGGGGGTGCCGTCTCAAGGTCCAAATTATTCATCTCGTAGAGAGATGCTCTGTAATCTGGGATGTCAGGACAATGATGTGAGTAGTGGCCATAAATACCGCATTTCGCACATGGGTGGTTGGTACACAGTGATTTGTCACGAGGCATGGGGTTTGGGTCAATTTTGACAACCGAGATGTTGAGGTCGTCGTCAAGCATTTGCATGTGTTCCTGTAATGCAGGTAACTGTGGACATTGATGGGTTGGATGGACTAACTCATCACACAACGAGCATTTTGGAGGAGCACGAAATACGGGGGGAGGTTTAACTGCCTTGGGTGGGGGTATCGCAGTGTATGGTTGTGGGCCTCTGCTCCCAGTGGGCCTGATGAGTGGAGGGGGATTCGTCGATGACAAAGGAGTAGTGATACCGGGAGGTGGTTGGGTAGAAGTAACAATGGGTTGCACCGGTTGCAGGATGACATTTGGTGTCGGCGGGGGAACGAGAGGCGAAATATACCACACAGGTAATCCCAATGTTAACCCAGGTAGACTAAGGGTAGCCATAACCGGAGCGCTTACTACACCCGAGGGAGGGAATAGAAAGGAGATTGTGTGGATGGGTGTAACACCGATGTGACTAGGGACCAATGGTGGTTTAGGGAACAAGGGTGGTTGATTACCGCGTGTTTGTGTATTCTGTGAAAGAGTACAGAGGTCAGCGACATGGGTCTCCGATGATGGTGGTGGAATAGATTGGAATGTAGAAGTCATCGGCGCCTCGGAGTAAAGTCCGGGTCCTACTAAGGAAACGAACGAGGCAGTTGCACCACAAACAGGTTGTTCGACCATGGGGAGAACATTTTCAGGTGTGGCGGGGGCCTTGGGGTCGTAATAGGTAATTTGGTCGACCTTGACCACGCATCCCTCATGGGGGAACATCATAGTATGGAAAACAGATGAGGCAACCGCCCGCATGGCATACATGTAGCTGTGACCTAGTAAGAGGTTATAATCGAGTTGGGAATTGATGACCTCAATGTCAATGAGCACGGTTTTACCCGCCAGTTGGACGGGGACATTAGCTAAGAGACCTTGGGGTTGAGCCGAACGGCCGTCGTAGGCTCGCAATGCAGTGGTGGACTTCTGGAGAGTAGGGGATCCCAACTTCTGCCAAACGAATGTAGACATGACGCATGTAGAGGCCCCTTCATCGATAATGCATCGATGGATGACAAGATTCTGAACGAAAATGGAAACTTGGAACGCTAAAGTAGATGGTAAGCGTGGTTCGGACTGGTCTGAATCAAATGTCATCAGTTGTGAATCATTGGGGTCAATGGCGCCAATGGCAGAGAGTAAAGTCTTGCGCTGTGAAGGATAGTTTTTCAAGACTTCTAAAGCAGACATGGTTGCAGGAGACTAGGCTAAGTCATCTACAATGTTGTAATTTGACGCAGCACGAGCATTGGGATTACTGTTGATGCGACGAAGTGGGAAGCGAGGTGCTTTAGAAGCGCCATCGAGTGGAGCCGGAGGTATACGTAATGTCTGATCTGTGGGATGAACGTTAGTGTTCTTGTCGGCAGGAGGGGCTTCAGAGGTGGATCCATATTGGTTCCGACAGGTTTGGAGGTTGGCATCGGCGGTTGACATCATCAACAAGTGGTGAGTACCTGAATCGAACATGGGTTGATCAGGGGCTGCATAAGTGATTTGTTGTGGTGGCACGTTTCCCTGAGGGGGATCTAACGGCTGAGTGTTCACTACACCTTGGTTTGGAAAGGGGTTTTGCAGCACCAAAGGTTGATGTTGAGGTGGTGGAGGGTTGGGTGGCGGCTGAGGAGCCGCTTTCCCTTGACGATGGGCATCGTCGGTCCAAAGTTGCTGAGCTCTCTCCAAATGTGGGCAAGAATGTGTGTAATGACCATAGACCCCGCAGATAGAACAATGGTGGTTTGTTCTGAGGTTATTATTTTTAGGCTTCTTGGGATTACGATCCGGATTGCGGTTGGGAGGAGCAACATTGTTATTTTGCGGAGGATTGGGAGGTGGAGGACCTTGCTGATGTTGTTGGTTATTACCGTGGTTACGTCCTCTTCCACGGTTCTGTTGCGCACCTTGGTTGCGCTGGTTGTTCTGGTGCTGGGGCTAGTTGTGCTGTGTGTACACTTGCCCTTGAGCAGTGGGAGGATTTTGGATCGCCGCAGGTGCGGGAGCAGGTTGTGGTGGATAATAAGCCGGTGGGGCTGGAGGTGGACCAATTTCCTGCTGGGGTTGTTGGTAACCCTAAGCTATTGGAGGTGTTGGGTTAGCTTCCATAGCTTGCTGTGGATAATACATTGGTTGAGTTGCAGCTAGGGGGGCGTATGCAGGTGGTGTATGACCAAAGCACTGAGGTGGACATGAAGGTCCATTAGAATGGTGGTGATGTGCCATGGGAGCATATGAACTGGTTGCTCCAGATTGAGATGTAGCCCGCGAAAGGTCGGGACCATGGCTAGGATGTGCAATGGAAAAGGGTTGGGGATGCGAGGCCATACGACCAATGATGCCATTAGCGGCATGGGATGCCCCCGGTGCATCATGTTGGGATGACTCACCCCGAGGGGCGTCTGGTATAATGGTATACAGATAACCCAACTGGGCGTAAATGAGGTCAAATTGTTGGGCTTTGAGGATGGCCTCTTCTTCAGACTGGGGTTGTTTGGATGCCACATCCTTAGCAATGAGAGGGAGGAGGGATTTGAGAAACCAATCTAAGAAGATACGGTCGTCTAACTTGATTTTGCAGAGGTTTCGACTTCGACGCCACTCATGAATGTGGTCAGTGATGTGGGTGGCCGTGTTCTGTCTACAAGACAGTAGGATCTCAACTCCCGCATCATAGCGGACAGGTAACTGGAAGAACTGCAGGATGGTCGAGGCAAGGGAGGTAAAGGTGGCATGCGTCCCATGGGGCTACTCGATATACCACTTAGCTGCAAAGCCAATGAAGGTGCGTTGTAACAGACGGAGGCGGACTGAGTCGTCCACCATGGAGTTGGAGGAACACCATAGATGGAAGGACATGATATGGTTCTGTGGTTCCTCACCTGCCTTGCCCTCAAACTTAGGGATGTCGGAGGGGAGTTTGGTGGGCATGTGAGGCCATGCAGGGTCGTGTCTGATCGGATCATTAGTTAACCTGGCTAAGTCTGGTAAGTTCAGACTTTCCATGTATGGTAAGCTAGCAGATGAATGTGGCGTAGTGACTAGAATATGACTAGTCATGATGGTATGATGTAGGGGTCCAGTAGCGCCTAAAGGTATGCTAGGTATTGAAGGTATGTGTCCTCCAATAGGTGTGGTCTGCTATGGGCCAGCGTTTCCTAATGCAACATGGGTTACACTAGGGTTAGGAATAGTAGTGGTGATTCCTGGAATCTGGTTTGTGGAACTGAGAGGGGGTGTGACCCCTATGTTCGGCATACCCATAACAGGTGGTGGCCCTATGTTGGGAATTCCTATAACAGGAGGTGGCCCTGTGTTGGGCATTCCTAAATGTGGAGTGTCTGCCATATTAGGCATACCTAGGGGGGTGGTGGTTTCCATGGATGGCACCGCAGCAGATGGGTCTGTGGATGTATCACCTATGGTGCTGGTAAAAAGTGGGTCGAATTGTGTCCCAGCCATGAGGTTGGTTGGTAATAACTCGGTAGGGTTTTCGGATTCTGCCTCAAAATCAAATGTGAAGTGAGGCGTGTCAGAATCAGATGACTGTCTGTTTGATCGACGATGTGTCGAGTCAAGGGATAAGGCTCGGCGTCGGTGACGTGGCAAGCCAAGTAGACTGAACTCTGGGAGTTCGCCCTGAAGACGACGAGAGCATCTAAAATTCTCAATGTTGAGAAATAAGTTTTTGTGTAAAAAATCTGTTTTGTGTAAGGTGGTAATGTATAAAAAACTCTAAACCCTAATGCAACCAAGGGTGCAAGAAGGGGAGTGAAAATGAAGGCTCTCAGGCCAAAAAAATCAACCTCAAAAAAGGCACTTATTATAGCAGCTGTGCTATAATAAGTGGAGGGATGCAAAAAATGGTCAGAATACCAACATGCAAACAGCTTCTAGAAAAAAGAGGTGTAACTAGACCAAAGGTGGATTGTATCATGCAAACACCTAACTAAAGGTATTGTGATTCAACAAACGATATTCTCTACAAGGTGATGAAATCCAAGTCAAACAATATTGAGTGTTGAATCAACGGCTAGATATCCCCCTACCGGGAGGGACACCGGGTAATCAATCCTAAAGAATGGCAACTAGGATACTCTGTTCATGACACATCGAGAAAAGGTAAATCTGTCGTTTGGTCCTTTTACCGCAATATCCCCATACAGGGATATCCCGAGAACTGCGAATGGTAGCCCTTTGGTTACTGAATGTATTTCGGTATTCCACTCAGGCTTCCGGAACCATCCTCGCGACTTCAACCCTCCTAGGGGAGAGGCATTCCCATAAACCGGTTGTGACCGTGCCAAAAAATACTATGAGATTTTGGTTCCCTAATGGACAACTTCTATGTCTCAAATGTAATAACCGACGGGTGTTATTGGAACACCTATCCCCTCAATACTACCTAGCTACAAAGTTCTTTTAAGTGTTCCCCAAGTGGGGTTAAAAGTGGGTTGAAGTTAGGGTAAATTTTAAGGCGCAGTTTAAATTATGTGTTTGAGTGGGTGCACGTGTGATATTTTAAACTGAAATTGAAAAAAGTAAATGCTTTGCAGAAAATATTCAAAAAACAAAGGATCTTTTGAAAATAGAAAAGCAAATAATATGACTTTTTCAATAAATGGAAATTAAATGCTTTCCAAAGATTATTCAAAAAACAAAGGATCTTTTGAAATAGGAAAGCAAATAATATAACTTCTTTAAGAAATAAATGGATTTATTTTTCAAAAATTGCTATGGGCAAAAAATCAAAGAAGTAAACAGCAAAAATTTTTAATCTAGATAAAATGCAAATAATCCTTCTTTCAATTTCTGAAAATTTTTAAAACGACTTTTTCAAAGGTGCATTGTAAATAGTAAAATTTTCCTATGGCTGTAAATAATGCTGGAATTTTAGTACTGTAAAATGTGCTATGTGGGTAGAAAATACAGTAAAAAATTAATTTTTTAAACGGATTGATCGAATGGAAAAAATTGGCATCGCGGGTTTTGACAGAATAGCCGCGATGGACCACGCGGGTTTCTGTCGCACAGTCGCGATGGACAGCGCGGGTTTCGGCCGCGAAGCCGCAATGGACCACGCGGGATTTCGTCACACAGTCGCGATGTGCAACGCGAAAAATGTCCACGAAGTCGAGATGTGCAGCGCACTAATTGGCCGCGAAGCCGCGGTGAACCGCATGAAAAAAGGCCGCGCAGTCGCGATGAGCCGCACGACTGTTGGGAAAAAAGCCGCGAGGCGAAAGCTGTACACAGACGCCAAAAAATGAACCCGAAAATTGAGAATTTCAGGTTGTTAATGGCTAAAAAATGGGCCAAGATCTAGAACAGCAATGGATCTGTTGTCTAGGGTGGCAGATCTATGAATTAAACTACCTAATACTATCAAAAACTAAGATCTAAAGCAAAAGTGATATCTAAAGATTCAAAAGCAGAGGAGTCGCCAAAAACTGTTGGCTTGGTTTTGCAACCAAGCTTAGTGCTATGGGCACCTGCTAACTAGTAGCAGCAGTCTCAATATTAAGCAAAAACAATAAACTAAATCTAAACTAAAACTAAACTAGCATGTGCATTTTTTGAATTAAAAAACAAGAACAAGAAACATAAGAAATAATTTTGTATTGAAAATGGGGGCAAGCAAGTGCTTGCAATAAGAATACCTCAAAGTGATGAAGATAGTTGAGAAGCTCCAAGGGTGAGCAGCTCCAAACTCTAATGGGTCCTTTCTCCAAGGTTGCTACAATGGCCAAAAACTCAAGGGAGATTTTGGCAGCATGAGGATAAGAATATGGATGGATGTGAAATAAGGAGCCCCTACCACCTTTTTATAGGTTTTGGTGGTGGGGAATACCATTTGTGGTTTTGTGGAAACCAATGGTATTGACCAACATGGTTTAAGTACTTTTCCCTCCTTTTTCCTTTTTTGAATAAAATTAATATTTTTATTCCCTTTTTAATATTTTTGGGAATTTTGGACCATTTTTTAGGGTTTTTTTATGCTTTTTTAGGAAAAATAATCTTTTTTGAGTGGGAAAAGAGGTGTACTAAGGTCTTTTGGTGACCTTTTGTTGGCTTTAGAGGCTCAGATGGTGGAAAAGTGGACAAATGGGTCATGTGAATAAGGAAATGAGCTAGTGAGCACTTTTTAGGTGTTAACAGTGGGGGAGAGCAATAGCCTTAACCATAGAAGCCATCTAAAAGTGCGATGATTTCGTTTGTTCGGTGAAAACTTGGCTAGAATCTGGTGATATAAAATCTAAAAATTCAGTGATTTGTGTTGATTAAATTGTTTTTTTGCACATCTAGATGAATTCAGCACCCTGGAAAACCCCCAGGGCATCCAAATTATGCAGGATTAATATTTTTATTTGATATTCTAAAAATTCTATCCCAGATTCCGGCAAATTTGTGTCTGAAAAAAATGATTTTCTCCGGACGAAATCATAAGTTAAATATTATATTACATTTTGAATCAAATTTATGCTTAGGTAAGATTTCAACGGCACCACAAAATCCAAAAATGCCCAAAAAAAAAAAAAAAGAGAGCGTGCAACTACAAGAGACCCCTACAAACAATAGATACCACTTCCTTACAAAGGATTTATGGAATAGAAATCCACACACAAACACTCAAACCCTGATTTTAACACTTGAAAATAAATAACGAAAGAAAAATTGTAGGGCAGATAATCATCTACCATGAATCCCTACATATCAATCGTAGATGCCCAACTCAGGTATATATGCTTCTTTCAACCCCAAAACACCAAAATTGTGTTTTCTGCTCATGAAATTTTGTAATTATGTAACATAATTATCAAGCTTGGCAGCATCAACATCGTCATCTAACTTTATCTCTACCAATCTAACACCTATTTTGCAATTCATTACAATTTCTTCTTATGGTTGCTTGTTGTGTATGTTTTTAGCGAAGGAGGACAAAGAAGGTGAAGGAATGAAATGTGAGGAATGGATGAATCAATGAAATAATGTTTCCAGTGGCATTTCAGAAGACAATTACATAGGTGTTGACTTTACTTAATTATGAGTAGAGGAGCCAAGAAATTGACTCGAGTGGGAGAAGAGGAGCCAAGAAACGCATATGGAGATCAACGTTGATGTTGAAGTTAGTGATCTAAATGTTGTCCACAAAGTATTTGGGGATTCTCATCTAGAAGAGCAAATACAAATGCCACATGCAATGGCGATGATGGCGACAAGCATGAATAGAAAGCAAATAATGTAGCACAGGCAACGACCACATCAATTTCGGTGCTTGGGAGGAAGTCAATAGTATATGGAAATCTATGATCTTGGTATGACTTCGTATCTTGGAAATTGAACTCTCACCTAGCTTCCCAAATGAGTAGAAACATCTTTCTGGGATGCAAGACCAGGAGTGGGCACCAATGGAGAGCTCAACTTCTCAATTTCATATTTCTCTGCGTTTTTCTCTACATCTTCCATATTTGGGTGCACTCACTAATTATCTGCCATTGTTCCAAGGCGCTCAGAGTCAAAATAAAAATGAGCATAACCAAAAGAGGCCGATGAGACTCAATCCTAGGGATGTTAATCTCTTTTGCCCCACCGAGATGATAAAATGAAAGTATTTCTCAGCGGACTCCTGGCAAAGCTGATAATGAATACCAAAGGTGCAATGCGTTTTCAAAACAGGCATCGATAAATCACACCTTTGAGAGAGTAATAAAATCTATCAGTAGCATTCAAGGTCTTTGAATAGCGTGTTCCATTAACGAGTTAATGGAAGACATTGGAGTATATACGTAAAGCCAAGAAATGAAAGGCAACTTGATTAGACACTCTGAAACTAACTTACCAATTACCAACAACCAAAATTAATCTTTAAAGGACAATTGTAATGTAACCCTTTTTATGAAATTTTAATATAAATTATACGTTTTATTTTAGATATAAAAATAAAAATTAACATTTTTATGACTCCCAATTTTTTAATAGCACTTTTGGAACGTGCTGGGAGCACTTTGATGACGTGATGTGATGTGCTCAATTTTGATCCCTAGAACTAATCGATTTACAACTTGCACCGAATGCCACGATGCGTCTAATATGTCAAAAGAATTTCCCCACCTAATCCTTCTGGTAAGTTGACAAAAGGGACTTCGACATGGACCACGGAATCTGCTTATTTCAAGTCAAATTGGATATCAGATAAGCCAGGCGCCTTACGATATGAGCACGCTCTGCTCACCTGCACTTCTTCGTTCATAAAGCATTAGTTAACCAATCAATTCACATGACTCATTGTGTCTTCCACTTCAGGTTGTTGAGACTCCGAGAGTCCTTTATTATATTTAATTGATGGGATTTTGTAAATTTGAAAACGCAATCGACAAAAAGGAAATACATTAATATCGCAGCATAATATAATGAGTTTCAATTTGACGGCTCTTAATGAGGACAGTGAGTTGTGCTTTATTTTTGGAAAATATGACGACTTCGATTCTTTCACCATCGATCGAATGATATTAGTTGGAGAGCATATAGGTAGAGTCTCCAACTTTTGACAGAAAATTACATAAAGTATGGTTAGATAGTGATTCGTTCACCAAAAGAGGTAATATTAAACATAAGTTGTAAATAGTCTTTATTTTCTATTTTATATCTTACATAAGTTGTAAATAGTCTTTATTTTCTATTTTATATCTTAAAAATACTGTCATGTTATTTGTCATGTTATTATCAAATGTAAATTTTAATTTCATCCATATTTTTATTTTACACTTCATTAATATCTATATCACAAACATATATATATTGCTAATTAGTTATTAATAATTAAATGTGTACATATTTATATTTATATTTCTATTTCTAATATGGAAATTTTGATTTTGTTATGATTTCGTTATCTTTCCTTGTTAGGTAAACTTGACTGGCTCATCGTTTTTTGAGTCCATGGTAATGGCCCATTGTATTGCTTGTGAAGAAACCTATTTAAATGTTTATAGGATAAACTTTCTTTGTCATTGTGTGTGTCTTTGGTTTAATCATTATGTTATTATATGTCCTTGACTGAAACCCAATTGCTCTATAGAACCTTAAGAAAAGAGAGAAATTATTTGGATTTTTCTAAAATTTTATGAACCTGTGATTAAAAAACTTAGAAATAAGCATTCATAGGGTGCAATAGTTAGTTTTGACATGTTAGAAGATCATGCATGTTAAAATTGTAGCAAAGATTAGGAAACTGCAATGGAATGTGGGTGTATGTAGCCCACTCTAAAAGAAAATGGCAATCGTCAATTCTTATAGATAGACTCATGGGAGTTCGTTCTTTTGATCCTCCAAATTAGGGTTAATGACTTCCTTGTAATATCTTAATTTTATTTTACCCTCTAAACATTTCTGGTCCCACATTTTCTCTTCAAATGAAGTTGTTGATATTTTGCAAAGTGGTATTTTCATCAATCCCCCAATGGTTTAACCAAGCCATGTTGTCTTTATACCATTATCTCTTGAGCCAAAGATGGTCTTGACTAGAATTTAAAGTAATTTTAAAGAATCTCTGGTCTTCTTATTCTTGTACATCACCTACCTAATTATAAAAAATACAAACTCTTTTAAAAATGTAGTTATAAAAAGTACAAACTCTTTTAAAAATGCTTTTCCCTTTTTCCCATTACATCTTATAAATTAAGATCGTGCATCATGTCTTTTATTTAGATCTGAACCTACAACATAGTTTGTATTTTTCATGTATGTTTTGTATGCTTTAGTGTTCATTTTAATAATACATGCATGGAAAATTGTTTCTCGCTGAAATGTTGAAAATCTATACAACAAAATAACTATGACATTGGTTTGAAAATTCGAATTGATGCACAAATGTCTTAAAGTCGTGTCTTACTTTTAAGTATACAAATTTGTTGTCACTTATCGTTTACAAATATAGACTCTAAACATAAGGTGTAGACTCTAAACATAAGGTGTTGAATACCATTTAACATACACCTCAACTAAAGGTGTTGAATACCATTTAACATACACCTCAACTAAACATATGACATTAAGTCAAATATTTCATTCAATGTTACCTTTACTTTAAACCAAAACACATACAAATTTTAGCATAATCGAAGGGACCATGATTAACTCATTCACAACTCACGGAGACCATTGCAAACTCATCCACATTTTTTCGATGATCCAATCCTTATCTGTTGACAATTCTCTCTTATCCATGCTTTATCCTTGAGCTAAATAGTTCTCTTCACATGGTGTTCTAAACCCTAGTATGACATTCAATGTATTAATGGCAAGTTCTTTATCATGAAAACATATCTAACTAAATATCTAATAGATTAGTTATGTTGGATATTAGCCGATTCAACATGTCTTTATGAACTTTCCTTGCATCATTGTAGATTCTTCATAAGCAACTACCATCTATTGATTACCTACAATAGATATTTTCCCCATCACGTAGCAGGTCACCACCCCAAGTATAATGGCAAAACTCCAAGAGATTCATATACTCCTTTTTTTATATTGCATAATACATCACAGAGCAATAGATCTACACAACCATACCATTCTAACAAAAATATGTAATATCCCAAAAATATTGCACTTTATTTTATTTCGGATGAATTTAAACCTTTTTAAATTTGTAATTAATTAGAAACTATATTTTTATTAGAATAGTTGATTAGAATAAAAACCATGAGACATTAATGGTTGTTTATATGTAAAGTTGTGAACACACACAAACACACACACACACTATTTAGTATTCATGAAGTTGACAGCACACGAGAAAGAGGAACTATGAGACCGTGAGAGGGAAAGTGGGAAATTGGGTTATACATGTTGAAAGGGATAATAAAAGCCATGTGTAAAGCTAGAGAGTTTATAGGATCAAACTACTAAAATAATATCCATGTTCCATGCAATAAGGGGAGTGGACACCTTGAATAGGAGATGGAAGTTAACTTCAAGAAAAGAGGGATGCTTCAAAAAAGGAAGAGGGCATACTGCTCCAAGCACCTAGAGGGTGTTAGGTATGAAAGAATCAAAGAGAACAATTCTAAAGTGAAAACACTAAGACTTAATCTTGTGTACTACTCTAAGAACCTAGAGGGTGTTTGGTATAGCAAGGATCATAACTTGTCACAGATGGTGACTAAATATGATCAAAATATTATGAGAGTGAAAACAATGATTAACTAAGAAACGGTTATACCCTTTTCCCTAACCAATTTTTCAATTAAAAAACTAAGTATACCATGGCAGAAGAACCTTGTTTACAGCCATTTGAATCAAAGTTGAGCATAACCAGGGGGTATCCTAACCATATAATGAAGTTAGAAATAATACTACAAGAAACCTAAGATGGTATTTGGGCAAGACCAGAAAATATGATTGGAGACCAAATGATGGAGACGTCTATTCCAGTTTGGGAGTATCAAAGAGACTGAATTAATGTGTTACACATGTCCATACTCCTTCTACAACGTGTATTATACTAGCAATATTCCAGAAAATGAATAGTAATGCAATACAACTATCATCATTAACACGATATTATTTGATACCCTAAGTCAACATATGGGTAATATCATGGGAGATTAAACAACAAAGCAATAGCATCAATAACTTCACAATGAAAGGGTTATACCTTGGTAAATTTCAATACCAAAATGATTACTTTTTATGAGTGAACAAATGTTAGAGTTTAGTGTTTTATATTGGAAACATATGTATAGTTTAAATAATAATTGAATATTAACAACAGGTTATGCTATAAGGAATGGAACTTATAACATTAATTGAATAGCCAATTATTTCATGTGTTCATAAAACAAATGCCATTTGCACCACAGCCATAGATATCTAAGCTATACAATTTAGAATGTTCACATATAAATAAGTGTTGAAGAATGTAACTTCGGAAGATATTCTTATTGTAATTTTATTGTAATTCCTTCAATCAATATTCATATTGTATTTGATCATGTAAAAGTCCTAAAATAAATAAAGTAAAATAGACAAGTCAACCCAGTGGGTAAACTGCCCCAAACAATGGGTTGTCTGCCCCAAACAAATTATGGGAAAAACTGCTCCAGTCAAGTCGGCCCAGTTAGAAAAGAAAAAGTCGGCCCAATTAGGTAAAAATGTCACCTTAAGATTAGTCTAAATAAAAGAGGCTCCTAGGCCATTTGTACATCACTCACTCAAACTAGTTCGTATTAGTAGAGAGAGAAAGACAAGTTCGCTTGGGAGAAAGAGTGGTTGCATTGAAGACATCTTATCTTGGGTTTTCTATCTTATCTTATTCTCGGGATCTTTGTGTGAAAGAGATTTTTCTCTTAGATTGGCATTGTACTTTTGATGAATCTATATTGAATAAATTTTGTTGGAATTTTCCCATGAGAGGGTTTTCCAAGGTAAATATTTGTGTACTCTTGTTTATGTTGTGCTTGTATATCTTTCAGTGATCCTATTGCATATGGTTATTGTGATAATATATAAATTGTTTGAATATCTAACATAACCATCCTTGAAGTATCAAAATTATAACAATAAGAGATCATGGTCTAAAGTATTAAACATATGGTCTTGGAGGATCGAAAAATAAATTCCTAAGATTGTCATTAACCCTTGCATACAAGTTTTAAACTAAACATATATGTTCTCTATACACTAGAACTTCTATAAGTTTTTTTATTACTCATAATTAAAATTTTGTTTTTTAGTAGAGCATAATTTATGTTTATTAAAAAATACAAGCTAGCTCAACTACGTACTGAACCATAACAAAACTACATAAAATTTGCACATAACATAAATCAATGTACAACCTTGAGCTTCTAGCTACGACACTTGTTTGTGTTGGATCTACAAATAAATCACCAACATCTTCCCCTATACACAAAGATACCCACATAATAACAAATTAAAAATCCTTAGCAACACAATCACCAAAACAAGATCATAAAAATAATTAGCAAAAATTATTTTAAACTATCATCTACACCTATGAAGATCAATATTCATAAGAAGTTCATTATCTTGGACCTCGCATGAGAGATTTAAGCCTAGTCCTACTCTGATACCATGATAAAAACATAAGACCCGAAACATAAAACATTGACGGCACGTTGAATTTACAACACAAGACCAGACAAGGCATTGTATTAAGTTCTATTTATAGAATTTTACAACATGAATCTAGAGTGCTCTATGTAGACTTTTCATACATTCTAGACCTTCTAGATTTTTCATATAGACAACATAATGCTTAATTACCCCATCTACTCTATTTATGATAGATTCTAGAAATTTTTGTGACAACGCTGTAATAAAAAATATAATTCTTAACATGGTATTAGAGCTTTGATGACATCAAGTATGTTTATCTTAGAGTGTTTAGAGTTTTAGGGTCAAAGTGATGATTAAGGGGAGTGTTAAGACAAATATTAATGTATACTAGCTTTTTAGTAATGGACAAGTCTCGAACATAGCATAAATTGAATAGTTAGAGTGGGTAGACACTGTGCTATCATCAAGGAGGATGTCAACAAGAAGGATCCAAATAACAAAGGATTCTAAACTATGTCTCGTGCCATGTAAGTTATTCGTATAAATAGTATTGAATGGAAATGATTTCATGTAGCTTCTAGTTTCTAAATTGCATTACTCTTCCTATCTCTCCTTCTCTATTTTATCATGGTATTAGAGATGGAATGGTATTAAATCCCTCCTAAGAGGCACAACATAATGAAGTTCCTATAAATAATGAAGTTCCTATAAATGTTAATCCTTTGTATAGTAGAGGATATAGTAGAGTGTGTGAATGTGTTGTGTTTTCTTTGTTGTAGATGAATAAATAAGTGTCTCTATTTATGTTTCTATGTGCAGACTATATAATGGTACAAATATAGTTTGTCAATGTTATTATGTTGTAGATTTGGGAAGAGTATTGGTAAGAAATAGGTTTTCCTTTTCATTGCAATGGGACCATGTGCCCAATGCTATTTTAGGATTGTGTACTTGATTTCAGAAACATACACGTGATTCTTTTTAAATATACTTGGCCCATCGTCCAAAAACGTTGCCATGTATATGAGAAATTTCCATGTATATACAAAATTGCACATCATACTTGAAAAGTTAAAAAATACCGCATGCATTAGGAATGTGTGCATGTTCTCTAAAGCATGTATCCATTCCTAAGTGTGCACGTGCTAGGAATACATGTGTGTTCCTTTATCTAAAAAAAATAAGAAAAAAATGACCCATTCCTTTGCTACTTTTGGCCCTCCCACAACCTGCAATGACTATTTTGCATCCACAAAATGTGACAACATTATAGGTCCACCAACAAGAGAATCAATCAACCTTTTCCAAGAAGCATTTGCAAGTAAGTTATATTTCAGACATATTTTTATATTTTTTAATTTAGAAATTTTCATATTTTTTAGAAAAATAAATTATTGTTGAATTAGAGTTCTTATTCCACAAAAATTGTATAAAACCCTAATAAAAACACAAACCCAAACCATAACCCCCCACAAGTCACATACATTGAAATAAATCAATGTTTATATGAGCTTAGAAACATAATTTTGGGGAACATGGGAACATCAAAAAATCATCCCACATTTCACTATCCACTTCACTTGACACCATCACTGCTTCCATGGGCCATGTTCTATTGATGTATTTGTAACTTCGGAAGATATTCACTTTTATATTGTATGTATTACATTTGTACCTTATTGTATCCCCAAGGGAGATGTATTATTCCTCCGATTGGAAGTGTCGTCATTTGTACTTGCAAGTGTCACAAGTTATATTGTAAGTGTCGTAACTTATACTTGATGGGTTATTAGACCACCTTGATGGGGTCGGCCCTGTATGAGTCATGTGGGTTAAAGGGTTATTAGACCACGCTAGTGGGGTCGGCCCAGTCAACATTATGTTAAGTTGGGGCCGACCTAGTTGAGTAAAGGTCAAGTGAAAGTAAAAGTATAAATAGAGAGTGTGACTCTCTCATTTGACACATTCTCTCATTCACTCACTTTGCATTAGTGAGAGAGAGGAGGAGTGCGCACAAGTGGAGGAGGAGTAGCTACTGCAATCATCTATCTCTTGGGGTTTGATCTTTGTGATCTTTGTATTGGTGCTTATTCTATCTCTGAGGAAGTTGCAGGGTTTTTCACCTTCTTGGTTTTCCTCGGTAAAATGTTTTTTGTCTCTTGTCTCTTGTCTCTTATGCTTGATATGTTGTACATGTTGTTCTTTCAGTTAAGATCCTAGATCATATTGAATTAAATGATGAAAAACTAACATGTTCATGACCAATTATCTAATATATAAAATATGGTTCTGGGATGAGAGAGATTTATTCAAGTGGAATTAGTAAAAAAAAGGTCAAAAAATTGAATACAAACAAAAAATCCATTGTTCAATTGTCATTGACTCTAGAACCAAACAACCACTTGATCCAAGAAAAATGAATATTTCAATGGACTAGTGCACATTCTAATCATGAAGAGACCACTTGATGGATTGATGGCTTACAGTATTTGATAAAATCCCCAACAATAATGCTATATCCGTGTCCGGATATACTCAGTGATTATTCAAGCGAATAATCCTCCAATGGAAAATAACTCCATTTGATAAAATAATAATATATAATCGATAATGGATAAATTACAAAGGATATGGTTGCCTTAAATATGGCTTGGCCATCACATATTGAAGAGACACTTCTCTTCATAAACTATATTTTAATATTATTAACTACTATTAGGAATAGTTACTTATTTATTACTTTTTATTGTTGTAGCAAATAATAGGAATGTTCCCTTGTATTTTCTTCATAAATTGTGGGTTGAGTTCATTCTTAGTTATCGTGTCAATTATTTTGACATTGGTGAATTCTAGTGGGTTGGTCTTGACTCTTCTTAGGACTAGGAAACTGCTAGATGTAACCCAATGGGTGATTCCTTGAAGATGAGTAACTCTTTTTGTCCAAATATGGCGATGAAAAATGAAAATTTTACTCATTTATTAAATCGAATCCCTCGAAACTCATATTTTCCATGTGAATTTCGACATGCAGTTAAAAAACAAAATGTAGAGAATTATGTTGGCTTTCCAATGATATTTTTTTAAAAATATACCAATGTCATTTATCGTGTCAAATTTTCATTTAATGAAATGTGTGTCCTTACAAATTTGAAGAGCAATTAAGTAGAAATGGCTTGTGTGTGTGCAAAATAATTTAATGTTAAAGTAATAATTAAAAAAAAAGAAATATGTGAACATGATATAGACAGAATACACTAGTGCACACATATTTTTATTTTTATTTTTCTCGAAAAATTATATTTATTATTATTTTTCAAAACTGAACAGTGAATATTTCAGTCGCATTTTGCACACATGTGCGTGTGTGCTCCAAATATTTTGATTGTTTACATAATTTGCAAAACTAAAAATACCATTTTGAAGAAGACACACTGATGTAGCGCTTGTATTATTTGAATGTTGTTGAATTATCTTTGAGCTCGTTCGAAGTTGTCGAAAGGATTTTTTAGGGTAAGCTTTAGTAGAAATTTAAAAACAAATGACATATGAAGATAAAAATTCGTAAATTATATGTATATGAACAGAGGATTCATTGACAAATCCAACGGTATCAATTCTGCCCATTAATGTGCAATTAATGACATATTTAAGCCTCCAAAAGGCAAATGAAATTTTCTTTGTGTAGTGAAAAGGGCCTTCGACCTATTTTTTGGGTCCTGGATCGAGGTTTTTAAAATACCTCGATCGAGGGCTAAATGAGACCTCGATCGAGGGTTTTACATAGACCTCGATCGAGGATTTGTCTGTATAAAAAAAACATAAAAAAAGAACCCAGGAAAGGAGTTGGACAATTAATGTTTCAAACCACCATTCCCACGCAAAAACAACAAGCAACCTCTATATAATCACTAAAAAATTTCCCAACAACACTTATTTAAATCATTGTTAGTTTAATTTCAATTAGATCTATATGAATTTTATGTTGTTCTATTAGAGCTCATTAGACATGTAAGAAGTTCTTTGTAGACCTAATTCAAAATTTCATATTAGCATATTGTTGTTTGTTATAACAATTTGAAGAAATCTTTGTTTGTTTTCATTGTAATTTGATGGGGAGTAAAAGAAAACAACAAAGGAAGCATGCTCATCAACAAAACGGCAATGAAGACTCTGAGAAGAATAGAGAAAGAATGAGACAACAAAGAGAAAGACTGAGAGAAGAAGAAGATGCACCTTTGGTGCGACAAATTCCAATGGAAGACAACCATGGTAAATTTTTGAATTACGTCCTACCTAATTTAAATTTCATATTTTATCTTTGTCTAATAATTTGTTATATACTAACTATTGTTTTTCATTTTAGCCTAACTATATTTTTTTGTAATAATATTTTTAACAATTTGTTATTTAGATTACAAAATTAGTAACAATTTTCAAAAAAATTAACTATTTCATAATCTAATTTATTTACTATTTGTTTGTAATGAGATTCTTATTTATTTCATAACTTTGTTATTTATATTTCAAAATTTGTAACAATTTTCATGTTAAATGAATTATTTTCAAGGCAGTAACAATTTTCAATGTTATTGGAACAATTTTCAAGTCACTAACAATTTTCAATGTTATTGGAACAATTTTCAAATTAAATGTACACTTGGACCCTATTTTCAAGTTAAAATGTACATATTTAACTATTTTCAATTTTCTAAGTTACTAACAATTTCAAGTTAAATGTAATTCCAATTCTTGTTTTATTATTTGTTAAAAAAATATTTGTATAGCCTCATATGAGCTCCAAGTCTCAACATTTGTTGATTGAAATAACTATTAATGTCTAATTTTAACTTACCCTCATTTTATTTGAAATGAACATTGTGATAGTTATGTATTAGTTAAAAAAATCAATTTGAAAACAAATGAAATGAATATTTTTATAGTTATGTAATAGATGTAAAATTCAATGACAACAAATAAAATGAACATTGTTATAATTATGTAGTAGTTGGAAAATTCAATTATGTTGTTTTTAAGGTATTTTCAATTCATGTACCAATTTTTTCTATGCATGAATGTAGGGATAAGTTAATTTTTTTTACTTCTTATAGTAAGTATATATGTTATTTATCTTTCAAAATTTGTAACAATTTTCAAGTTAAATAGAAAATTTTCAAGTTAAATGGATAGTCATGTATTAGTTGGAAAATTCAATTCACAGACAATTTTCTATTTGTAAATGAATCATGATATGGATTCGAAATGTCAACTTCGTACTACCTGGAACCATCAACCACAGAAATCTTGCAACAGGAATTTTCAATTTGTTAATTTCCGCATCAAATTTCAAGTTACTAGAAATTTTAAAGTTCAATGTGCAACTATCAAGTTATTAATAATTATCAAGTTAAATACATACTTGATTTTCAAACTTTATTAACAATTCTCAAGCTAAATGTACAATTTCAAGTTACATATATATTTAGTTATTTTAAATTTAAGTTACAAACAATTTTCTTGTTTTTAATGTATTTTCAATACTTGTACCAAATTTTTCTATGCATGAATATAGGGATAAGTTATATTTTTTTCCTTATAACTTGCCATAATAAGGAATTACAAAAAATCATTTGGATAGCCTCATGTTACCTGTAAATTAACAAATTTACAGGTAACAAATTTCAAGTTACTAGCAATTTTAAAGTTAAATGTACAAGTTCTATCGACTTATTAACAATTATCAAGTTAAATATGTATATACTTGATTTTCAAACTTTACTTATAACAATTCTCAAGCTAAATGTACAACTTCAAGTTAAATGTACATATTTAGTTATTTTGAATTCAAGTTACAAACAATTTTCTTGTTTTAAAAGTATTTTCAATTCTTGTACCAACTTTTTATATGCATGAATGTAGGGATACGTTATATTTTTTTTCCTTTTAACTTATCATAATAAGTAATTACAAAAAATTATTTGCATAGCCTCATGTGAGCTCCAAGTCTCAAGTCACTAGCAATTTTCAATTTGTTAATTTCCATGTAACAAATTTCAAGTTACTATCAATTTTAAAGTTAAATGTACAAGTTCTATCAACTTATTAACAATTATCAAGTTAAATACATATACTTGATTTTCAAACTTTACTTAAAACAATTCTCAAGCTAAATGTACAACTTAAGTTAAATGTACATATTTAGTTATTTTGAATTCAAGTTACAAACAATTTTCTTGTTTTAAAAGTATTTTCAATTCTTGTACCAACTTTTTATATGCATGAATGTAGGGATAAGTTATATTTTTTTCCTTATAAATTACCATAATAAGAAATTACAAAAAATTATTTGCACACCCTCATGTGAGCTCCAAGTCTCAAGTCACTAGTTTTCAATTTGTTAATTTCCATGTAACAAATTTCAAGTTACTAACAATTTTAAAGTTAAATGTACAAGTTCTGACAAGTTATTAACAATTATCAAGTTAAAGGCATATACTTGATTTTCAAACTTTACTTAGAACAATTCTCAAGCTAAATGGACAACTTTAAGTTAAATGTACAAATTTAATTATTTTGAATTCAAGTTACAAACAATTTTCTTGTTTCAAAAGTATTTTCAATTCTTATACCAATGCATTTCAAAACACTTCAATTTGATACTTTGAAATTAACCTCATTGCATAATGCATTTCTGATTGAAATTCTCTTCACATGAATTTTGATTATATGTAGGAATAGATTATGGTCATCCATCGCATCATTATGATCAAGAATCACATGACCCTGTGCCCCCTCATGATCCTGATCAACCATCACATGACACTTTTCCCTCTCACATTTCAACTATAATTGGGAGCTACAGAGGGGTTGGAAGGGGTGGAAATTGTATAGAGAATTATGCAGTTGTTTATGCACGAGAAGAGCTCGGGAACTCGATCCCTAGTCGGACAGTTAGAGAGCATGTCAGTAACATAATTAAGTCATATTTTGAACAACATTCAGCGATGGCACAAGCTCAAATCCTACATGGGTTGATAAATCACAAAAAATTGAAACGTGCCACAAAGTTGTTGGGTTTTCAATATGCTAAACCAAAAAGGACATGCGAGAATGCAATAGAAAATGTAAGAACTACATTATATTTGTTTGGAAAATCAAGAAATAATGATATTCGAGTTGATCGTAGGGAAATTACAATGGTCGTTGTTGCACAAAGCACCACAAGAAATCGAATGGTAGCAACAATGGCGTCATTTCTCAAAGTTTCAAAAAGAACATTGTTCAAATATACTAAATTCAAGGTCCGGATAGATGAAAATGATGAAGCTTCTTATTGGGATCTTATTTTTAGGGAGCCCTATCGAGAAAGGATGGAAAAGGGCATTAGAGAGAAGGTGATAGAGTTTTTGGATAACCATTCTCATGCTATTCTAGATCGAAAGCATGTCCTGCGACAATGTGTATCCAGATGAATTTATCAATATCAATGTAAGCATGTGATGGAGATGATGGGAGTTTCACTTTACGAGGAATTCTAGAAAACCAATCCTGGTGTTTAGATATCATTTAGCATGTTCAAAAAATTGAAATTGTGGTATATTAGGCCTTGCCTTTGCCCTGTACAATTTGAAATTCAAAGTTAGGATCTAAAACATAAAATTAAGAATTAAAAATTAAAACATAAATTATTTAAAATGAGATTAATAAACACAAATTAAATCAGAACATAATTTATAAATTACCTTGACTATTGTGTCCGGCGGGTTGGGACGAGCGGATGAACCAATCGATGGCTCACTACGAAAGAGCTCATCCATGTATGTGGTCCCCTGCATGGAGCAATAAAATACACCCCTTAAGTATTATTGAGCATTCAATTTACGACATATAATATGACATAACATGAAATCATATATACATAATTGTACAAAAATATACCTGTCCTGGAGCGTCGTATCTACAATACATCCGAAAGTATGCATCTTGGGCTAACCGAGCATACCCCTGTATGGCCTCATCATCCAAAAAATTGAGTAGGTCATCGTTGACCCACTCTACATATGGTTGTGCAGGTGCAGGGGGTGGTCTAGACGTCGCTCCCTGCACAACAACAATAGCATTGCCAATGGCAATGAACAGCGAGTCTGCAATCCCCTATCTAGCCTTTGTAGCAAGGTGGGATGACTGTGTCACACCCCTTGACCTGATAAACATCCTATCTGGAATCGGTACCAACCTAGGAGGGGTTGGCATGAAAACAGGGTCTCTATGAGCTCCAGGACATTGGTAGGAGCGTCCCCTACTAGCACCAAAGAACTCAGATCCCGTGCTGGTGTAGTCTGGGTGCATATCTAGAACAAACTCTGCATATATTTTTTTTTCAAAGTACAACGAGACCTTATCATGGTGGGGCAACATGCCCCTCGCTCTGATGAATCTATCATACACATATGGTGCAGCAACCTCAAGCTTAAACTCCTTGAGTCTAAGTGGTTGACCGGAAGGGCAGTCAGGAGGGATGTCGAACAAAGTACCCTTAACGTCATGCCCTCTTGTGGCTCCTTTTACATCCTCCCATTTATGGGGGGGGGCATGACATCATGTCTTCTCCTCTGGCATGTAAAATGGCAGATGTCACTAAAAGGTCCCACTTTCTTGTAGAGGGACAACATATCATCAACTATTGATAACATCATGAATAATGACCGTCTATTAGGAGAATCATCCCTGAGTGTGTACACACACGAGTGCACCCACTCTTGCTGGGTGGTAATATCAACAAGAGTGATATTTAAAAAAAATATCAATTATTAAATATAAATAATTTGAAAATTTGGATGAAGATGTAACATAAAAAAAATATATTAATAATTTATTTAAATCAAAATAAGAAATGGTTTGGTATGCATTATCCAACAAATTATATATAATTGTTTTGATTCTCTTGCAGGTTAATATATATATAAGTGTTTTGATTCTCTTGCTTAAGATATGCAATATCCTAACAACTTTACAAAAATATCAATTATTAAATATAAATAATTTGAAGATTTGGATGAAGATGTAACATAGAAAAATAATATTAACAATTTATTTAAATCAAAAAGAAAAATAATATTAACAATTTATTTAAATCAAAATTAAGTAATGGTTTGGTATGCAATATCCAATAAACTTTGCTAGATTTTAAATTCTTAGTTGGATTTAAAAAGTAGTGTTAAAAGTTCCTTTTGATTTTTACTATGTTAAAATTTCAAGTGTAAGAAAATTTTGTTTATTTTATAATGAAGGTTTATGAGATGCAATATGTTTTTTAAATATAACAACTTTATAAAAAGTTATATTTTTTAAATATACTATCTTTATTAAAAATTAAGTTGTAAGCACATGTGATACATTTTTTTAATATACCATCTTTATTAAAAAAAATTAAGTTGTAAGCACATGTATGTGATAATTTTTTTAAATATATCATCTTTATTGAAAATTAAGTTGTAAGTACATGTATGTGATGATTTTCAATGAGACTAAGGAAGGAAACATAAGTATGTTGAGTCAAGTTCTTGAGGATTTGAATTTCGCTATATAGGATTTGAATTTCGCTATATAAAATCATATGTATGATTTTGCATATATATAACACAAAAATACAATGAGATATAATTGGATGTTTGAGACATTCTTTTAAGTTAGTTTGCAGTCAAGTGCAAAGATTTACACAGTTTTATTAAACTAACATATTGTAAATGGAAATTAAATACATAACATGCCTGAATTTTGAGAATGATATATTTATTATCATAAGTTCCCTAAGTGCCAGACGCATATGAATTCAGACACAAGGTAAATGCTTTCTCATTAACTAATCCATACAGAATTTATGTAGGTTTATAAACAATTTCATATTGACAAGGCCCTAAACAGAGCATTACTGCGTTGTACCGAATATTGATCAATATTGTCCACACATTGTGAACAAATGCGACAAAACGCAAGGTGAGATACTCTAATCATTTGTTTGTTTTCAAGTTGAATGCACATTAATACACATGTACTCTAAGATCTTATCTTCTAAAACCTGCACAGATAAATCATGAAAATAAATAGAAGCTACTTTGAAAAGTATAACTCTATATTTATGGAATCACTTTCTCTCTCTAATGCGAGCATCAATGGTCGTACAACAGGCTCAAACTAAGACCCCATATAACTCGCACCGTTTTATACATCCTAGACATCTGTCCCATATCAAATGTAATGGTGGTGGGTCATGGATCAATAAAAAATTGCACCGCATTCTTATACGTGGTTAAAAAGCTTGCAATACGTGGTGGATGCAATTAAAGATGGAATTATCCATTAATCTCATTTTTAAATAGGCATTGAAAAGCAATCGATCTTTACATTGTCCATCACCAGCCTTGGAAAAGCGTTAGAGGATGAGAAAAAGGCATAAGCTTATCTTGATTGCTGATTCCCTTCATTTAATCGGCATGGAGCAAGGTTAACTTTTGACTTTGCTCCATGTCCATTGGATGAAGGAAATCAGCAATCCAGATAAGGATAGCCTAAAAAAAGGGAGATCCATTGATTCCTAATTGAGTGCTTAAATGGTCAAGGAATTAATAACACTAAATTTTTGTGAATATACAAAATATGTATCAACTAGTGGTGAATGGAAAGACCTTTTTGTTATTTTTTTTTTAATAGACAAAGTATGCATCAACTAGTGGTGAGTGCATTAGTTTTTTTTTAATATACAAAGTATGCATCAATTAGTGGTGATTGCATTAACTTTTTTTTAATATACAAAGTATGCATCAATTAGTGGTGAGCTCATTAATGTGTAGAAACCTCGTGCATTAATGTGTAGAAACCTCGTTTTTTTTTTTTTGTTCCCGCGAAAAAAATCATACTATTGATATTCATTTATGAATCAAATAGTACATGATGTCAGTATATCATACTGTTTCCAACCCATCCTCCCACCAGTGGAGTGATTCAGTACTTTCAAAAATATACATACTTGTCAAAAAACAAACTAACAGACCTCAGATGTTCATAGCAAATTTAAACAAAATTACTCCAGGAAATACAAGGTGCCAAAATTGATCAACTGATCCTCCCAAAATTCTTCCCAATATAAGTAATCATCCTCGCCATCGAGAGCCTCCTTTGAAAGAAGATCAGCCTTTGTGTTGAATTCTCTGAAAATGTGCTCCAGTGTGACCCCACCAAATCTGCTAAGTTCTTCTTTCACTCTGTTGCACCAGCCAACCAAATTCAGTACTTTAAGATCAAATTCCCCTCTTTCCCATTTAATGGTAACTCTCGAGTCACCAAATATCTTAACATTCACCAAACCAAATATATTAGCAACACGAACCACACACCATAAAGCTAACAGTTCAGCCTTCATATTGGTGCCTTTTCCACATTTCATCCGAAATGTAAAATAGTAATCCTGACTAATGTATATAACTCCGACTGCTCCACAATAGCCCAAGTTGGCAGCTCCATCGAAAAATAGAATAGGCGCAATTATCTCATAAACAAATTTTCCAATGTTTCATGTGACTGGAGACATCATATCTTTCTGATAATTCATATAATGTTTAAGAACAGTATTATGAGCACCTTCCACATATGGCTTGGAATAGAGCTCTATTTCTCACACCCCACACTACCCAACAAATAAAAACTCGTAGTGTCAAATGTACTTTGCAATTCTGTATCCAAAATTTTAGACAAGTGTCCACATTCTCACCTATCCATCTCTTTGTAATATCAAATGTTTGAAATATTTTCTCCCATAGTTTTAAGGTAAAGGAACATTCCACAAATAGATGAGTAGTAGTTTCAATATTACATCTGCACAAAATACATCGACTAGGACCTATCCATCCCATGTGAGAAAGATTGTCCCAGGTCTTCAACCTGTCCTGCAATACAAACCAAATGAAGCATTTCAATTTCCGTGGCATATACCAATGCCAAATATTCTTATACCACCAGTGCTTTGGGTAAATACACCTTCTCTTAATAAGACAGCTATAAGCTATGCTTGCAGTCACTACACCCATGGCATCATTGCCACCCCAAACCACAACATCATCATTAGATCTCAGTCATATACCAGCTGCATTAAGGCACTGTGTGTATCGATTCCATTCCTGTTCCAAATATGTAGGCAGTTGTAGCTCTACAGCATCACACCAATATCCATTTCCACTATTATTAACAACTGAATTTAAAGTGTATTTTCCAGCAGCATTTAGAGCAGCCAATAGATTGTTTGATAATTGATGAGAATCCTTCAGGCCCAAAATTGGGTCGACACCAATTGCCACTTCATATCCACTTCCCACCTTCCAATACAATTCAAGTGCCATCCAACAATAAACTTTCATAAATCCATTCCAAACTAGAGAGACACCACGCACCATCTTTCTGGGATTTCTTAACTAGTGTGAAATCTCTGTCTTGATATATTTTTGGTGTATAACCTTTGACCAGAGCGAACCACCAAATATGGCTCTCCACAAACTTTTCAAATGAAGAGCTTCGCTAAAGATAGATAAATCCTTAATACCCCATCCCCCAACTTCAAAGGGAAGAGAGATTTTATCCCAACCAATCATTGATAGACTATTCTTTTTTAACCCACCCGTCCATAAAAAGTTGAAAAGAATCCTTCTCAGGGAATTGATAATAGAACATGGGACAGGCAGCAATGAAAACCAATATACCGGAGTGCCCATCAACACAGCTTTTACCAGAGTGAGTTTACAGCCAATAGACAGCAGACGATATGTCCAATTAGATATTTTCTTTTCAAACTTCTTCAGTAACCAATCCCAATCTTTTATCAAATATCCATTTGGCTTAAGATGACAGCCTAGGTAAGTAAAACCATCTGCAATTTTCCAACTTATATGGTATCAAAGTTTGGAATTCCTGCGCTCTGTCATCTGCAATGAGATTCTCATATAAACATGATTTCTTCAAACTAACACGCATCCCAGAGGCCTTACAAAATAGTTTGATAATATATTTATAGTAGCGCCATTCATCAATAGAATTAGTTCCTGCTACTAATACATCATCAACAAAGAGAACATGAGTAATGTATAGATCCTTAGAAATTTTGATGCCTTTTATCTTACCTTCAGCTGTAGCATGGATGATCAACCTACTCAATCCCTCAATCACTAAGAGAAACAATAATGGTGACAATGAACAACCCTACCTGATGCCTATGGAACAGCTAAAATATGAATTTGGAGCACCATTCACCAAGACTGCAATACTAACAGTATTTACACAAGCCATAATCCATTTGATAGCAAGTGGAGGGACACCAATCTGTATCAGAATTAACCTCAAAAAATCCTAATTGACCCTGTCATAAGCTTTTTGTAAATCCATTTTGAGAAAAATAGCTTTCTTCTTCCTGCATTTAATTGTATGTAGTAACTCTTGTGTAATACCCACAGCATCATGGATTTGCCCATCTTATAGAAACCCAAATTGCTCCAAGGAGATTTGTTTTGATAGGATCGGTTTGAGATGACCAACTATAATCTTTGATACAATCTTATAGGCCAGATTGCACAATGCAATAGGCCTAAAATCATCAAATGTCTTAGGATCATTAACCTTTGAGATCAATGTGATAAAAGTTGAATTTAATGCATCAGACATATACCCATGCTTCCGAGTATATTCCACCATTCTCACAATATCATCACCCATGATATCAAATAAATGCAAGAATAGCTCAACTATCCATCCATCAGGCCCGAGACTTTTCTCCTTGGCGAAAAGTTTAAGTGTTCTTTCTACTTCCTCCAATGTAACTTCCATGCATAATATATCAGCATCGTTTGATTCCAGAAATCTAGGAAAGTGTTTAACCACTTGAAGTTGTGAAGCAACATCATAGTCATGGTCAACAGTATAGATATCCCTAAAATGTTTCAATGCCAAACCCTGTAATTCCTGAAGACTTGAAACTTCTTTTCCAACATCATCTGACAGTTTCCAGATAGTATTATTGTTCCTTCTTGCCGAAGCAAAAGAATGAAAGAACCTCGTACTTTTGTCCCCAAAATTCACCCACAAAGCCTTACTCTTCATGTGCCATTCCTTTTCTTCCCTCAAGTAAATATTTTCCTTTTCAACCTCCAGATTTTTGAGTAACTCAAAACCTTTACAATCAAGTGGTGTTTCTAGATTGATTAGATAAAGATTTTGTAACTGATCCTCCACCTCCTTAAGTTTCTGCCTTTCCAAATGTTTTCTGGTGTGAATCCATCTAGAAACTTCTGTCTTAAGCTCTTTCAGTTTCAAATAGAAAAGGTCCACTGGATTCAGTTCAGTGTCAAGGTCTAAATTCAGCCAAACCTCCGATATGAAATGTACAAAGTCATCACATGACAACCAAGAACAATCAAATTTATAAGGATAATTACGCTGAATCTCACTATCCTCCAGTTGTAGAAAGATAGGCCAGTGGTCGGTAAATTTGTTCTTTCCAACCCAGGTTCTATATCGGCTACACGACTCCAATAGAGAAGAATGTACCAGAAATTTATCTAACCTTTTGTGTATCCCATCCTGGCCCCTTCTGCCATTTGTCCAGGTAGGAGTTATCTCACCTGTAACAACATCAATGAGGTCATTGTTAATAAAAAAATCTGAGAAAAAATCTTCTAGGACATCCAATTTTGCCTTATCCCCCCAAACTTCCTACGCCAACCAGGTGAAATTAAGATCTCCCGCTATTATGATATTCTCCATCCACAATATTCCAGACAATTGTAAGCCCAGCCAAAATGTCTCCCTATCTTTATAGGGAGCATAGCAATTCAGAATAGTCAGATGCATATCATTGGATCTACACAAACCTTCCATTAGTACACCCCAAGGGGTCTTAAAAACATCAAATGAAAAGTATCTAGGGTCCCAAGCCACTAGCAACCCACCAGACATCCCATCAGAACTGATAGCAGACATTTCCCAACCAGAAAGTATCCCTGCATTTTTTGAGATCGCATCACTATCTGCACACATAGTTTCCTGCAATAGAAGAATATTTGAGCGATTAGTAATAATAAGATTGGAGAGGGCCCTAACTCGCACAGCCTTCCCCAATCCCCGTATATTCAGTGTGCAAACATGCATTAAGGTAACCCAACACGAGGGGAGTTTGCTCTAAGGCCCCCAATTTGTTCATCAAAATTACAATTCAATCCCAAAACACTACTTCTCACTTCTATAGAAATTCCCCCACTCTGGCTTTCCACCCCTGCCTCATTCCTTATATCCAAACGTTCAAAGATGGGTATAGAACCAGAAGCCAAATCACTATCCATGCCCAACCCCTTCTGGCCATTCTTCCTGGGTTTTCTGAGAGTGACATTCTGAAATCTAGACATGTTCAAAGAATTGACCCGAGGGTTAGTGGAAGGGTTTTTAGAATATACAGTGAGAGGGGTAAGTATATCCGAATCAACAATAGTTTGATATCCAGCCTCTCCTAAAATAATTGTATCATCAGTGGTGTAAGCCCCCTTTTCCAAAGGACCACTAGCCCGCACATTTTCCTCAGGTAAAATCTCGTCCCCATGAGAGCTTACCAGGTTCCCCCCACCAGGAAAATCATATAGACCCAAATCCCCAGAGGTACTCACAGTTACAATATTAGTATCACCACCTTCCCCCAAAGGTTCAGGTACCCCAAAAAGTCCCCTACAAGCTTTGGATTTAACAGAAGAAGAAGTATGCCCAATGCCCAAATTCAATACAGTATCCCCCGAGGCCAATCTCTTATCTAATATATAGCCTCAGCATCCTTAATCAAAGCTAATTCATCCTCAGGTATAACAGGAATTGGAGAACCCAACTTACCCGGAGTGACATGTTGACCAGTTGTATCTTCTGCCAGGTCCCGGAAATGCTCCTGTGTATACTCCGTAGAAGGAGACGTCCTTGTTAATGAAGAAACCCGAAGTTCCGGGAAGTGAGAGCGAATGTGCCCTGTCAAATGACAATAATGGCACCGGAATGGAATCCTGAAATAATCTAACCTCTACCGCCAAACCCTATCACCCCAATGTAGTTCAATTTTCGCAGGGAGGCCACGAGCCATTTCCAATTCTACCATCACTTTGGCCGACTGCCTATCAAACCCAAATAAGGAATGGTTGTCTAATCTAACGAAATGGATAACCGAGTTCGCAATACCCATAAGGATGTTCTCCGTCCAGAACTCTATGGGCAGACCAGGTATAAGAAGCCACAAATGGTGAAGATTTTGTTTTTCTCTTAAAGGGTCGAAAGATAGGTGCCATTTTTTCAAAAACAATGAACCCTCCTTAAAACACCAGAACCGTTTGAGAACCAGCCCCAAATGTTCTGGGTTCGAAAATATAAACATAATCCACCCCTTCATTAGCTGCTTAACTCTGGGCATATCCCCTACGAGCGGAGACCAATGTTTCTGGACCCATTCCACTAATTCTCACTGATCACCCGCAGTGAACTCCAAACGGCCCACAATAGCTCTATTACTCAACATCTCTATGCGCTCCAAATTTGTTTCCACCGTAATGGAGAAGCAATCCAGTCCCTCTCGAACCTTCACAGACTTAGTAGATCTCCTCTTACAAGCTTTGGTACCCCAAAAACGGTGCGGCCAGTCCAGGGAAGAATTAGGGTTTGGTTTGCGACCATTGTATACCACAGCACCGCACGAGAATGAACCACTTCTCTCTCCATCAGGTATACCAACAGTACTACCAAATCCGGCAGGGGATAATGGAAACCCAACTATTTCCGACTTATGTCCCATCAATACCAACCTCACAAAAATCACCGGCAGGTGTCTCCCACAAACTCGCGAGGTATGAGAAAGACACGTAACAAGGTCACCAGTCTTACAGTTATCCAATACAAAAACCGGGGAATAGACAATAGCAGTGAAAAAAACAAACAAACCTCGGAGAAAACTGAAAATGATGAAAATACCACCAAATAGTAGCTCCAAACAAACACCTACTTCCCACTTTTTTTTACTTGGCTGGTACTAGGCTAGCCCCATAGGACCCAGAAACCTTGTTATTACTATTATATATCCATCAAATAAAAAAAAGAAATTACGTTTTTTTTTCACACTAAAAAAATCAACTTTTATATTGAAAACAAAAACCCACCACAAAAAGTGATCTACAAAAATTTAGACTGTTCTAGCAAAATGCCGTACAAAATTCACTACAACATAAAGATAAAAAGAAACAATATATCCCACTAACACACCAATACAGAGCGGAAAAAACATAAAGTAAGCCAAAATGGATGTGAAACATCATACTAATGCCAAAGAGCCCATGGTACCCACCATACTGAAACATATTGCAGCAGATCTCAGCTACAGAAAAAACGTGAAAATCAAAACAACTTCATTAGATGGGAGTTGATTAGAATTTATGAGCTAATGCATATAAACATTTCCTTGGGATGCATCAACGAGCGATGAGTGAATCTAATGTGTGGAAACGTGGATAAAAGGACATGTGGACATTGCATATTTTCATGCAACAGACAAGATTTTGTGTTTGCCAAGAATAAAAGTTGAAGCGACAGGATTTTGTGTTTGCCAAGAATAAAAGTTGATGCCGAGAAGAGTTTGTGTTCTGTGTAATTTATTTGGTTCTCACTACCTTTTTGGAATGATAGATATAGTTTTATAATGTTATTTCACAATTCCATTACACGTTTGTTGTTTTAAATGGCAAATCAATCATGAATTTCTATCCAACTGAAAAAAAAATATAGTAAAGATATTTTTATTTATTTATCAAAACTCCACTGAGAAAAATTAAAATAGTAATGGCCTTTCCACCACATATAATGCTGGTCTTTTCTATAGTGTCCAATTGCTTTATCATAAAGTAATAATCATGATTCCAACTGGACATTAAAACTATTCCATTTCAGCCCCCAATTGCTTTCAGCGTCCGGAAACATCGTGTAAATAAATAGTTGAATGGGGTAAGCTTGACAATGGTGACCTCTTGAAGCGACGCAGGTACTGGTGACGGAACCACGAGAACCGAGACCTTTTTCACCGGGAGCAAGCGGCTTGTTTGATCTCAGCTAGTTCTTCATCTTGGGTAGATTCTTTGTAAACTGCAATATTGGTATAGGATCTGGAGCAATATATATAGGCAATGAAGTCAATGGATGTAAGGGCTGCTAACAACAAGTAGAATCGATCCATATGCCCCCTGTTGAGATTTCCAGGTATCCAACCAGGTCTATCCTCCTTCTTTGTAATATACATTACGATTGTCACCAGAAGACTGCTGACATAATTCCCAAACGATATCGAGGTCATGCACAGGGCACTTCCAAAGCTTCGGAGTGCATCAGGGGCCTGGCTATTGAAAAATTCTAGCTGACCCACATACATGAACACCTCCGAAGCACCGATCAGAGCGTACTGAGGAATCTGCCAGAAAATGCTGAGGGAGCTTGGACTGTCGGGTACGATTTTGTTGTCCACTCCTTTCAACCGATAAACCTCAACTGCAGCAGCAGCAACCATGGCTAGCATACCTACGATCAAGCCCACTCCCATCCTCTGTAACTCACTGAAGCCCTTTGGATTGCCTGTTACCTTAAAACCAAGAGGAACTAACACTCGTCTGTATAAAGCTATCCACACTGCAACACTGAAAATATCAAACATGGACATTGCAGCAGCTGGGATTTTGAACGTACCCAAGGAGGTGTTCATTGCAGCACCCTGTTCCACAAATAAAGATGCCATTTGGGTGAACACCACTGAGTAAATGATTGTGCACAACCAGATGGGAAGCAACCTGAGGATGCATTTTACTTCTTCCACTTGAGTCACTGTGCAAAGTCTCCATGGACTTTTCGGCTTTCCTTCCACTTCCACTGCGTCATTCTCTGTTTCTATTGCTGCTTTGTCAAGAAACCTTACAACCCAAAACAAATTCAACATAATTTATCAGTATACAAATCAGGAAAAACCTCAGCATAGGCTACAAATAATGATCATAGCCATATAGAGAGGTTGAAATGAATAATGAAACTACCAGAAAGGGTACTTAGATGCCTATTGGGGTTACGCATATACAGACCTTAATCCTTCACTGTGCAGTATCTTTCGGCATCCGCTGATTGCACTCTCTGTACTGGGTAGCTCGTAAAGGTACTTATTAGTATTTGAGAGGGGGTTCAATCTCCATTTCAGAATTGCTGCCACAAATACTTGAGCGAAACGAGGCAGTGGGTTACCTCCTGGCATGCGATGTCTATAATTGGGCGTTCCTGCTAGAAATACAACCGTGGAGAATCCGGCTGCTAACGCAGACAACCAGAATCCTAATGCCCACATGCCATTGTTTTCGAAGTAGCCCAGTATTGTGTTGGAAAACAGAGAACCGAGGTTAAGGGCAAGGTAGAACCAGCTAAAGAATGCTACTTTAGAGGGTCTTTCTCTGTCATCTTCCTCATCGAACTGATCTGCTCCAAACGTTGCTATTGAGGGCTGGTATCCTCCGTTTCCGAAAGCCACGAGGTAGATTGATAAATTGAACAGTCCAATCCCCAAAGATGATGGCGGTTGGCAGCTCAAACTTCCGTTTCCACAGTTAGTAGGCTTTAGTAAGAGCAGCTGAGATGATAACGCCAGAAGAACTAGACCCTGTTGTTGTTTGTCAGAGAACATGATTTAGTCTCTGCTTCTTAACAGATCAATACTAATAAATACAGTTATTATAATATTTGACATGTACAGGATTATTTTTAATAGTTTTTTCAGGCTTACAAGAGAATAAGTCGAGCCAAAACAGCACTCAACCCCCTTGAATGCTTGACGTATCTGTCTGGAATTGTACCAGCAAGTTCCAGGCACATTAGTTTGTAGAAGAGAAAAAAGGTCAGAATTTTACTCACCCCTGCAAAAATGATGAGAAATAGAGTACATGTCCTGTAGCGTCCCAAGTATGAATCACTAACAAATGCCCCAAGAAGAGAAAATATATAAACGGTTCCAGTCCATTTGCTCACATTATTTGCTGCCGATGCATTGCTCTGATGAAGCACTCTTGTCAAGAACAGAACCAGGTTTACGCCCACTCCAAAGAATGCAAGCGTGGCCAGTCCTTGGTTTACTATTTAACATCAACATCCATGATAAGTATTAGAACTAGTCTGGGTAACTTTTTTCCTTTTTCACCACATCTATTTTGTGTGCAGGATTTAGTGGTAACCAAGCTATACCTCCAACTCAAACTCAATAAAAAAAAGAATATCTAATGGATCGGAATGAGTTTAATCTATTTTCATGGGTATGTCCAATAAGATATTATTAGCCACCATGATTTTTTACATTAGGTATTGCGCCACTGGAGCGAAATATTGTAAAATTGAAACTAACGATATTACCAGCCAACACGTAAAACCAATCATAGACAGAAATGCAGACTTACTTAATATTAATATTGCAGACCTCCAGCCACCGGTCCGGGCTTTGACAGCTGGCTTGCTATACCTATCGACGGTACCGTCTTGAGTATGCTCAATGTCATTCCCTTTGTGCTTATTTGCCTGCAAATATTTAATCCAAAAAGAGTCAATCAGCCTAGAATGTGACCACCATACTGTATATGATCAAAACAACTTATATTTGTCAGACTTTAGTAGTTCGAAAATATCTGCACTTTGTTTAGATCACCTTTTCACAAGCATTCTCAGGTAATTTTCTTATCTCCGAATTTTTGTGACCTTTGAGTTGCTCCATTTTGATCTGGTTGGTGAAGATCTATGCACCCTGAAATGAAACTAAGGCAGTGTTATTGGCTAAGCTCCAAACATAAAACTCACAAGTTGTTAGGGTTTAAATTAACAAAACTAAACATACATCTCAGTCAAGAAAATCATGCTTTATTCCCACATGAAAGTACTGAATTAAAAATAGTTTTTCAAATTTTAGTCTATTGTTTTACATAGAGGCATATGACTATGATCACAAACATCTTTAGCATATTGAATCCCCAATTAACTTGGCAGGTAAAATCTAACAGCCTATCAACGCAGACCTCTTATAGCTTGTTAGAATTAGGCCGGCCAGATTCAAGAGGAGCAGTAGAGAGCATAAACCCTACCTCTACAGCTCTTAAATCTGGGCGTAGATGTAAGTTGAGTCTGTAACGTATGAAAACAAATGCAACCATCTATCTAGGCGGAATCCCTCTTGTCGTTAAATGCAAACAGAAAATTTCTCTTTCCAAATGTCTTGCTTCTGAGATACAACTGAAAGTATGACTCAATTGTGTTTATATGTTTATCAATTTTTTTCCAGGTTCGCAATGTTTCAATCTTCAGGACTACCACTAGAAAGTAGAACTACCACTCAGACTAGATTAATGGCTGCATCAATATTTAGCGACTCTGAAATTTTCATAGGGTGATGCCACTTTTACTTTAAGTAACAGATTAATTGGGTTTGGTGCTCTAGAAACAAGTGGCAGATAAAACTTCATCCCGAATATGAAGCATAATAATTGACAGTGAAATCGTTTGGACTTTGAAGGCATTTTAGTCTTGGATTCTGTTCTAAGAAACCAACTTACGGATTTTTAGTCAGGCAGAGAGACTCTATTTCGGATTTTTAGTCAGGCAGAGAGACTGTATTTTAAGGAACGCAGTAAATAATATTTTCCGGCCTAGATTCGAAGCACCGTGGATAGTCTGTACAAACACGGCCATAAAGGTTATTGAATGGTATACGTTCATAGCAAAGGGAGTTTTACTTGGATCTAACATTACTTTCAGGATGGAACAGGATTCCAATTTTGACAATGATGAACTTTCATAACAACTTTATTTGTACTACAAACAGCGTTCAAAACTGGTGCTTTACATAGCACAAAACACATTATTCAAAACTGTACAGGGAAGGGATTAAACGAAGTCACTTAATAAAAGCAGAAACTCACTTTTTGGATAGAAAATTTTCCCAAAATCCCCCCAAAAATGGATTAGTGGAAAAAGTTAAGTTTTTTTGTAATTAAGTCACACCAAGATCAAACTAAGACTTGTGGCCAGCGCACTGATAGCTCTGCACTTAGAAACGTGCTTCCCTTTTATCAGTTTGATCTAAAGGTCAGAATTACTGGTGAAAATCATGGTGGCCATTGAAAGGAATTCAAATAATCGTTTGGAGTTATCACAGAGAGATTAAGATCAAGTCTGACGTAATGTTTAAAGGAAATAAGAAAAATATATTCCTAACTGAGTCAAAAGAGGAAACAGAGAACTGTTATCATTCTACCTTTAATGTGTTACACAATCAAATTGACAACGTTTTATAACGAAAAACCTTCTCAGCAAATCACACAAAAATATATATTTATTGAATCTTGCGCTGTAAGATGTTTCATCAATGGGGTCAGATTCAAAGCTGTATGTTACTGAAATATAAATTGCAGATGCAGTTGAATTTCGTTACTAAAACGCTTAAAAGATAAAAAATGCTCTCGGAAGATGAATTTGAATTTTGAAATTTCAAAGCTTTATAAGAAGGTAGCATATAAATCTAATTATTACTGACAGTGTTATAGAGATAAAACACGGACACATATGAAAGTTCTTTGTCTAAATAACCGAAATCTGGAGATCTGGTTCATTTAAAACGATAGTGAAGCAAAACCAAATAAGAAAATTTTCTTACTATGTGAGAGATTTCGCTACGAAATACCAAAGATGAAAGGTAGTAGAATTTACGAGCTCGGGAATCCTTAAAAGAATTCGTTTGGAAACGATTGTTCGCGCAAAATGGGAGCTTTAGAACGCCAAATAAGAATTACTGTCTGAGAGGAATATTGTATACATGAGACGAAATTGCGCCCAAAACTCTGAATGAATACTAATACAGATACAGCATATTTTACGTGCTGAACCTGTTAAAAGTATAGCACTCCACGGATCTAGCCAAACAGTTGAACTACCATTAAGCATATCAGCAGAGCACATTTCTCAAAATTTGCAAGGAGCTATACAACTTATATAGCCGATTGCTCATGGCTGAATACTTCAATGACTCAGCTTTACATCAGCGCCAGCTTTCACAAGAGGAGAAAAGACGAAATAGGTTGGCTATTACTCAAGTGACGCCTTGCTTTTCAGCCGACATTGTGGAATTGAAGGACGCAATATTATTGCCCGACATTTTATATTGAAGTTACACCGGGCATTGTCAAATTGAAGGCCGCTGTATTATTTCACTACATGTTATTTTGAAGTTACACAGCATTTTGGGATGCCTGCGCTGTACACGGCATTCTGGGTTGGCTGCGCTGTGGTTAAGGGATAGGAAAGCTGATGAGAGAGGACTTCACATTTATATCTCAAGACAATGTAATTTTGTGTTTATCCTTTAAGCAAATGTTTATTGCCATTTTATTTACTATCACATATCCAATTGTATTATGGTTTTATTCTTTAACAAAAATGTTAATTACAATTTTATTTCTATCTTATTAATGTGGTTGGTGGAACAATGATAAGCTACAAGTTAACTATCATTAGGCCCTTTCATAAGTAAATCTTAACACTACACTTGTCTCATCTTTATGCAATCTAGGAAGAGGACCCTTCCTTATTCACCCCCAAATTGTAAGTGCTATGAAACTGCCCCTTGCATAAATAAATCTTGACAATACACCTCAAAAGAGGACCCTTAATAGTCCACCCCAAATTGTAAAATATGCCACAAGTTAAGTGCAGTGAACTATAAGTTATCCATGCCTTAGCTACCAGTTATCACATAATATAATTGTTTATTTCAAATTCTGGTTCAATCAAAATTATAAAATATAAACACCAATCAATATAATCACATAAAATTTACCTTATATTTACATTTTTAAATACATAAACAAAATATTTTATTTAGTTACTAAGAAGACTGTTCCATTAAACAGCATCTTTTACGAATACAGATTCATTAACCTAATTCTAACCAAACCTCCATACATCAATATAGATTTGTACAGTGGGTTGGTGAACAAAATTCAAACCCCAGCTGTATTGAATATGACACTTCCACCAGCAATACTATATTGGAAAGGACTCACTATCGCAGTTAATGTTCCAAAAATGTAATTTTCTCGCAAAAGTTGGGGAATCTGTGTATGCTCTGCAACCAACATCATTCGATCGATGGTGACAGAATCAAAGTTAAAAATTTATGGAAGAAAATCAACAGTGCTGGTGTGGCAGTGGAATTTCCACAAGTTGTTGTCATCTTTCCTTCAGAAAAAAAGGAAAGCAACTCATTGTTCTTATTGACAGCTGTCAAAGCAGGATCTATTATTATTATTATATGCTGTGATAAGTGATCAAGTAATGCATTTTCAAATTTACATAATCCCATCAATACTCGTGACAAACTGACGTGGAAGGCACAATGACTCGTGTGATTTGACTGGTTAACTAATGATTTTTTTATGGACGAAAACTGCAGGTGAGCAGAGCGTGCTCATATCGTAACGCAGCTGGCTTATCAGATGTCAAGTTTGATATGAAAAAGCAGATTCCGTGACCAATGTCACTTGCAGAGTCGTGTCAAAGTCCCTTTTGTCAACTTACCAGAAGGATTAGGTAAGAAATTCTATTGACGTACTAGACGCCATTGTCATTGTGGCGTGTGGTGCACCTTGTAAATTGACTGGTTGCAAGGGAATGGCAGGGCATGTTTAAATTTAAACATTACATTAATAATATTAATAATAATAAGTAGTCTCGCCATCACGTTACAATGCATCCGTACGCTACTGATGAAGCGTTAATAGTATACGTCGCTCTTCGACCTAATGCTCTGTACCACATTTTCAAAGCTATGAAGATTTTCGTTTTATAAAGGTGATGGATAAAGTTTTCTTACTGGATTACCTTTGGAAAAAAAATTCTTAGTAAATAATCGTACTTTAACATATTAGTTTCCGTTCATATCAAGATGCACCCGACTCCCTACTTAAAAAATCAAAAGTATCCAATCATGCTTATTTATAAGTTATAATAGAAAGATGATACTTTTTTCCAAGTTTGTTTTTTCGCCATATTTAATCCAAAAAATAAAGTAATTTTTTAAAATGTAAATATAAAATGTTAAAATTGTATTTAATTTGAGTGTTATAATTTATTTTAAAGTATTTAATGTATTTTAAAAAAATTATAATTAACCAAATTTATTTGGAAAATCAAAATCCAATAATCATTAAATAACTCGAATCCACTCCATCATATCTATCCATAACTCAAATACAAAAATTAATTTTATTACCCTAAAAATAATAAATAAACTATAAACAAAAATTGATTTTATACCTTAAAAATATACATAACCTATAAAACCAAGAAACACAAGTCTCTTGTTACGTCGGAGGCGTCTTATTTCATGATTGGGTGGGGCCCCGGGGTTCCAGGCTTTTTATTTATCAAATAAATGAATGGTGATATTTGCTTGATGCCCGAATATTTGTTGTCGTGTTCATATATCTAGGGTTCACATTAACACGAGACAACCACACGGATATGTACATCAATTTTATTAGTTCTAAACATAATCAAAATGCTTAGTTTTCTACAATTTTATATAGGTTTTGCTCATATTATGTGATAGGTTTTGTTTAAATAGTTCACTACATATGGCTCTACTGTAACCTTTGATGGATTTCTTAGGGTTTGAGGTTGATGCAGGTCTAGGGTTTGTGGTCGCTGCAGGGTTTGGGCAGCTACTGGAGCCATGGACAAGTTGATCGACGTGAGCACAAAACTTCTTAGAGCCAAGTTGATTCACCGAATCAACCTAGTACCAACCAAGATTAAAAAAAGTGGGAACAATCTTTTTCTACGCCTCATAGTGTGTCGTTTCTGTTTGTGGGTTTTCAGTGGTTTGCCTATTATTATTGCAGGACACACTTACCCTTTTTTAGCTGGGGTGTTGGTGGTGGTGGGTCTCGTGGTGATGGGTTACCAAGCTTTTTATTGACTCTTCCCTTACCCTTCCACAGGTTCGGGGCTAGACTTAGGGGTTTATTGTTTGGACTCTACAAACTACATATGTCAGTCTTCTTTTCCACTTTCCTTCTTTTTACCTGTACGTATTTTCGGGCGCGACACTTGCCAGTGATTGCTGACGTGAGCCTAGGGTTTATTATTTTTTATTCATCATTATGTCATCTATGTCGAAGGTTCACAAGTTTCTCAATACTGGGGATTGTGGTAGTCGGTCAGGGTCGGCACTAAACTGCACGATGAGTGACCATGTTTTAGAACCAAACCCTGCGTGTGATGCCTTGAAGTCATGTGAGACGGGGGCGGATTTAGTTTTTCCTGGTCATTCCTCTGCTCGATCGAGGCTTCGGGGGGCTCGAGCACGTAACTGGCGCAGGAATAAATCTATAAGGCATGGGAAGGACTTCATCAATTTGTCATTGAGGAAGCTACTAATTTGGATAGGGTTCAAATGCTTGCAAGGCGGGCCGCTGGTGGGATGGTTGGAATTCACTTCTGGTTCAAAGGCGGAGATTTTGGATTGGGTACATAGCCATTGGAACCCTCTCCTGGGTCTTACGCCGAGGGTAAACATACTTCCCAACATGTGGATTATGTTCATTCTGCCGGAAGCAAAGCACACGAGTGTTATCCTGGGCCGCAAGTGGTGTTTTAAGGATGGCTCTATTTATTTGAAACGTTGGCATCTCACTTTCAATCCCCTGCGTGAGCACTAGTCTCACAGACATTTGTGGATGCTGCTTTTAGGGCTCCCCATTGCCCTCTGGACTGAGAATATCCTCATTGGGATTGCAAATCAATTCGATACCTTTGTTCGCACTAACAAGCGTTCTCTACATGGGGTCGATAAACTGTGTGCTTGGGTTATGCTCAAAATGGACCTGGGTCGTGGCCTTCCAACTAAAGTCGAAATCATTTGGGGAAAAATCAATTTTATACAAAAGTTGGATTACTTCAGGATGTCGTTCAGATGTTTTCATTGTAAAGAGACCGGTCATGTTTTGGCTCGCTACCCTTGTTTGTTGGTGTCGGAACCTAGGGGTTCTGTCCTGGCGGCGCGGGACCTATCTCCTATACATGGGCTAAATTCTCTAACTGATGACTTTACTCCAACTAAGGGTTCCCCGAGTAAGTCTTCCACACAAAACATTACTCCTTATAAAGATGTCTCTGTGGCCGAGCTTAATTTCATTATTAATGAGGAAAATACCCTAGATAGACGTATTTCTGAGGGACGGGTGAAGTTATGCTTGGACTCTGTTTTTTATTTATTTGAGGGTCCTTAGATTGGTACATGTGATCACGGTGTTAAGGTCAATTCATGTGAGATTTGTCGCTTTTCTTTGTTACATTCTGTTCCTTTACCTAGCGACTTGGACACTGTATCCATCGATACCTTGCCTTGTAACGAAACTTTATCTCTCCCGAACATTGGTCATCATGTCACTTATCCTATCTTGCCTTCCCCTGATGGGGGAAATCAGTCTCTCCCTTTCCATTTTGTATCCTCTGGTACTCCGCTCTGTACTGCGTTGTTATCTTCCATACCTAATGGTCCTCCTATTTCCCTGCCTGGCTTGGCTACACTTAATGTTGGAACTCGGGTTTCCCCAATTAATCTGGATCCTACTGTTGGTGCGTCCGGTCTGGGGATTGCTGTGGATGGGGTACAGGAAGGTCTAGACTCATTTAGCCCATTAACCATATACTCAAAAAACCCTTCCAATAAACCCTACATTAAACCAATTTTTGGCAATAGGTTCAGCAATGTCACCGTGCGGAAGGGTAGAAAGAAGATGGTGACTGAGGATTTGGAGGTAGGGGATTCCTTCATTCCTTTATCTCCCAGGATCGAAATTGGTGAGGTGCATAGGGTTGGTAATACTACAGATGGTTCTGATGAGGCCTTTAGAGCAGGTCTGCCTCTGGTGGAGGGTTCTTAATGTCTTTGCTCTCACTTAATATTCGGGGTATGGGGAAGGATTCACGGACTAGGGCCTTAACCCATCTTATAAGAGATACTAGTCCTTCACTAATTTTAGTACAAGAAACCATGTGCCATGACCATGTAGCTATCATAAAGTTGTCTTCCATTCTTGCTGGCTAGGAGTTTTCTGCGACTAACGCCTTGGGACTGTCGGGCGGCCTATTGGTGGGATGGAATCCTAATTATTTTGATTTTCAGGCTTACAATACTAAGTGGGGCATCTTACTTGAGGGTTTCTATACCATATCGAACCACCCTATCACGGTTCTAAATCTTTATGGACCTTACAAAGATGGTTTCCTCTTCTGGACTTCACTGTGTTAATTCTGGTATCCTGAATAATAATCATCTCATCATTGCTGGTGATATGAATTTCACTAGAGGTGTTGGGGAAATCTGGGGAGCCCATGCTAGGTTAGATGAGTTGACAGACTTTTTCAATTCACTTTTGGACACTCATAACTTGGTGGATATTGTTCCAGGTGCACTCCGACCAACTTGGACCAATGGCCAAGACGATAGTGAGGGTATTCATAAAAGATTAGATCATTATTTAGTTAAAGTTGATCTGTTAAGTATGTGGGGAAGGCACAGATCATGGATTGGAGATTCTAAGTTCTCAGATCATTGGCCTATTCACTTTCAGTTTGATGACACTGTGAGCAAAATTAAATATCCATTTAAGTTTAATAACTCATGGTTGATGAATGAGGATTTTTGCAAGATGGTACGTGATTTCTGGGTTAATGAAGAAAGGGATCCTGATTTGAATCCTATGGATTCATTTGTTGACAGAATTCGTAGGCTCAAAGGTATTGTATCGAACTGGATCAAGAGAAAATAGGAAGCGAATCGCAGTGATATCAAGTTGCTGGAAAATCAGCTACAGGTATTGGCACAGTTAAACATTATGGAAGATCGTGAGGCTGAAATTGGCAAGAAAATTAAGGAACTTGAAAAAAAAGGAAGAACTTCTTACTCAGGAAGAACTGGAGTGGAGGCTAAAGAGTAGGGCCTTATGGATTGAAGCGGGAGACATGAATACGAAGTTCTTTCATGCATTTTCTACACACCGAAAAAATATAAATAATATCTGGGAGCTACAGGATTCTTCAGGGAATTCTATCTCTGGAATGGATGATCTTTTAGGGGCTTCTAAAGAACATTTCACCACTGCATATAGTAATCCTGGAAATCTCTATTTAATTAATCAACTACAGGTGGCTAGACACTATCCATTTATGGTTGATGAAGATTCTGCTGCTGATTTGAGTAAAGAAGTCACACTTCAGGAGATTGAGATGATACTGAAGGGATTTGCAAAGGAAAAAAGTCCTGGCCCAGATGGGTGGACAATTGAACTTTTTCTGGCTTTTTTTGATGTCATGGGGCATGATATTTTGGAAATGGTTGAATTCTCTCGGCTGGGAGGATATATTTTCAATAGCTTAAATTCCACCTTCATCACATTAATTCCCAAAGTTGGTAATCCAAACACTTTTGATGATTTCAGGCCTATAGCTCTACGTAACTTGGCTTATAAAATAATTTCAATGATTATTGCTGTCAGGCTCAAACCATTATTGTCTCAGCATATTTATGGGGAACAATTTGGGTTTCTCCAAGACAAATAGATATTGGATGCTATTGGCATCACTCAGAAGGTTATGCATACTGTAAAGGCAAGGAAGAAGGTTGCATTAATGTTGAAGATTGATTTAGAAAAGGCATATGACAGAATTTATTGGGATTTCCTGTGCCTAATCCTTATACAAATTGGTATTCCCCCCTTGGTTCAGCGTTGGATTATGGCATGCGTTACTTCAGCAAACATATCTGCTTTGGTAAATGGGGCACCCTCATAATTTTTCAAAATTTCTAAAGGTGTGAGGCAAGGTTGTCCTCTGTCACCACTTATCTTCCTTCTGATCATCGAAGGCCTTAGCAGGTTGATTAGGGATGCAAAATCATTTGGGACTATCAAAGGTATTACTTTCTCTGAAGATCTGTCACATACACATTCCCTATTTGTTGATGATGTGCTATTAGTAGGATTAGACTTAGAAGCTGAATGGCAACAGTATAGTCATCTCATCAATGAATTTTGTAATGCTTCTGGTATGTTAATCAATCAAAAGGAGTCCAACATATATCATTTTGGGATTGATGAACACAAACTGGTACTTTTCAAAATATTATTGCCTTATCAGTTTTGCCAGTTGGAGTTTGGTTTTAAATACCTTGGCTATTTTCTTAAGCCTTGTAATTACAGGAGCAATGACTGGTTGTGGCTTGTTGAGAAGGTTGAAAAAAAGATAAACCATTGGACTTATAGGCTTCTGTTGGTTGGTGGGAGGCTTACAGTGATCAAATCTGTACTTACAGGTATTCCTGTTTATTGGTTTTCACTTTTGCAGATTCCCTGTTATATTATTAACTGTATCAGGAAGTTATTTTTCAACTTTCTTTGGTCGGGTGGGCTATCAAATAGTTCTCTGGTTATGGTTCGGTGGGATCAAATTGCTCGACCTGAAAGTGGGGGAGGTTGGGGCATAAGGAACCTGTCATTATTCAGTTGTTCTCTGAGGATGAAAAGCTTATGGAGAGGGCTCTTTGGCCATACCCTGTGGACTAAGTTGCTCATGGTCAAATACATCAAGATGGATGAGTTTAATTGGATTCAATATCCAATGAAAAAAATCAAGGGTGCATCACCAATATGGACTGGTTTTATCAAGGTATATAATATGTTGGCAAGTGACCTTACCTGGAAGGTAGGTAATGGAAAAAATATTTTAGTTAGGATTGATCCAATTATGGGTATGGAGGAAGATTACATTCTTACAGATGAAATTATCAAAACTCTGTACCAGTTTGATTATGCCACACTCAGTGCGATCAAAAGAGTGAATTATAGATCTTCTCAAACATATTGGATCTCTGCTATGGAATTGGGGCTCGAGGGGAATGAGGCTAATGAATGGAAACACTACACTGACAAACTAAACTCTGTCGGGTGCAGACTTACTGCTAAGAATGATAGTATCATTTGGGCAAAAAATAATGCTTCAGGCAAAGTTACTGCAAAATTGGCATACAAAGCAATTGTCTCCCACAGAGGTATGTATCCTGCAAATTGGTGGTATAAGGCTATTTGGAAATGGAAAATTCTAGTGAAGGTTCAATGCTTTATGTGGCATGCCCTACAGAGCAGTTTGAAGACTTGGGAAAATTTGACCAAAAGGGGTTGGGCAGGCCCAAGTATGTGTTATCTATGTAAGAATAGTTTTGAAACCACCCAGCATATATTGGTGGATTGTGGTTTCACAAGAACTCTATGGCATCTTATCACAATGCATCTTCAGTTGGGATAGATTTGGGAATTGGATAATTTTGTGACAAATGTTTATAACTGACAAAAGTATTGTAGGAACTTACCACATCTTCCAGCACTAGTCTCCTGGCATATTTGGTGGGTAAGGAACATGGCAATTTTTGGAGATAGAGCCCTAAATATTTACTTCTCTTTCAACAGTATTTTGGCATCTATCAAAGATTACAACCATAGTGTTGGACAGAAACTTAATAGACAACTTGGTTCCTTTACTATTCCATATCATGGACCAATGGGCTTTTTTGATGGCTCGGCCATTGATGGAGCATGTGCTGTTGGGGGTGTGCTGTACATCAACAAAGAACACTACTTTAAACTTATGATGAACTATGGAATTGGAACAAATACTAAAGCTGAGCTACTTGGGTTATGGTGTATTATTACTGTTGTTGCCATCATGGATCTACAGGAGCTGACTGTTTTTGGTGACTCCAGCGTGACGATTAAATGGGCTCTTAAAGAATATAATCTAAATATCATTGCATTATATCAGTGGTGCCGCCGAGTGCGTGATAAAATACAATTATTCAAAGACATTTCTTTTGTACACATCTATCGGCAATTCAACAAGACTGCTGATACATTCTCTAAGGAAGCGCATTGAGGCGATGAAGGTTTTTTCTACTGGATAGAATACTTGGAGGACCATGTTTGTGAAATGGGAAGGGTCAATTTGTTTGGACAATACTACTGTGTGACGATCTATATTTATATGGACTGTATATTTTGATATTTTTGGGAGAGATACCATAGAATATGGGTTTAGTATGCAGATATCTGGAAGCTCTTTTGAACTTAAGTCTCGTCAAGATTTATGTTATTGTACTATTTGATTTGTTTTTTTATTGAATTGCAATAGTACGACTTTTTTCCACTGAAAAAATTTATGTAACCTTCGTGCTATATTAATTTATTTAAACTTTGAGCTGTGTTAGTTTATGATGTACAAAATTAAAATATATTTTGAGTCGAGAGATATGTTTTGCTGATAGGTTTTGGTCATATTATGTGATGAGTTTGGTTAAGATGGTGGTTAAAATAGTTCTCCACATAGAGACGAACAAAACTAATTAAGAACGGCATCATTTGATATTTTAATATGTATATGTAATGACATACCGGATCGAAATAGATTTTAAGTTATTGTTGACTTGTACACATTCTTCACTGGATTTGAAATAGCTTTGACGTACAAATACATATATTTCTAATTTTCTTAATAATTTTTAACCAATTATTAAGAATTATGTAAACAAATTCTGTTCTTCACTGGATCGAAAGAGGTTTTGAGTTATTTGAAATAGCTTTGACGTACAAATGCATATATTTCAAATTTTCTTAATAATTCCTAACCAATTATTAAGAATTATGTAACCAATTTCTGCCCCTTGTGCTGATTTCGCCCATGGTTACTGTGTTATAATTGTAACTTGTTAACCTGGTATGGATTTACTCATTAGATTAAATATACTTTCAGAACTTACGTTTAAATATATTTTTATTTTAAAAAATAGTAAATTTAATAAAATTTCATTATAGCAATGAAACATTAAACATATGCTTGTATCAATGAAAAATTAAACAAGTGCCCGCAGACACATGTTTGTATTTGAAAATGTCACAACTTTTTAAGTTTTGAAAATGTGATTATTGGGTAAATAGTAAATACCATGGAAACATGTGATTAAGTTTTATGTTAATTTAAATTTTGTTAAATTTATATTGTATATGTGTATTTAAAATTAAATTTAAATTTTTTATTAGTATTTTAATCAAAGTTTGGTTTATTTTATTAAAAATTTAGTTTTTTTTCTTTAATTTGTCCAATAATTTTTTTTTTTTTTGGTAAGTAGTACCCTTTACACTAGTATTTAAGCCATCAAAATCACTCAAAAATCTGTATCTAATATAGACGGAGTTTCTAACCAAAAACCATTTAACTTAGAGGTATCTTAAAACTAACTATTCACATTTAATAAATATTTAATTTATTCAATAATTGAAATTAACTTTATTAATAATTAAATTTTATTACATTCTTTAAATTTAGATTAAATATCAGAATATTTAAATTTAATTTAAGATAGTACATAATTTAAAATATAAATTTAGTTAAACTTAAATTTACATTCATTTTTACATTTAATTTAAATTTAATATTATATTTAAATTTACAAATTTACATTTCAACTTGAATATATACTTATGTTTGACAAAAAACTTAAATTTAAATAAAATAAAAATCACTTTTAAACTTATTATATATTAATAATTAAATTTTTAATTTTAATTTTTAAATTTTTTTATTATAAATATTTAAAATAATTAAATAATGTATTGATATTTCATAATATGTTGATAAATTGTAAATTACAATTGTTTTAACTTTTATTTTGTTTAATTTAATTTTTAAATTTATTTCTTTGTTTTAAATATAAATACGTAGATTGATTTTATTTATTTCATTATATTTAATTTATTTCTTTGTTTTAAATTTAAAGACGTAGATTGATTTTATTTATTTCATTATACGTTGTTTGTAAATTGTTAGTTTATATTTAGTGTTTGTATCTTTAATTGCATTAATAATTAATTAATTTGATGAATTACTTTATTTTAACTTTTAAATTAAAATAGACTTTCTAAAATAATTATATTAAATGAAACTTAATTAAATGTATTGTAGTATTTAAATTGAGTTTAATTTAGTACAATAATTAAAATCTTTAACTTAAAAAACAATATTTACTTAAACTTACTAAAGTGAACTTTAAGAAATAAACTTAGATTTATATATATATTAAAGAAATAAACCTAAATTTAAATCTTTTAATATATAGCTTTTCAATTTATTATATATTTACTAATTAATTAGTTGATTTAATTTCTTAATTTATATGTTAATAAAGAATTTGTTAAAATATTAAATATGTAAGTAGTGTATTGAAACTTCATAATGAAAAGTAAAAATAAACTTAAATTTAAATCTTTTAATATATAGCTTCTCAACTTATTATATAATTACTAATTAATTAGTTAATTTAAGTTTTTAATTATATGTTAATAAAGAATTTGTTAAAATATTAAATATGTAAGTAGTGTATTGAGACTTCATAATGAAAAGTCAATCTTGGATTGAAGCTAATTCTTGTATTGAAGTCAACTTTTGATTCAAGCCAACTTTCGATTGAAGTCAATTTTAGATTGAAGTCAGCCATAGATTAAAGTCAACCTTGGATTGAAGTCAACTTTGTATTTAAGTCAACTGCGAATTGAAGTCAATCAACCATTTTTAAAAATGTGGTTGTGGATTGAAGTCGGCCATGGTTTAAAGCCAACCTTGGATTGAAGTCAACCATGGATTGAACTCATTAATGTTAATATTATTAATGGATTAAAGTCAACCATTAGAATGAAGTCAAGCTTGGATTGAAGTCAACCATAGCTTGAAGTCAACCTTGGATTCGAGTCACCATGGATTTAATTTGACCTTGGATTGAAAGTAAAATTGCTTAAAAGTCAACCTTCAAATGAAGTCAACCTTAGATTGAAGACAATCTTGGATTGAAGCCAACTATGGATTGAAGCCAACCATGGATTGAAGTTAACCTTGGATTGAAGTCAAGTATGGATAGAATTCAACCGTGGATTGAAGTCAACCTTAGATTGAATTCAATTATGGATTGAAATTAACATTCAGTTGAAGTCAACTATTGATAGAAGTCAACCTTGAATTGAAGTCAACCGATAGATTGAAGTAAGCCTTGGAATGAAGTCAACCATGGATTGAAGTCAACCTTGGATTGAATTCAACCATGGATTGAAGTCACCCTTGGATTTAAGTCACCCTTGGATTTAGGTCAACAATTGATTAAAGTCAACCTTGGATTGAAGTTAACCTTGGAATGAAGTCAAACTTGGATTGAATTCAACCTTGCTTAAAAATCAACTATGGATTGAATTCAACCTTGGATTGAAGTCAACATTGGATTGAAGTGAACCATGGATTGAAGTCAACCTTTCTTGGAAGTCAACTATGGAAGAAGTCAACATTGGATTGAAGCCAACTATGGATTGAGTTTAACCTTGGATTGAAGTCAACCATGGATTAAAGTCAATCTTGTGTAAAAGTCAACTATGGATTGAAGTCAACCTTAAATTATATTTAACCATTAATTGACTTCAATCAAATATGGATTTAAGTCAATCCATGGATTAAAGTCAACCCTACATAAAGTCAACTATGGATTGAAGTAAACTCTACATTGAAGTCAACCATGGATTTAAGTGAACATTGGATTGAACTCAACCTTACTTAAAAGTCAACTATGGATTCAATTCAACTATGGATTGAAGTCAACCTTTGATTGAAGTTAACCTTACTTAAAAGTTAACTATGGATCGAAGTCACCCTTGCTTAAAAGTAAACCATAGATTGAAGTCAACCTTAGATTGAATTCAATCCATAGGTAATTTTAGTACAATAGTGAATCATTATTCCATACAAATTTATCTAGTGAATTGGGGTCCTCTTGTAGTTGTTGAAAAATCTTGCCTGCCTTTTGATCTTGTTTCCATTCTATCATTCCCTTTTCTACCCAATCAAATTGCATAATGGAAATAGCACAAATAAAACCTTCAATGTCGTATTCTTTTTTTGAAAGTGCATCGACTACCACATTCTGTTTTCCTTTCTTGTAGATAATTTCATCATAACCTAACAGTTGGGCCCAAGTTGGGACAAAGTTTTGGTAACACTTTTGATAAGCAGGAAAAGATGAGCTGAGCGCAGCTCAGAAAAAGATGTAATTTTGTCTAAGTGTTGAGGGTGCTGTGAAGTTGTGCGTAGCATCCAAGTTTTGGCCATGCTACGAAGTTGTGCGCAACATCCGAATTTTAGAAGTACCACGAAGATCAGCACTGCGAGGAAGCAGTGCTGCGAAGCAGTCAGGCCACGTGGAACCAGCAAAGCGGAGTGCTGGACAAGGATCAGGTGCAGGTACCGGATGGACCAGTAGTGGTCTAATTTTGGAAAGATGCTCCAGGAGTGCCGAGCGGTGGGCACGAGCAATTCAGGAAGGCAACCAATACACGAGTTTGTTAAGAAAAGGACAACTTAGGGAAAGCGACAGCTGAGCATGCCTAGTGGGCGAGACCGTTAAGTGGAGAACGACACTGAGAAACCGACTGGAGGTTGAGCCAGTTGTACAAGGTCGTTAAGGGGATGAACGGCCTGCAACGAAAGCGACTGGGAGCTGAGCCAGTCGTACGACTCCGTTAGTGGAAGGGCGGCTCGATGAAGATGACCTGTTGGTGTACGCACAACATGAAGGCTGAAAGCGACAGAACAAAGACATGCAGGACTGCCACGACAGCACACTCGCTACCAGAGGCCAGCAGTTCGATTCAGAGGAACTAAGATAGTGTTGGAAACCCTAAGGGTTTTAGTCTTCAACTTTGTAAATCCATGACCTTCAGGCATGGTCTATTTAAGAAGACATTTTTGTAAGGGAAGGGGTTCTTTTGTTTTGGGTTGGTTGGTTGATTACTTTTGGGGGTTCTCTCGTTACTTTTGTTGTTGATGCATTGTAAGATCTTTCTGAGTGAGAAACCATTGTAAAGGCTCTGCAGCTGTGTGCGTAGAGACCTAGTTGAGAGAAGAGAGTCTGCAGCTAAGTGCGTAGACTAAGAATGGTTGTCCCCTTCCCATTAAAGATATATATATAACAACCGTTCTTTTGGACGTAGCTTCCCACCCGGGGGAGTGAACCACGTTAAATAGTGTGTTGTGTGATTGAATGGAACAATGTGTATATGATTGTGCTTAACTATTTTCTGTAGATGAATGTTTGAATATTTCCTTGCATTATGTTATGTAAGACTTTCGTATGCATTTGCCATCAAGAGAAGTATGGAGGTGATATGTTAAGTCTGCATGAATAGATGAATGGTGAATACTTAGCTTTGCTTCCAAAAGCAGTGATTCAGTTATTTGTTTAAGTGTGAAGAGATTGCTTGAGTACTTTAATATGCGCAACAGATGAATGTATGACAAAAGAATGGTAACTGCGGTGTATGCTTAAAATAATAACTGCTTTCGTGTATAAACGAATGTTAAAGTGATAGCCAGTTGGATGCATAAATGAGTGGATGAGTGATACTCATGTCAGTGCCTTAAGCATTTTCGACCACTTCAAGTATAAAGCTGAATGGTATTGTTCGTAGTCTCAGTAGAAATCCCACAGTAGAAGAACTTAGTGGTGCGGACCATGGCGTTGTCCATAGCTGCGCAGTCTCACCTCGCAGCACAGACCCCTATTGCGCTGTGCAGTACGGCTGTCCAAACAACTCATCACATACTATGGAAACCTGATTCCGCAGTACCCCATAGATACACCTCGGTTGAGACCTCAACCTGCTCGTAGGTTGTTGCCGAAAGGGATGGTGCGAAGGGGTTTTGTTGGTCAAAGGGAAATTGTGAAGAACCTGGGTCTTATAGAAAACCTCTGAGTCAGTTATAGCCAACAAATGGTTCTGTTGTCGCGCTAGAATCCTTGATGAGTTGCAACCGTAATGAGTGACGAAGAATACCAGTTCCCGAAAGGCTCTAACAATTGGCATCCTGAAAAGACAGAAATCCAAGCTTGGTGGTACAAGACCATAAGAGACTTTGCAAGGCAAGAGAATAGACATCCGCGTCTATTTGACACATAATGGTCGGATAAATATCTGTGGAGAGATATTCATGAGATTTTCTAGGCATCATTTCCAAACGAGCTGCACGCGTGGATCTCGCGGCTCGCAGAAAAGAAAACCTGTTTTTAAGGAAGAGTTCCTATAGAGTGGACTCCTGATCTCATAGCGCAGCTCAGAGCAATAGACAACCCGTTGACACGCGTAGTTGATTTTTGGGTTGATCATATGCTAGAATGCTTCGTAACAGAATTTGCTGTAGACACACTCAAATCCTACAGCCAAGCAGAAGCATACTTTTTTGAAGGATTCCAAGGTAAGTTGCTAAACAATCTCAGTCTATACATTAAGATGCTGTTAGCTGAGAAAGGTGTTTTAAGAATGCAGTAATATTTTCAAGTTTGTCATGGTAAATAGCATATATAGTGATTCTGACGAAGATACCCATAATCTTAGAAGTGGTAAGAGGTATAAATTTAATAAGAATCTTGGAGGCCCTGGACTCCATATCGATACTGAGATTCCTTGTGACCTTGACAATGAAGCCGCGCCACCATTTACCCCTCAGAACCCACCTGCTGTAGAGACCGCGCCACCATTATCTCAGAACCCACCCGCTACGCATCCCACCCTGCAGAATACTCATCCCAGTACGTCTACCCCGATAAGCCCATTTGTTTTCACTTCACATAGCCCTTTACAGCAGCCACGCACTAGTCCGGGCGCTACACTACCTAATAGGACAATGGAAAACACAGATATGAAGCTGCCGATATTCAAAGGAACTAGCCTAGAAGAATGTGACTAGCATTCGTTCCTTTGCGAAGCCGTATGGAGTGTAAGACAAATCCAGGATAATGCCGTGAAGAGAGCACAACTCATCACCACTTTCAGGGACAGAGCTTTACATTGGTTCATGAAGTACTCTAACACACAGTCGAGAACCCTCGCAGAAATTAAAGCTGCGCTTGTGGTAGAGTTTAAGAAACCCAAATCTGAATCTCAGTGTATAACCGAGCTGAAAGAAATAAGGCAGAAATTGACTCAAATGGTTTGGGAGTTTGATCAGAAGTTCAAGACCCTACTGGACCAAGTAAGCTTTGTTATAGCTCTGGAACAGCACAAGGAATGGTTCATTGCTGCGCTATTGCCCCATATTAGATTACCATTGATGCAGCAGAAGGCTACGTCACAGGCAGAGGCCTTGGAAATCGCAATGAGGCTAGAGGCTTAGCCGATTGGTGAGACTAGTTCTTAAATGTCTCAGATCAAGAACCAGCTGACCACCCTGACACTAGAACTGCAAAGCATGAAGAATGGAAAAGAACAAAGATATGAAACTAGACATGAGGTCTAGTGTACAAGTTGTAAAGGAGAAGGCCATGACCAGGAGCATTGCCCATTATTCCGCGACTATCTTAATAGTGGTGCGCGCAACCCAATAAATCAAAATCAAGCCCATGGTGTGAAATTTGTAGAACCACAGGACACAGACCTGAACACTGCTATCTTATACAGAAGCATGTGAAAACACCTAAAAATTTATACGGCACTTTCTGTAAATCAGTTGGACATGGTGAATCCAATTGCTGCGCATATGAGCTAATGAATGAGAGAAAACGAGATATGGACTCAATGAGAGGCACTGGCTTGTACCACGTACAAGAAGATAACTAGCCGAAACAAGAGAATGCACAATATGACCAAGGAGGATACAGAGGTCGTGGTGCTGGATACCATGGCAGAGGAAGAAATGTTGGCCCGGCACAGGGAAGAGGCCGCGACCAGGCCATTTGTTATAATTGTGGCCATCCAGGTCACGTATATAGAGATTGTGTTAACCCATGCACTATGTGCAATTATTGTAAATCATTTGAGCATGTTATTGAAGATTGCCTAGTACTAGAGGTGGAAATGCAGAAAAGAAGACGGACGGACGCACCAAACATGAACGTCCAGTGAATCGCAGTGGAGAGCAGACCAGTAGACCCGAGCATCAATGTGGTCACGTGCAGTGGTGCTGAGACAAGCCGCGATAAGGGAGCAGAAGCTTCTACGTCAGGGGAGGCTCACACAAAGCAGATCCCTCTTGATACAGTATGGATAGGGAAAGCTCCGGGAAAAATTCCTGCTCTCAACCTACGAAAGAATAAGGAAGTCTTTATCGACGCGCGGGATACCTTTAGAGAACCAGCAACAGAATCATGGGATCCCGTTGTGCAGTGAAGCACCGCATGTTGAAGACATGCCAGCGGCTTATGATAAAACAAGCACTGCGACAGATGTCAGCACTTCCGTTGCGCAGTTCCTGCGAAGCTGCATGAAGCTACTCAAAAGTGAAAATGCCATAATAGAGCTGCAGAAGCTCATAAACCAGTATAAGCCGTAGACCGAAACAAATACTTCTGATAGCGCAGTACATCACATAAGGAAGCATAAAAGAACAGACCGAGAAATGAGACTTACCGCGCAGATAGGAGATTTTGAAATGGATGAAGTCATCCTTGATCTGGGATCTGAAGTAAATGTCTTAACTAAGCAGACATGGTAGCAGATGGGTCGACCAAAGTTGTCATGGTCACCTATCTAGTTGAGAATGGCTAACCAAGAGAAAGTCATACCTTTTGGCCGGTTAGCTGACATGATAATCGACATCGATGGAGTCCAAAGTCATGCAGACTTTGAATTTATCGAGATTGTGGATGATAGTCAGCCTTTTCCTGCACTGCTAGGAATTGACTAGGCTATCATAAATCTGAAAACAAAGAATATGATATTTGAAGGGAAGCATCTTAGGGTCATCGCACCGTTGGATCCTGCAGATGGTGACAGATACAGTGAGCCGATTCAGGAGGAATCCAAGACTCAAGACTTGGATAGATTATACCAGCTCACAGCAAACCAGGAAGATTACATTAATCCTACTGTAGATGGTATGCTCAGCTGGAGATGTGACAGCTCCTGCGTCTCTGATTAGGAGGTAGGACTGGAAAATTGGCAAAGACGGATGCATGAAGTATCAGCAAGAAGGTGTGCACAGGTTACGAAATCACTGTGCTGGATTGGAAAGGAGGTAAGTCCTATTCCCACATATGATGGTTCTGCTAATGTTTACAATCTCATCCAGGAATATACTGCAACCATTACAGATGAGCACAAATTACCAGCATTGGATATGGCACTGCGTGACACACCCGCCAGATGGTGGAATGCGCACAAGCAGACATTAACCACATGGGATCAATGCAGAATTAATATGCAGGTTCAATTTGCTGACCGGGTTAATTTACCCTTTGAAACGTTTAATGGACAAACAGATCCTAGTCAGCACATTGAAGTTTGTTCACAGGCATGGCTGGAAAGGCCAAATGAAGAATGGGCGCACTTGTTTGTGCATACCCTGGAGGACGACATTCCAAAGAAATGGTACCTAGACCTGGAGTTGCGCAGGGAAACCACGGATTGGAACATGCTGACTGCGAACTTCCAGAAGGACTTCAGCTTTGAGGATGAGAATCTGCTGATCCATGACGCATTGCAAATAATTAAGTAACGCATATTTAGGGAAGACTGTCCTCACAGAAATATGACATTGGAGGAATTCTTCAGGGCAGATTGCGTTCCTGCGCACCTACAATCAGAATGGAAGGAACACGAAGAACACCCCATCGAGTGTTACAACCTAGTTGAAGACATCAATGATAGAAATGAAGACGATGACGATGATCTGTGCAACATAAACATACCAGAATCGAAGGGTGCGCGCGACATAGAAGGACCTCCGTTAGAAATCCCAGATATGAGCGGACCAGTAAAAACACAGAAGGTTAATATTGGAACAAGCGAAGCACCGAAATTCACAACAATCAGAGACTATTGGGACGATCAAACGGTTGTAGAGATTGCAAACACTTTGCATGAATATCAGGAACTGTTTCCAACTAAATTCACAGAAATGAAAGGCATTTTGGGAGACCTAGGGGTCATGAAGATCCCCTTGAAGCCAGGCGCCAAGCCTGTGAGGCAGAGGCCATACAGATTAAACCCACAGTATAAAGAAAGAGTGTGCGCAGAGCTGGATAAGATGCTAGAAGCAGAAATCATTGAACCTGTCGAGGAATCTGAGTGGATTAGTCCCTTGGTCATTCAGGATAAGAAAACAAAAGGTGAGATCAGGATTTGTGTGGATCTATGAAAACTGAATGATGCTTCTATGCACGACCCATTCCCCACTCCTTTTACAGATGAAGTGCTTGACAATGTTGGAGGGAATGAGGCCTATTCCTTTACTGATGGTTTCTCCGGATATCATCAGATAATGATTGATCCCACAGATAGGCATAAGATGACTTTTGCTACAGAATGGGGGTCGTTCCAGTACACAGTAATGCCTTTTGGCCTAAAGAACGCACCTGCCATATTTTCCAGAGTGGTCGTCACAACATTCAAAGAGTTTATGCACAAGTTTCTCGAATCCTATTTTGATGATTGGACTGTGTTTGGTCTATTGAAGAACCATTGCGCGAACCTCAGAATGATGCTTGAGAAGTGTCGACAGCATCATATCTCTTTAAATCTAAAGAAGTGTATTTTTTGTGTTCCTTATGGGATTCTACTTGGGCACATTGTTTGTAAGCAGGGATTGATGGTGGACCCCGCGAAGATTGCCACTATTGTGAACTTGCCAACACCAAATTCAGTCAAGATGTTGTGCTCTACCTTAGGCCATATTGGATATTACAGGAAGTTCATAAAGGGTTACGCGCAGATAACCGCAGCAATGGAAAAGTTGCTAAAGAAAGACACACCGTTCATTTGGAACGCAGAATGCGAACAGGGTTTTGATACACTAAAAAAAAGATGGTGATTGCGTCGATTCTAGTCTTTCCAGACTGGACGAAGCCATTCCATTTCCATGTTGACGCATCATGCATTGCCTTGGGAATCGTATTAGCTCATCCAGGAGAAGGAGGTATTGACCACCCTATTGCATTCTCGACCAGGAAGCTCTCAACAGTAGAAAAGAACTATACTACTACTGAGAGGGAAGGTCTTGCGATGGTATATGCCCTATAGAAATTCAGACATTACTTGCTTGGTGAGCACTTCCTTATGTTCACTGACCATTCTGCATTGAAATACTTGGTCAATAAGCCAGTGTTAGGGGGACGCATATGCAGATGGCTACTACTATTCCAGGAATATGACTTTGAGATTATTGTTAATCCAGGTAGACTGAACTTGGGACCTGATCATCTGTCAGGGATTGAGTCAAGAGAAGATCTGACGAACATTAAAGACAGTCTTCCTGATGCACAGCTATTCGCTATATAGGTTGCCGATGATTATTATAAGGATATCATTAATTTTTTGACAATAGGGCCGGCACTGCAGGAACTATCTGTCTAGCAAAAGAAGCAGCTAGTGGTGCGCGCCGCAGAATTCACTATAATTGCAGGTCAGTTATATAAACTCAGACTGGATGAAGTCCTGCGTAGATGCGTACTAGATAATGAGAAACCATTTATTCTAGCAAATGCGCATTTAGGGATCGCTGGAGGTCACTATGCAGGAAGGGATACCGTGCAGAAGATATTGCATGCAGGGCCATGGTGGTCGACGATCCACAAAGATTCCAAAGAACACTGCAAGGACTGTGATATCTGTCAGAGGACATGGAAACCTTCACAAAGAGATGATATGCCATTAAACCCACAGTTGACCTTGCAAGCGTTTGAGAAATGGGTAATTGATTTTGTGGGTCCTATAAACCCACCAGGAAAAAGAACTGGTGCGAGGTATATTATTACTGCTACTAACTACCTCACCAGATGGGAGGAAGCAAAGCCAGTAGAGGACTGCAGTGCCAGTATTGCTACGCAGTTCATTTTTGAAGAAATATTATCAAGATTTGGCTGTTTGATTATTTTGATGAGTGACCAAGGTACTCGCTTTTTGAAGAAGACCATTGAGGCACTTACAGAGGACTTCAACATTCGTCATTACCGGAGTACTCCATATCATCCATAGGCAAATGGAATTGTTGAGGCTTTCAATAGAATACTGGAGAACGCACTCACTAAGGTCTGCAATGTAAATAGAGATGATTGGGATCTGCGCGTCTCCTCTGTGTTATGGGCATACAGGACTACATGCAAGAAATTGACAGGACATACACCTTTTCAGTTGGCTTATGGGTAGGAAGCTATAATTCCAATGGAATATATTGTCCCTAGTTTGAGGATCGCTGCGTTCACAGGGATGGAAAACCGCGCAGCACAGAAGAGAGATTGCTACACCTCGTTGGGTTGGAGGAAGATCGCTTCATTGTTGGCTTATACCAGCAAGCTCAGAAAGACCTTGGGAAAGCATGGCATGATCGCCATATAAAGAGCAAGTGCTTTCAGGTAGGTGACCTAGTCCTCCTGTATGATAGCAAGTTCATGAAGTTTCCCGATAAATTTAAGATGCATTGGCTTGGCCCATATATTGTGATACATGTTACTAACACTGGTGCAGTCCAGTTATCCAATTTAGCTGGTGATACCCTACCAACATTGATAAATGGAAGCAGACTAAAGCTGTATCACGATAGTCCTGCTTCGTAGAATCCTGAGTAACAAGCAGAGGAAGAAATTTCAAAGTGTCAAGTACAGTTGAAATTGGACATCGGAAATGTAAAAGAGCCTATACATGTACGATAAGTAGAACAAGGTGTGTACCGTGCAGCACTATTGAAGCTGCGCGGAAGAAAGAAAAAAACATTTTTGAAACCGCGCAGTTGAAAAATTTTAGCGCTGCAAAGTAACTGCGCAGGATCGCAGATAGCTTGCCACGCCACCCGGCGCAAGACTTAGAAAAATAGCTGTTACACTACTTTTGAGAAGAATAGTCGTTATATGACCGTTGCAATGAACCGCTTGAGCATTTAATGAAAAGATAGTCGTTCTGAACACGCCGATGATGGAAGGGACTAAAGGATTCTTTCAAATGGGCCAATGGACACCTCATTAAATGCTCATCTAGCCATTGGAAGGTGCAGGGGGACTCAACTGCGCCTATAAATAACGCCGCATAAGGACTCGCGAGCGTTACCAAACACTTAGAATTTTCATACGTCCGCTCCTGTGTTAGCAATCCTTAGGCATATTTCAGAAACAGTTACCTACTCTCGCCAGTGAATGTCCAAATCACCATATAGAGAAAAAGAGACTGAGATGGACAATCAGTCGCAACAACTCCTGGAGGATGCAATGGGGGTGTCGCAGCAGATAGAAGACAAGCTGAGGGAACTGTGCGACAACCAGGAGCAAGTACAAGGACAGATTGGAGAAGAGATAACTCCAGCACTGCTTGAGACAGTAAAACAAGTTGAACAATATACCAGAGAAGCAGTGGAACAATTGTTCTGCACATATAACGAGTTCGTGGCCAAATTAGTTCCACTGGTCGCGGAGCAGAGCGAGACGATCGAAGCAGCAAGTGGCTCGGGGACGAGCCACATGTAAGTGTTAGGGGCATGTTGGGCCCAAGTTGGGACAAAGTTTTGGTAACACTTTTGATAAGCAGGAAAAGCTGAGCTGAGTGCAGCTCAGAAAAAGATGTAAATTGTCTAAGTGTTGAGGGTGCTACGAAGTTGTGCGCAGCATCCAAGTTTTGGCCATGCTGAGAAGTTGTGCATAGAATCCAAATTTTGGAAGTACCGTGAAGACTAGCGCTGCAAGGAAGTAGTGCTGCGAAGCAGTCAAGCCACATGGAGCTAGCAAAGCGACGTGCTGGACAAGGATCAGGTGCAGGTACTGGATGGACCAGTAGTGGTCTAATTTTGGAAATATGCTCCAGGAGTGCCGAGCGGCGGGCACGAGCAATTCAGGAAGGCGACCAATACACAAGTTTGTTAAGAAAAGGACAGCTGAGGGAAAGCGACAGCTGGGCATGCCTAGTGGGCGAGACCGTTAAGTGGAGAACGACACTGAGAAAGAGATTGGAGGTTGAGCCAGTTGTACAAGGTCATTAAGGGGATGAACGGTCTGTAACGAAAGCAACTGGGAGCTGAGACAGTCATACGATTCCGTTAGTGGAAGGGCGGCTCGATGAAGTTGACCTATTGGTGTACGCACAGCAGGAAGGCCGAAAGCGACAGAACAAAGGCGTGGAGGGTTGCCATGACAGCACACTCGCTACCAGAGGCCAGCAGTTCGGTTCAAAGGAATCGAGGTAGTGTTGGAAACCCTAAGGGTTTCAGTCTTCAGCTTTGTAAAGACATCACCTTTGGGCATGGTCTATTTAAAAAGAAATTTTTGTAAGGGAAGGGGTTCTTTTGTTTTGGGTTGGTTGGTTGATTACTTTTGGGGGTTCTCTCATTACTTTTGTTGTTGATGCATTGTAAGATATTTCTGAGTGAGAAACCATTGTAAAGGCTCTGCAGCTATGTGCGCAGAGACCTAGTAAAGAGAAGAGAGTCTGCAGCTGAGTGCGCAGATTAAGAATGGTTGTCCCTTTCCCATTAAAGATATATATATATATATATATATATATATATATATATATATATATATATATATATATATATAACAATTGTTCTTGTGGACGCAGCTTCCCACCCGAGGGAGTGAACCACGTTAAATAGTGTGTTGTGTGATTGAATGGAACAATGTGTATATGATTGTGCTTATCTGTTTTCTGTGGATGAATGTCTGAATATTTCCTTGCATTCTGTTATGTGAGACTTTTGTATGCATTTTCCATCAGGAGAAGTATGGAGGTGATATGTTAAGTCTGCATGAATAGATGAATGGTGAATACTTAGCTTTGCTTCCGAAAGCAGTGATTCAGTTATTTGTTTAAGCGTGAAGAGATTGCTTGAGTACTTTAATATGCGCAACAGATGAATGTATGACAAAAGAATGGTAACTGCGGTGTATGCTTAAAATAATAACCGCTTTAGTGTATAAACGAATGTTAAAGTGATAGCCAGTTGGATGCATAAATGAGTGGATGAGTGATACTCATGTCAGTGCCTTAAGCGTTTTCGACCACTTCAAGTATAAAGCTGAATGGTATTGTTCGCAGTCTTAGTAGAAATCCCGCAGTAGAAGAACTTAGTGGTGCAGACCGCGGCGTTGTCCATCACTGCGCAGTCTCACCTCGTAGCGCAGACCCCTGTTGTGCTGCACAATACAGTTGTCCAAACAACTCGTCACATACTGTGGAAACATGATTCCGCAGTACCCCATAGATACACCTCGGGTGAGACCTCAACCTGCTCGCAGGTTGTTGCCGAACGGGCCGGTGCGAAGGGGTTTTGTTGGTCAAAGGGAAACCGCAAAGAACCTGGGTCTTATAGAAAACCTCTGGGTCAGTTATAGCCAACACTAACATTTTTGTAACCCATTTTTGTTTCTCTTCTGACAATAATCGTTGTTCCAGGAAGTACTTAAGGATGTCATGATATGTTCTTACCTTTGAGTGTCTTCGTATTAGGTAAGGGCGCCATTTCTTAATTGCATGTAGTATAACCAACATTTACTTTTCAAAAAGTGGTTTGAGTAAGTTTTATCCTTTAAGTTGAAAATTTTCAAAGGAAAGGGGCCTTCCTTCTTGCAATAAAACTGCACCAATTCCATTCCCCGAGGCATCACATTCCCCAATATTTTTTTTTGTGAAGTCATGTGTGGCTAATACATGATTTTTACACATAGCCACTTTAAATTTTTCAAAAGCTTTTGTTCCTTCTTGAGTACACGAGAATGCATATTTTTTTAAAAACCTTGTTAGAGGTGCTACTATTTTACCATAATTCTTGACGAACTTGTGGAAGTAGCCTGTCAATCCTAAGAATCCTCTAATATTATTCAATGTCTTAGGAATTGGCCATTCCATGATAGATTTAATTTTGTTACCATCCACTTTGACACCTTCATGAGATACAATATGACCTAGCTATTTGACTTCTTGAACTCCAAAGGCACACTTAGAAGGCTTGGCATATAGTTGGTGTTGCTCCAATAGTTTGAAGACCTCGTCAACTTGTTGTGCATGCTCTTCCCAATATTTTCTATAGATAAGTATATCATCAAAAAATACTAGCACAAATTTTCTGAGGAACGGTTTAAATATAGAATTCATCTAGCATTGAAATGTTGAAGGTGCATTGGTAAAGCCAAATGGCATCAACAAAAAATTATAATGACCTTGATGTGCTCTAAAGGTTGTTTTTGGAATGTCTTCTTTCCTCATTCTGATATGATGATATCCATAATGAAGATCCAATTTGGTAAATAATTTTGCTATGTGTAACTCATCTAATAATTCATCAATGACATGAATATGAAATTTATATTTACTGGTCATATTATTGAGCTCTCTATAATATGGTTGCATACGCCATGCAACTTCCTTTTTGTGAACTATCACAAACTTCAGCTAGGTTTTGAACTAATTTTTCAATATCACAAAAGAGATGGGCATCCCGTTCCTTCCACGGATGGTGGTCGATGGTTCGATGGAGGAGGCTTCTCAGGCAGAGCAAGGTGTCCAACATGTTCCGGTCTCGAACCAAGGCTTTTGTGATCTAGGAGATACCTTCCAGGTTCCTTAGTGTTTGACATGATGCTTAGGGTTCTCTGTTTCCTCTTGTTTTCCATAGAATGTAAGGAAAATTAAGTGTCGTTCAGAGTCTCTTGTATGTTTTTCGGCCATTTAGTAATGGGAGCCATGAGCTTTATAAAAGAGTTTTGTTTATTGGTATATGTTTTTAATTTGATAAACCTGTGGTAGTATGTACATGCCCTGTTTTTTCCTTCGAGGGAGGGGTCGCTTAAAACATGTGTGTGGGTGAAGGTCTCTTAGACAATTAAGGTGATGATGGTGTTCTGGTCTGAATTTGAGGGGAAGATGCAAGATGGAAATTGTAACCTAGGTTTGCTGAATTTTAATATATATAGTCCGACTTACAAAAAAAAATCTTGAATTGGAGACTGTCTTGCTAGCTGACCTTCCAACTGAGGTCACTCTACAATTTTGGTCACTCCGAGTCTAAAATTTGTTCCTATAGTATCATGATATTTCTTCTCTATAAGGCCATAGGTATGACCTAATTCTAATCCGTTAAGAAAAAAAATATTGTAATATTACCAAAACTTGTTATCATTTGTCCTTTTCAAAAGAGAGAAAGTGTACAGTCTTCCTCATGTCCAATATTTTCGATATGATTATGAAAAATTTACCACAAATTCTAGGATCTATCTACTGTCTAATAAAATAGATCTCAATGAATTTGGATCTTTGAATCTTTAGATAAACCATTTTTCCTGGAATACATGTTTGAAGCTATTACTAGTAAAAAACCCTAACTTCCACAAGGTATAACTCCGGAGTCCGTACCTGTAATGAATCAAGGCCTAAAAATCATACCACATCTATTTCAATATCTCCTTTGCAATCCCTCCAAGTTTTGTTGTCTTAAATGTTCTAGAAAAAAAGTTATAACGAAAATAGATATGATACTAAATGTTATGCACCAAATCTCGAAAAATAACATAACACAAGAAGAGATAGTATTCCAACACCTTAAGATTGCAATAAAAAGATGAATAACCAGCCTCTTCAAGGGGGAAACCTCCTTTATAATGTATTTCATATACAAATCAAGATGAGATGAAATGATTCCAAACTAGATCTCCTTGGTGTGTGTGTGTGGAGGATATAAAGTGTACAGTTATAATTCTAGACTCTAAATATTTACAACTAGGGTCCTAGCCGACCAATAAATATAATATCAATATGAAAATATTTAAATGTAATGTTACAAAATGTAGGGCTTAATAAATAACTTGGTGAAACATGAGTTATCTAGAATTAAGTTTGTTTTATCCTCTACCACGGTGTTCCAAGGAACCCCCAATGACATTGACCTCCATGTACCAATCTTTGACACATGACCTCTAAGAAGGGAATATTTTTCTCCAAGATTGAAGGAAACAATTGAATCAAGGTTTCCTTCAATGTCGGAACCAACCTACTATCTTCCTCATTAATGATACTGACCTCTGATGTTGTTATAACTCCTTAGACCATTTTCTCTCCTCGGTTCAAAGATGGAGTGATCCCTTCATCTCCTTTTGGATTCACTACTCTCCACACTCTCCTCTTGATTAAGTGGTTTATGGGGTGAAGCTATAAATGATGCATCCAACACTTTGCTTCCTAATGTCCACTCAACTTGTTGTGGTGGAAAAATGTCTTGGTGTTGAATGGAAAATCTGACATGTTCTTCTTATCCACATACCACTGAGTTTTCTATATTCTTGTCAAAGTCTTAATTTTGCCAATATTCCTATGAAAACATGTAGGCTTGTAGCATGTGGATTGCTTCTCCCAACAAAATGCCTCAAGGAGGCATTTCTTCTTGCAAAATGTACATACCTCATAATACCAACAACTAGTGTCACTATAGATTTTTTTCTAGCAACAATGAAAAATAAGTGATGTCTTACCTACTGCATACCTCTTGACCTTCTTCTTCTATTCTATTTAATTATCTTGCCACTTCTTATAAGTGCTAGTGTAGGATAAGTATTTTCACTTTCCTGATCACTGCCCTTTTTCAATTTTCAACAAGAAGGATGGAGTGGCAGTGTGCCACCATCTTTATTTGTTGATGCTCTTTCTTTTGATGAGAAAGAAAAAACTACCATGTCTTTTTCCTTTACAAATGTGATCTTGGTGTTCGTGGCCTTTTCCTCTATACCACTAAAACCTAGGCCATCATGCTTAACCATCAATTCAAGTACAACGAGGCTTATGATGCCTTGACTTTTCTTGCTTAGCTCTTGACCAACATAACCCATCATCCTTAGTATCTTGGAACCAATGCCTTTGGTATGATTTTTTAAATAACTAAAAATTTCTTAGGAAAGGTCCAAATGAGTTGAGTTGACAATGCTTCTCATGTTCATGTTATTGGATTATGTGGTGCAATTGAATGATTCCTTGCTTCCCTAGGTCATTGGACATCTAAATGCAACTTAGCTAATGCATTCTCCTTCTTTTCCAACTCTTAGTGTAGCCGAGCTATCTCTAAGTGAGCCTATCCTCCTGCCAACTATCCATTTGAATGGCGTTCTCTCCCATCTCCACAACTTGAATTTTTTGCATGTCCTAGTCTGCTATGAAAATGGTGAGGGGGTCTTGACATTCAACACAGTGTTTCTTTAGTAATGGAAGAAATCTTGTGGAGATATCAATGTATTTTTCCTACTATGATATCATGTAGTCAAACATTTGGACCTTATCCTTCAAGTGCTTATTCTCTTCTTGAAGTTTCAAATTGATGGCTTGCAGGTCTTCCAAAATTTATATCTTATGTGCTTTACCCATGTTGGGTCTGCTTCTCTACAAAGTATTGGCAATTATTTCGTGGTCAAGGATTCAACCTATTTTACACCAATATGATATATAAATGAGGATCTGATAACCCATTCACTTAACTAACACAAATCCACTATGAAAATAAAGTTTCCTCTCTTAATTATCTATATGATGTTGAGTTCTCTACCTTGAAGTGATTCTAAGGCTTTTTTTCCAAATTGAATTCTTAGTGAAAGCTTATCTGCGTTATTATTCTCTATACAACATGAAAAGATGGTGTTATTGTTAGCTTTAAAATGCCAAGGCAAGTTCCAACAATTAAAAAGCAATTGCAACATGTTTGTGTTATAAGAAAAACAAACCTCCACTCAATTAAAGAGGTTGCACTTTATCTTTTCCATGTGCTCTACCTAATGCTGAAGATTCTCATCTATCCAATGAAAAAGTGGCTACAACTATTCTTCAAGTAGATGATAAGAATACAATGTGCACTCTCATACACATCAATGCTTGTATGTGTGCTTTCTTGATTTCAATTAATGATACTTTGTGTGACAATGTTTATATCAATTCCTAAATAATGAATTCTACTTACTTTAAAAAGAACTATTTAATTGGAAACATCTCATGCCTAACACATTTTTGAATAATTAAATGAAAGAACAAAGATATGCAGTGCATTACTTCACCACACTTCATGAATAATTAAATGAAAAAACAAAGATATGCAATGCATAATTTCACCACACTCTAACACAAAAAAATATAGCGAAGAACTCAATCTAGCAAACTTTATTAATTCTTCTTACTTTAATGAAAACTATTTAATTAAAAACGTTTAATGTCTAACACATTGTTGAATAATTAAATAAAAAAACAAAGATATGCAATACATCATTTCACCACATTCCATGAATAATTAAATAAAAGAGCAAAGATATGCAATGCATCATTTCACCACACTCCAACACAAAAACGTGTTGCCAACAACTCACTCTAGCAACTTTATTATTACTTCTCTCAAGAATTATAACTTCTCTCATGAAGAGATTGAAGAACATCCTAAATTATAATATCAATAAAAAGAACTATTTTAGTTATCAACTTTAAATGAATATTAACTTCTGCCAATTTACTACATTGTTAACAACCTCGAGTAGTTCATAGGAATAATGTTAACGCCTTAAAAACTGAATATGGGATAAAACCAACAAAATGGGAAACGGGAAACATTGCGTTAGCAAAAGTGAATCTTATATATATATTAACTAAGGTTAATGTAGTGGTTGGGTCAGCTACATTCACAATAATTCACAATAATAATTTTAAAGGCCTACTCGCCTGGTTTTATCGGCTTGAATTTTGGGCTGGCTACATCCATAATAATAAATTTTAGGTGTTTATCCGAAGGGATCTCTAACCTTGACTAATACGACCTTAGATTCGAAAACTCCAAGTTACCCCTCAAAACTATATCATTTTTCTTTCATTTAATTAATTGTAAAAAAAATTCTATTATTTTCATTTTTTCTCTCTTTTTTTTCATTTTGTTTCAATTTGTAAAACTTGCAATATTAAATTTATTTAATCTTTTAATTAAGTGTAAATTGTTTTTATAGTGAGATTTACAAACTATTGGTTCTGCGCAGCGGTCCATGGTAAGCAAGTGAGAGTTTCCTTATACTGATCTGGCCCAGATTCGATTGGATGGTGCTCTCGCATCTTCTCGAGTCCTTCATACGATATGTTACAGTGTTCCGGCGTTGCAGTTCAGTTAACTTCAATTTGAACCAAAAAAATTCTCGTAATAAAGATGGTAACCAAAATCAGTCCTCACACTTACCATTCAATAGCTTTGGGTCTGTGAAGACGCATTATAAGCCTATCATATCACGAGAATCGCCCGAAGGAAAAAGGAATGACTGTTCAACTGGTTGTTGAACAAAATTCAACCGCAAGCTATTTTGACTATGACGTTTCACCAGTAAAGGACTAGCCATTTGACTCGTCCTACAAACTTTATGTAATTTTTCCCCAAAATGTTACGGAATCTATATAGTGACAGAATCGAAGTTAAAATTTGAATTGAAAAAAACAATGAACCTGTATAGTGACATGACAGAATCGAAGTTAAAATTTGAATTGAAAAAAACAATGAAACTATATACTGACAGAATCGAAGTTAAAATTTGAATTGAAAAAAACAATGAACCTCATTGTTGTTAGGTTAACTTTGATTTGTGAGTGACTAAGGTAGAAAGTGGTTTTAGGCATAGCTCATGGTTTCTTACTAGTTGTATTTGTATATAAAGAACTTTATTTATAGGGTTGGATTCCTCCATTGTATTGGGTCAATGTGAGCAAGAGAGATAGGTGGGGTGGCTGGGGCAATCGGTTGTGGCGGTCCCCACCCAGGATCGAACCCTCGACCTACAAAAAGAATCAGCGATGGTAATTTTAATTATGTATTTCTTTAATTTTTAAACGACGGGGGATAGGGTTGCTCATTGGCTCATTGTCACGTCCCCTCCCATCATACTAGTGCGATGGAGAGGATCGTGATGCTAAAACCGGGCATCTAGCCCCATGAACTAATATAAAAAGACATGGAAATGTATAATTATAAGAAAACACAACGGAAGTAATTTCAATTACACATCCATCATACATTCAAGATATTCATCAAATAAATAATTGCAAAGTTAACACAAGAAAATACTTATCTTATAACAAAGTAGTCCCAAGCAACTAGCTATGAAACTGCAACGTTCCACCCAACCATAGGCCAGTTGTGATCATCAATATCTCAACACACTGCCACCCCCCGAGCTGGGCATGATCTCTACAAGGAATCAGGGAACAACAGACTCACACATAGCCCAAAGATACACCAAATCAGCCAAACCAAGATACAGTTGGGTTTATCAGGCTGTTAGGCAATGGAAGGAAGAATTGCTAAGCTAGTGGGATCATCCATAGAGATATGGGCACCCTCTGCAATATCTATCTAGCTTGGTCCCCACAATACCTGCACACCTGGCACAAGGAAGTATTCCCTTCACTAATACACAGTCCCTCAGGCCATACCTTCCATTCTAGTGTTCTTCAAGGTGTGCATAGAAGAGCAACTAGCCCTTTTGATACTCTTGAGAGGTTACCTCCTCACTAGGTTTATCAAGCCAATTCTGGTCCACTTCCACTCCTAATTCTTGCTCACAATTTCAAACCAACACAGGGATGCACCCTACAACAAAACACAAGTGCTAAAAAACGTGGGCAACCAAAATGCACTGGTAGATGGGGAATAAACCCTGGGAGAGCAAATTCGTTTTTCACAAAACGTTTTTCTGCATTTCAAGGGCAAAAACGACCTCTATAAACCCCCAAAACGTGACTCCCTTTCTCCCAGCCATTGTGCACCACAAAAACGAGCTCCCAGCTATGGAAAAATGCAGGAAATTGGTAAAAAAACGTGATGGGGAAAGCCCAGCTAGCTCAGACTGCGTGAGAGAGGAAAGACTATGGGTTCAGAATGGCTTTGGGCACCATTTCGTGGGTGTTTTCTTGCCCCAGAAGAAAAAGTACGTTTTCCCAGGTTGATAGCTTGCCCATGCACAAAATTGGCTGCCATGCCTCTTGATTCCCAAGGCATTAACTGCCTCAACCAATTTCTGGAAGAATTAAATGATTGGGTGCATAAGTCAGAATGGGTAGTTGAGGGTTTATTCATTGACATCTGGCTTATCACCATTGGCCAAGGGTTTGAATAATTTCCCTCCCTATTCCTTGTAGAATCATGCCCCCATCTCTTTGTTGCATTGCATAGCTAGTTGTGGGTTTTTCATTAAAATTTGTATTTACTTGATGTCTTAATTTACATTGTGCCTATCTAGCACAAGAACCACATGCATCTATTTTTAATTGCCGATACATAAAACGCTAAATCAATGGTGGGGCCTTGGCCTTTAGCTCCTCACCATGATTAAATAACAATATTTACATTATTTACGATTTAATGCGAAGGGAGTCAAAATGGAGACGTGACACTCGTTGTGACAAGGCTCGAAGGTTAGGTGACCCTTGGGATAGAAGCTCACCCTAGCATGTTTTCAATGGTATCAAGCATATCTGTTTTATTAAGAGAATATTTAAAGTAAAAGTTTTAGATGGTTCTATTAAAAGTGGTTGGTGGATTAGTATGGAAACATGCATTTCTTACAATGGCAAGACATGGGAAAATAAGCATGGCAAGAATGTAGAGGCATGGTAGATATTGAGCATGGTTAAAAGTGGCTGGAAAAAGTATGGTAAAATTGGAAAGGCAATTAGTTAAATGGAAAGGCAGTGGTATGATGAATCGAGCACTCATTGGTTGAAGCTATTTGCTAGTAAAGTACTCATTGAAGCTATTTGCTAGTAAAACATTGAAATGTTTTAGGTCTACATGTATTGGAGTAGGTGTATCCCTCTTATGTGTAGAAGAGGATGTGGCATCAAGTTGTGTAATGAACCACTTGGGTAGCTACGAGGGTGGAAAGTATACTCGTATGCTATCTTGATGTGGAATCAGAGAGGATGAGTCTTCAATTAAAGGGGGGGATGTGAGATATATTTAATCTTAGAATGTTGGGACTAGGTTATGCTCAAGGAAGAGTTTAATGCGTTGATGAACCACGTAGGAAAAAATGATTCCTAGAGAACTGACAGTTATGGCTAAGCACACATGTATTCTGGTAGATGGATTCCTTTTTATATGGACATCAATGATGTAGTCATTGCAAATACAAAAGGCTTGTGGAAGTGCAGCACATGAAGGATAAGTCAAGGCTAGAGAAATGAGAGTTGAAAGAAGCAATGGTTATAGCAACAATTAAAATAAAAAATGGAGATGACAATGTGCAATCTACATGTAAATGAGATTCCTGAGTACTCTAGTTGTTTTTTGGGGGGGTTAGATCCAAAGCAATTTCCCAAGTCAAGTTTAAAGGGAGGATTGTTAGGGTTAACCTTGACTCGGGAATAAGCAAGGTAGAAAATGGTTTCAGGTACACAGTTTTGATAGCCCATGGTTTCTTGCTAATTGTATTTGCATGTAAAGAACCCTATTTATAGGGTTGGATTCTTCCATTGTATTGGGTCAATGTGAGTAAGAGAGATGCTCTTGGCGGTCTTGGTCTAGTTTGGCCAATGACCAATAATAAATCTATTATTAATGACTCATTTTTCTTTATTGAATTTTTGAGGATAAATATAATCTTACTATTATATTTGCTATTATTTTTATATTTTATTTCTCTCAAGTATTTTATTTCTAACAATTACGATCTTTAAAATAAAGCAACTTGTTATTCTTATCCATCCAATCGTTATTCTTATCCATCCAAAGTTGTCAAAACAACATCTATTATTATTATTATTATTATTATTATTATATAAGGTGTTAAGTGATGGATGTATTTATTTTCTCGCAATGGCGTTTTAACATTTACAAATCCCATATCCATATAGGTGTCCGTGACAACTGGAAGTCACAATGGCACATGTGATTTGATTGGTTCACTTTATGGAGAAAAAAAAAAAAGCTGCAGGCGAGCAGAGGGTGCTCATATCGTAAGGCACCTAGCTTATCAGATATCCAGTTTGATTTAAAATGAGCAGATTCCGTGACCGATGTTGTTTCCAGAGTCATGTCGAAGTCTCTTTTGTCAACTTAGCACGAGCAGGATTAGGTAGGTAGCGAAATTCTCTTGACTTATTCTCCGCGACACATTTTTCAATGACTAAATGGGTTGATTATGATTATTAAGTCAGATTTTTAAGATTAATGATGCAAAACAAGATTATCGTGTCCAGCCTCGAGGAATAAAGGTTGTGCCAAATGTTTTTGGATAATGCTTCTTATCAGACAATGGCTGTTGATAAGAGTCAATGGTCTAGTCCTCTCAGGCCTATCCATAAACAAGTTAGTCCGTTCGAAAAATATCGTGAACCCAAATTTTCAATAAAGTTGGAATTTATTAAACATAAAAACAAATTGTGGGGGACATGAGGACCAATTGTCTTCAGTAGAAATACATGCCTTCCAAGAAAGAAAGACAAAGATGATTGATAAAGTGATTGGAATTCTTTTTTTAAAAATCTCTTTGAGCATCCTCTATTTTCTTGATCACATTTAGACTATTTTTACAAGGAGTTTTTGGGATGTCTCATGTCATGTCATGTCACGTTTGAGATAAAGCATTTAGTAAAAAGGGAAAGTTAAAAATAAATAAAAGGTTATCCTATATACACCCTCAAAATTGGAAGCGTTCTTATCTTTCAAATTTGTAGTCTATTCACTATGACGTTCAAACACGCTTTGCATAAGATTTCCACTAAAATTTTCATTGTTTTAATTCTTAAGAAGGTTAAGAAAATTAGTTATTCTGATTTTTTATACATAATTCTTTTGGAAAATAGACTTGCTTTTGGTTAGAAAGTCTTGGAAATAGGGTTAAAAGTTACATAGTGTTGGGTGTTATTCTTCAACTTTATACTAGCTCATTACTCTTACGTGTATCGAGATAACCAAATCAATTTCCTTTTGAAATTGTGTTTAGAAATAATAAATAGAAGAGATTGAAAGATCCAAAGGTTCATATTGGGTTTGAAGGTTGCTATGATAAGGTTGTATGAGAAAGTAATTATTAAGTTAAAAAATAATGAGTGTTGGTCAGAAGAATCAATTACAATACAATGGTTAACCAAGGATGTCCTCTATCCCCTATCATTTTCAACATTTATGTTCACAAGTGTCTCAAAAACATGTTGTGTTAACATTACTTTCACTATAATAGTCACGATTCTTCTTCTTTATGAGATTGTTGAAGATGGCTTGTACGTTGAAGATGCCACAATTGCTAAAGATGGATCATAGTTTGAAGATGACACAATTGCCAAAAAATTAGGTTCATAGGCTAAGAGATTTTCATCAAATTTAACATCTCTCCTAATATTACTTCATTGGGACGCGATTGAAGAAGTCTATAACCTTTTACATCTTCAAAATATCCAACAACAAAAATACTTCTCACTCTTAGGCTATAATGATTTCCTTTTTTCATAAAAAAATGTGAGCCCATGCTTCACTACCAAACACATGAAAGTGGCTTACATCTAGTTTATTTTTGTCCTTTCTTATTCTAGTGTTATGTCTTTTAAAACCTTTGTGGGAGTGGAATTAACTATGTAATATTTGGTCCAATTAATGGCTTCATCCCAAAAAATAGGGCTTAATCCCTTATATTGGTTCATACAATTACAATTTCCTTTAATGTGTGATTCTTTCTCTCGGAAACACCATTTTGATGTGGTGTGTATGGAATAGTTTGTTGCATATAAATGCCCCATGTAGTGCAATCATTTGTAATTTTTTTAACATATTTGCATCTGGTATTTGTTCTTAATTTATGATTAAATATTGATGTCCAAATCATTTTTCTACAAGGGTCTTATATGTCAAAAACTTCACTTTTATGTTTTAAGAAGTAAAACTAAGTGCATCTAGAGAAGTCATCAATGAAAGTTAATAATTAGTACTTGAAGCCAAAGAAAGAAGCAGAAGGAAGTGGGTCAAAATTGTCATGATGATTTTTGCTGAGAACAACCCATAACAAGCATCATCTCTTCAAAAAAATAAGAGGAAGACCAGTCACCATAATCTTATTACATAGTTGCTGCAATGGGAAATAATTTAGATGACAAAATCACTCATGTCAAAGTTTGCTCAAATTATCGCTATGAGAAATAAAATCTTATGGAAAAGATGATGACCCAAAGTTGTCAAATATGTTCATCTTGGTAATATAATCAATAATTCTAATTTCTAGGACATGCTTAAGATATTTTCAATTCTTGATTACAACATGATGAAGTAAAAAATCTACAATAATGAGTGATTTGATAGACTGGTAAAAGATTTCAGAAACTACTTGGAACACATAATACATCATTGGAATGAGAATAATATAGTTGAATTGTTCTAGAGCCTACAACACTAAGAGATCTATCATCACCAACAAATATTTGTTTGGTGAACTACATTCATTAAGAGTGGAAAATGTGGATTTATCCTTAGCCATATGATAAGATGAGGGTATTTTTTAAGGATTCAAATATTATACCTAAGTATAGCATTCTAGGCAATTATTTTGGATTGAAAAAATTATACATATAGATATGCAAGCAAATATTCAATAAAAAATATTGTTGAATTCACTTGAATTGCATAGCATTCAAGCAAATCAGTAAGCACACATAGATTCACCAAGTTAGAGATATGGGACAAATGTTCAACCGTTCCATTCATTCTTGGAAGGTGTATTTATACATCGCTTAGAGAGTTTGGAGCGGTTACACCTGCTCCAACTAATCTCATTTGGGATTACACTAAAACATTACATTAGAATTATAATGACATAAATGAGGGCCCGAAGGGTCCCTCCAACATTTCCCCTAACCCAAAACTCTTCTTCATCCTGAAGAGAGAAAGTACGCAGAAAACAATCGTGACTTATGATTCTTCAACATCCGTCTTCAATTAGGTATAGTCAATCAAAGTCTCACCCTTTAATCATCTGGCTGAATTTCATCTCCATTAGCTCAGAATTGAGGTCTTTTAGCTCTGCTTTCCATACCATTTCTTGCCTTCAAATTTCGAAGTCACAATCCAAGAAATGCTCCACAATTTCGCACCAGGGGGCTCAATTGGTTCAGGTGTTCTTTGCGTCATCATCTTGTCTTTAAAGCTATTTTGATGTGCAGTGTAATAAGTATTATGCTTGATTGCCTTCAATGTCTTCTGCTACTATGAGGATTTAAGATGCCTGCAAAATATTCTATTTGTTCACTGTGTGCGGTCATGAAGTTTCTCTAGTAGTCGACGACGACTTCTTTTAGACTTGACTCAAATCCAAGAGTGAGCTAGAGACCGAAGTACATGTTACAAGATCAGAGAGGATCACCTTCTTTCAAGAGATTCACATTTCATCCCCTCTTAAAAATTTAAGTTAGAGCCATGTCCACATAGTGACTCAGTCAACTCAGTTACATGCTTTTAATGGACATCAACCATATTTTATAAACTCGACCAAAAGTAAAGATAAACCAAGTTGTATCTTTTATAAGTATATTTGACAAAAAAATGATACACCATTGATTAAAAGCAACATGGACATACATGATAACATCTTATAGATATTAAAACAAGCCATCTTTTTAAAAGCTTATTTTTGCTTGCTTAACGCTGACTACTCAAATACATGCTCTAGGCAACGGGTAGCAATAGTTCCTCCACATACATCATTTGGTAGGTAGAAAAATTATAATACCAGATATTGATAAACTATTTAAAACTGTAAACATGGCTATATTTTTACACAAAACAAACCATACCATAGCTTTATTAAATAAAATAATCTTTGCAAACCTTTATAGACTTATGTCTCACTAGTCCTCATATACACACAACTCAATTGTTCAAATACTTTATATCAAAATTCCAAGACTTCATTTCTACACATCTCAACTTTCCAAAAAACAGATCATACCATAGCTTTATTAAATAAAATAATCTTGGCAAACCTTTATAGACTTATGTCTCACTAGTCCTCATATACACACAACTCAGTTGTTCAAATACTTTATATCAAAATTTCAAGACTTCCTTTCTACACATCTCAACTTTCCAAGGATAAGGAGGATTAGTTTAAGTTATCAGAATTTGGAGGATTAGTTTAAGTGCTCATGAATTATGTTTGAGATTTCTTTTAATCCTCTATAAATTAAGTTCCATGTTCCCATCCATAAATCATGAAAGTAATCATGGATTTTCATAGATGATTCTCTCCGAGACTTGGGATGCCTAATGTTCACCAAGAGATCATAACATTCCACGGTGAATGCATATATTATTATACCAGACCACATCCAAGATCGTCGAGAAGACCGCAGCAAGTAATGTACATGTTTTAGGTTGGGAAAGAAGCCATGATGATGTTAAGTATTGGTACGCTAGAAAATTAAGTAAATCATCTTACCCAATAGTTAGCATGCAAAGGAAAATCAAACACGTCATAAATTGTTATTAATAGTTTGTCTTTTGTAAAGTTGACAAAGGCATATGATCACCAAACCTACAACCAGTCATTATTAGACCTCGCCAAAGGAGTAATTTGCAAAACCGTCAGCCTGCTTGCCACAATTTCAACGAGGAAGAAATTGATAGCCTTTTAGAAAGTGACATGAGCAATTAAGAGTCTAAAACTCAAGAGGCAACAACCACTCTTTCACTTGCGAGATCTTATGTAAACATGGATCATAAAGAAGCACTCACAGAAAAGGAGTTGATTGCATTTATCAACACCTACCCACCGAAATAATAGAAGATTCTTGTATTAAGTACATATTAGTGTTTTATGAAATGAATGCCACCTTCCGTCTGTCCAATACATAAACCAAGTAACCAAATCATTTGTCTATTAAGTAATCAAGTCGATAAGTTGTTGAGAGATTCACACTAAGCCAAAGACTATATATATATATATGATGTTGATAAATATTTTATTGTATTTTTAATCATAATATAATAATATATAAGAAACTTAATCATTATATGATGTTGATAAATATTTTATTGTATTTTTAATCATAATATAATAATATATAAGAAACTTAATCATTGAAGTCCAGATAGAAATATAATATAACTAAGTCAAAATCACATTATTTGGGTTGGCAAGTGAGTACCAAAATATACACTTCAAAAGATTATTTTTCAAGGACATATAGAGTGTGAAAAATACATAAATTATATTAAATTAAAGGTATATAGAGATTCCATCCAAACATGTAGGTTAGATAAACACTTTCATCTCCCTAAAATATGTTTCATCATGAAACATGTGCAACTCAACATTATGGGGCAGAATTAAGGGGGTGATAGATCCAAAAATGTTGATGAGTACAATTTGTATTAATACTTTGATCTTAATCCATAATTTTTGAATTTGTTACACTTTCTCCTTAAGAATTGTTCTTAAATTGTCATCACTATATCAAAAATTAGGTACACTAACCAATACACCATTAAAATATAGCCTTATGGAGGATGTTTGAGAGTAACTTAATGAGGTTGATCTCAAATTTCTACAAACATGGAAAAATGGAAAATGATATTAATGAGCGAATGCTAATTGACATTGGTCTAGACAAGGTATAATGTAGTTAAGGGACATTCAACATATGAGTGGGACTAGGTATCAAATAGGGCTGAGGGATGGTCACAAATAAGTCCTAGGGACTGAACTTCCAACACACTCTTCAAGGACTCCTTCCTACACACGAGGAACTATCTTCCTAATGTGGACATTAGGAATTTGATGGCCATGATCCCCTAATTTGGTTGAGCAAAGTAATGGAGTAATTGTGCATGCTTCATTAAAATAAGATGAGAGTTCCACTATGAACTTTCTATCTTGACACATTATCCTTCTAATAGAGATAATAGATTGAGAACAAAGATTCCTTATGGGAAATTTAAACTTGGCCACATTTTGTTTAGTCGTTGCCACATAGTATCATAATGTCACAAAAAAATTGAAGTTCTACAAGTTGTATATTACAACATGATAGATCATAACACATGGCTATGTTACATAGTCTAAAATCTAACTTGACAAGGACAAAAAACTATTCCTACTAATTAGATTCTAAAGCCAAGGAAATTTTAGCATTAGGAATATAGGCATGCTTTTTGGGATTGAGTTATGAGCTTTGTAGGCTTGGGTAATTCAACATTCTATTCACTTGAAGAAAGGAATGACTTAAGATGATACCAAGGATGCCCAATAGATGATGATATGCCCAATTATGTGAGGTCCATGTATGTGAGAGACAATAAGCATGTGGGAGAGTGAAGAGTAGAGTTAGGGTTTTTGTTTTATTATCAAGGGGCTTGTGGTATTGTGGACTTGAGTGTTTTTTAACTCTTTTTTTTATTTGCTCTTTGTTTTAAATTTTTATTTTTTTCAATGTGCAAGGATTCACCAAGTTTTTACAATATTTTGTAATTCTATGAAAGATTCGCCAATACTTTTACAAGATTTTATAATTCTATGAAAGATTCGCAACAATTTTACAAGATTTTATAACTTTGTGAAATATTCACCAAGTTTTTATAAGATTACATAATTCAGTGAAAAATTCGTAAAAAAAATTATATATACATATTATATTTTTCATAAAATAGCCTTCACTTTTTTCCATGTATCATAGAGATTCACCCATTTATTATACATATAAATTTATGGGGGGTTCTTAAAATTTTCCCTGCAATGATCTCAACTTTAAATACTCTCATATATGGGTATTATGAGCTTGAACATTGTAATATTTATAGCTTTTACGTCTATTTATATTATAATTCAAAATTTGCATTCACAGGATGCTTTTTTTAATGTTGTTTAATATATTATTCATTTCAAGGTATTTGTACTTTATAGGAATGATTATTTTTAATAATTACATTGCAATGAAAATAAATAAATAAATCATCTGCGAGATAGGTTTTGAAGAGAGGTTCGTGTTCGAAGCAAATATAGTATAAATCAAAGCTCCACTTTCAAAATATGACTTCCTATCCAGCACATTCTACAAACCATACCTCAAAGATCAAAACCAATGACTTCTAGAGACCACACTTATATATCATATAGATACCCTTTTTGATAGTGTGTTAGGTTTTGAAGAGTTTGTGATATATTTTATGCTACAGTTGGAATAGTAGTGTGTTAATGTTTGTAAAAGTTTGTGATATATTTTTAGTGTGAACTTTGATTCTATTTAAGGGTGCTAGCTCAATGGAAGAGCACCCGCCTTATAGGTAGGAGGTTGGTAGTTCAATTCCTCCATGCCCTATCTACATAAATCAATGACTAATTAAATGACCAGTTAACATCAATCAATGACTATATAAATGACCAGTTAACAACAATCAATGACTAAATAAATGACCACTTAAAAACAATCAATGACAAAATAAATAACAAGTTAACAACAATCAATGACTAAATAAATGACCACTTAATAGCAATAAATGACTAAATGAATGATTAGTTAACAACAATTAATGACTAAATAAATGACTAAATGTACTTCCAAACAACGATAACTAATGTCCAAATAAATGACCAAATAGCGGCAATTAATAACCAGATAGAGACAATTAATGACCAAATAAATGACTAAATATATGACCAACGCATGAAGCAATTCAATCAATTTATGACCAAGTGATAAATGACCAATTTGGTTGGGTGATAAGTGACCGCAAATTTATGACCAGTGGTCACGTGACCAAATTTAGTCATTTATCACTCATTTTTAGTCTTGTTTTAGTCACTTATCACCCATTCTGTACTAGTGTTAAAAAATGTTAAAATGCAATATGTAATATGTTAATTTAAAAATTGTCAATGCATGTGAAAGATCCATTTATACCTCGTGGAGGAATGTGTGGATTACCAACATTTTCCATTCTCCAAAAGATATCAATGTCATGTGAGACATCACCAAGTCCACCAACCTTGAAGATGCACAAAAATTTTATTGGGGATTAAACTAGGGATAATTTTATAGATTATGGCTCTCCTCGTTTTGGGAATTTACAATAGGGTTGCTATAAATCAAACAAGAGCTCACAATCACTGGAAGATGCCATGGATATGATAATACGTTTTTAAGAGTTTGAATAGCATAGGAACACATCAAAATAGAAGGTATTTGAACATGGATGTAAGGTTGTTAGAAGGACCAAAGGAATTATTCAAATGGCTTGAAGTTGAGAATGCCTATACACTGGGGATGGAATTGTAAATAAAACAAGAACACTACTAATATTTGGTCCATGTGAACAATCGTTGAGGAGGACAGAAAGAATGGTCTAAGGTCCATACATCTTTGAGGAGGATAGGTTTTGATGCACCTATAAAGATTAGATGGGTTGTATTGGCTATCACTAGCATTGTCAAATATATACATCAAAACAAGGGTGGAATAACATGGGGTATGGAATTGTTCATTTCCCAAGGATGGTGTTTAATAATGAAAACTTGGTATAATCTCCATTTCAAGTCAGTGTGATAGTTTGCTACTAGTTGACCTAATTTTGAAAGTCATTGAGAGCTTTACAATATTTACAACCACGAGGCTATTAGTTGGCCATATAAATTGAAATTCTATGACCATCGTATAGTATCATAATCATATGCCCAATTTTGTATAAAAAAATCAAATGAATTTATACAAATACATAATTACAAAAGTAAAAGAAGTCGTTATCACTATTTATAAGGAAAAAAAATGAGTTGCAACACTTTGTGCACAATATCTCTTTTACATATTATTTATTAATTAAGTACATCCAAATAGTTTCCTAAGAATGTTGTCATCAATCGCACCAGTAGCCAACACAAACACAGATGGAGCCCTTGATGATAACACATCATCTGAATGATGTCATCTTCATAAATAGGTAACACAACGAAATGAATTTTGAGTGTTTTAAACTTAATTCCTCATCCTCATTGTTTTACCTTTCTAGACGAGTACATGGCAATTTCCCTACTATGGAATTCAAGTATGCGAGGCATGAGATTGTCCAAATCCACCATGTATATATTTTTTCTTTTATCTTTTTGTCTACATTTTATACACAAGTTTTATGTCTTTTCTTAGGTCGAGACATAATCTCATCAAACAACAACAAATCCATGGGTACCAATCACAAGATATGCCATTGAAGGGGTTCACAATAGTAGGATGAAGCACTACAACACCATTCAGAGGTACATGATCCCATGTAGAAATTTTAGCCACATCATCCACATGATCTAAATTGGGAACTGATATATTTAGATCAATGGTTGTACTTTTGATAGCAATGCTAAAAATAAATTTAATTTTAGGAAGAAACAACCTCTTCGATGTTGGGGTTTCTAGTTCTAGTGCCACTACCCATTGCCACATCAATGTGCTTGGAATTGCAAACATAACTCCACAAGGATTCTAAAGCATGTTGGATGGAGAAATGATAATGTTCTTGGGACTCACCCATGAGTCCACCATGCTTCTTTGTTTTTTTTATGAGTGAAAAAGGCATTGTTTGGCTTGACACCTCTTAGGGATTTGGTTTCCATGAATATGGTGTTATTGTTGCTAAAATATTTAAATGGCATATATCTCATCCAAACCACCTTCACAATTGTCATTGGACTACAATCTCCCCTTAGCATTATTATTAGGATATGGATGACACGAGAACCAACTATACAACACTAATGAGTCTTAGAACCAAAGGTTAGTGTGAGATGGAGAAGACATGGAAGGAAACCATCATTCATGGAGGGACAACCACATGTTATGTGGATGAACAAATAAGATCACATCCTTGGATAAGAATGGATCGAATCATTTTGTGTGATTGGTAGAAGAGGGGATGTGGATTGATATAGATGAACTAACCATCATCTAATGGATTTGGATAAACAATACAAAGTCTCCTATACATTTAATCAAACATACAATTCACAAAAGGGAATATAATTTTTCATTTCTTTTGTATGGAACAACTCACCCCACGTGCCATGCTAGAATAATAGTTGAAAACATTACTTGAATATGCTTCTATAAAGATATATTATTGTGAAATTAAAATCCAACAACAATGCATGATAGTTAAGAATAAATTTGGTGTTTTAAAAGTGAAATTCCAAGAACATTGCATCTAATGTCTAATTATATTGAACAATAAATATATATAGCATAAAATCAAGCATCTTTCCCTAACATCAAGATGTCAACGGAAATAAATTCCAATATTTGAAGTTCTTGCGGCCTTACATTGCACTTATCACATCATATCAAACCAAAATTTAGTAGTAATGTCCCACATGTCGGTCTTGAACTCAAGTGGCTTCTGATAATAGTTTGAGAAAAATTTCTCAAATAAAAATTAGTAACATTGTATCAAATAAGTTTGTTGAATAATTTGTATCTAACCACAAAGTCTTGCTCACATCCAAAATCTATTTTATCGCATGAATTCTCTAATGTCACAAAAATGTACTATCGACCATTTTGTACAACCATAACAAAATCATAGACACATCACTATCCACTACTTTCATACCCTACCTCACCTTGAGTTTCACATAGGAACAAGAAAAAAAACCTAAAACTTTTTACTAGGGGTGTTTGTAGCCTCATACCTTCTATTTAAATAAACCCAAATTGAAATACTAAAAACAACAACTTGAAATTAGAGTCAATTATTTATTTTTATTAAAAGTATTGAACAATATGTTTGTATGAAATTTATAAAGGGTGAAAACCATCGATCCAATCACTAGAATGAATTTTAGCCCCAACCCATTTCAAATGGCTTTAACAAGTCACCTCAAGGGCAATAAAGTTGGGAGTGGGATAAAGTCTAGACGATTTGCATCTTTTATTCAATGAAATTCCCGGTCAAAATCCAGCAAGAATTGTTGAAATTGCAATTTCCAGTTGTTGGATTTACATAATTGGGGTAACCCGGGGGTAATCGAGGGTGTTGAATCCATTTCTGTAATTAAAATTGCAATTTCGGCAATAAAAATTGCAATTTCAGAAACAAATCGTGTTGCCGGATTTTGACCAAACTCGTCGGATAAAAGGTGCAAATCGTCTAGACTTTTGCCCACTCCATAAAGTTGAAGCTAAGTACAATAGATTCTAGCATGACTTGCCTAACATAAAAGAACTTTGTTCAATGTAGACAAGGGTTTCCATAATACCGATGGCCATAAAGGATCAACAAATATGTTATTACCAACCAATTGAAAAAAATACCATTAGTTATTTAAATACAAAATGAATAACATCTTCGAAAAATAACATCAACATTTGTTTATTTTCTCAAATATCTATCCGTATCTTACCAAATTGTGAATACAAAATGGAAAAGTTTGTGAGTCAATGCTCTATCCTTGATTTCATTACACCACATCACTTTGTAAATTATAAAAATTATAAAAAATATATATGACAAGTTGGAAAGTTTCATGTAACCAAAAGTTTTCCATAAATCTTCGAAAAATGTTATGACAATGGACTTGTTTTCTCTCTTTCTATATTTTGATAGCCCACTTGATGACATTTTTAATTCATAAAAGAGTGTAAAGTTACCAATATCCTAAGACATAAACATTTAAATTCAAAATTGGATAATATAAATATTTTAGATTCAAAATTAGATATATAAACATTAAATTCAAAATTAAGTGATATGAGTATTTTGAATATAAAATTGGAAAATAACCATTATCATGCAACATATGTATGTATGTGTAAACTATCTTAAACAATCCTTTATATCCATTGTCCAACCACCCATCACTACTCACCCAAACTTTTCAACTTGTATTTCACAAAAGGGGAAAAGTTGTCACATGGTATTTAGAGTTAACCATCATCATCTTTAGTACAACGACTTCAATCTTGATGCTCTATTAATTACATAGACTTTATAAACAACCTTCACAAGTATTACCTATATGTATAGTAACGTGCACAAATATGGCCTATATGTATAGTAAAAGCTTACGCACCATGCCTATGGTATTGAATAAGTGAGCCTATATGTATAGTAAAAGCTTACGCACCATGCCTATGGTATTGAAAATTGCTTTCCTCTCACAAAACCGATAAACCTGAAATGAGTGAGCCAAAGCAAAGCAAAGGAAAAAGGTATACGACACTAGAGTGCAGTGCCTTTTCGATGAACATGTTTTTTTCTTAAAGGTCAATTACTCAGGTGGTGGTTCATTTTTTTTTCAACTTTGTACAACCTCTCAAATTTCCTCTTAAATCTGTTCATACATATCATAACTTTTAAAAATTTCTTACCTCGTGATGCATCGCACAACTCTAAAAGTTACATTTATGTGATATGTCACATCACTAAAATTTTAAAGTTGCGAGAAAGTAAAACATATCGCAACCCACAAAGTTTTTTTTCATGCGATATATTGCATTACCTCAAACTTAAAGTTGCGGCAAAGGTAGAAAGCATTATTATAAAAGGAATTACAACAACTTTGAAATCACTCCATTTTAACATAGGAGCACTAGAGTAGACTTGGGTGACCAAAACCCATGGATTTCCATTGAACGCTCGTCATACTCCTCACCAAATCATCTTTCATCTTGCACATTATATCTAGGTAAGCATTGTTAGGAATAAAAATATGTGAGAGAGAATAAAACATAAATACAAGAGTAAACACAATAGCAACACAAGATTTATCTTGGAAAACTTTGTAGGGAAAAACCAGCCATCAATAATAAATTTATTATTGGCCCTTGGCCAAACTAGGCCAAGGTCGCCAAGAGCATCTCTAGTGCTCACTTTGGCACATACAATGGAGGAACCCAACCCTATAAATATGATTCTTTACATGCAAATACAACTAGCAAGAAACCATGGGCTACCAAAACCGTGTGCTCGAAACCACTTACATCCTTGCTCATTTCCGAGTCAAGGTTAACCCTAACAATCCCCCCTTTAAACATGACTTGCAGAATTGCTTCGGATCTAACCCACCCCAAAAAAACTAGAGTATTGAGGAATCCCATTTACATGTAGAGTACACATTGTCATCTCCATTTTTTTTTTAATTGTTGCTATAACCATCACCTCTTTCAACTCTCATTTCTCTTGCCTTGACTTGCTCTTCATGTGATGCAATTCCACAAGCCTTTTGTACCTGCAAACAATTCATCACTTTTGTCCATATAAAAAGGCATCCATCTACCGGAATACATGGGTGCTCAGCCGCTGTAACTACCAGTTCTCTAGGAATCCTTTTATCCTTGAGCATAACCTAGTTCCAAACACTCTAAGATATATCCATCTCACATTCCCCCCTTTAATTGAAGACTCATCCTCTACGATTCCACATCAAGCTAAGCTATGAGTACACCTGTGACCCTCGTACCTACCCAAGTGGTTCATTCCACAACTTAATGCCACATCCTTTCTACACATAAGAGGGACACACCTACTCCAATACATTTAGGCCTAAATATGGGGAAACAACTCTAATTGGGAACCAAAAACTCTAGGGTGTCGGGTACAATCGATCATGCACCCCTTGCAACACATGCTCAATTACATTTTAACTTAGATACAAAGGCATTCAATGCTTTTATGGAAAATTGCTTTAACCAATGATTGCTCAATCCTTTTATGAAAATTGCTTTAACCAATGACTGCTTGCTTGCTAAAGCCACTGTCTTTCCACTACATTTTCTAACTTCCTTTCCAATTTTACCATACTTTTTCAAGCCACTTTTAACCATGCTCAATATCTACCATGCCTCCGCATTCTTGCCATGCTTATTTTCCAATGCCTTGCCATAGTAAGAAATGCATGTTTCTATACTAATCCACCAACCACTATGGGAATTTTGGGCAGATCTACATATCAAATTCACGCATACACTTGCAGGCTTCACTAGCAACAAATGACGACTAGCAACGGTTCTGGCATCAACAAACACAACAGGGTCTTTCTCTCTCAACCACTTCTTTCTTGGGTGCATCGATTTCTTTTGGGAGCGAATGCTTCTCAGGTCTTCTTGGTAGCTAGGCTCTTCTCAAGCCCGTTCTTCCAATAATAGTGGACCGCAGATCAATCATCACCGCTATTTCATGAGTCTTCACAAACCAATTCAACAAATCTTCATTCCATATAGTAGATATACACTTTAACTAGTTGATCTGTAATTTCTCCTTGCATATCGAAGTGTCAAGCAATAGATCTACTCTTTCTCTACGATCCACGAACATCCCTCTCCACACTGATCAGATCTTACCAGATCCACGATGTTCTTCACATGCACTTGCAGGAAATCTCTTCTACACACCAAGCTTTGATACCATTATTAGGAATAAAAATATGTGAGAGAGAATAAAACATAAATACAAGAGAAAACATAATAGCAACACGATATTTATCCTGGAAAACCCCTGTAATACCCCTGACCCAGATAAAGTACTGATATTGTATCTTGAACAATTTGCTATGAAGTATGTACATAGAAAGATATTATTTTAATACAAATACCAACTGGCTGCGTGATGATCAATACGCTGAAGAGGATATCCAGATATTAACCAAGGGATGTGAGGGGGAAAGGTTTACTTATGTACCTTCATTAGAGAGATTTTGAGGTCAAAAAATGGCCTCCTAAGAGATGCACTACAAAAATATGAGATATATTAAAATATTATGAATTTGGGGTTTTATGGGGTAGGTATATATGACAAGTCACCTCCCACACTATTTTCTATGCACAATATAAATAACCATGGTTGAGTTTTCAAAATTCACTAGAAATAAAATTAATAAAATAAGTCTACATTGATGTGACTAAGATTCATTGTAAATTCCCAAAAATGTATTGTCCTTTTAACATTTATTTGTCTTGAACTTGCAAATGAAATTAAATAATAAAAAACATTTTTAAGAGTTTTTTTTTAAATTTTATGTTGACTTTTTATATTTAGTACTTTTCTCATGAATTTAATAATGTAATTTAATTGAGAATTTATTTACATGTAAAATGTCAATAATATTATTATAATACACATTGCATTATTATTATTATTATTTATTAAATCTATTATTATTATTTATTAGTTTGACATTATGTTATTAAATAGAATGGAGTGAATATATAATTTAAAATTAAAAACATAAAAATGATAATATATTATTTTATAAAAAAATGTGAAAGGACTTTCTTTATGAATTAAGAGTACTTCACTTGAAAATGACAATAATATTATTTTATGAGAAAGTGTGAAAAGACATTCATTATGAGTACTTTACTTGAAAATGACAATAATATTATTTTATGAAAAGACTATCATTATGAGTACTTTACTTTATGACTTAAAAGTACTTACACCACTAGCTTGGTTAACTATGTGTTTTCATCCACCATAGAAAATTTGACAAATAAGCATTCTTAACTCATGCAATGCCACCTCACCAAGGGGGATGATGTCATCTACTAGAATGTGATTGGTTGTATTTTATAGTACATTTTCTTTGTTTTGAGGCCATTTTTTGACCTCAAAATTTCTCTAATGGTCTCCTAAACCTTATGATAAAAGACCCCAAACCCATACTCCTAAGCCATATTCTTAGTGGGGGATTAATTAATAATAAATTATTATTAATTATTAATTAATCTTGAGATTTAGTGGTAAATCGTGATAATGGATGGGAGGAACGTGTTCTTTTGGGACAACCACGTGGGAGCCCAAAGGTGGACACGGGGTTGCTTTGGGGAAGCAGTGTGGATAGAATGGAAAAGTGGGAGGTTTGGGAGAATGCATAGGGGGGGATACAGTTTCTGGGGAATACATGCAAAGGACATGAACGAAAGGGAAGACCGCTGGGGATACGGTTTCCTGGGAAATCATGGTGTGTGAAAATCCAGGAATGAAATTCAGACGCCGATAGTGAAGAGTATCATCATGTGTCTTTGAGTTCACAGAGAGTGAAGAAAACTTGGGAAGAATCCCTGTGATGAAACCTGAAAACAGTTATGCTAAGTTAACATGATTTGGCTTTGATTTCCTTGTTTGCATATACCAATCAATTGGCAATTGTTCATGAGACTCTCAGTGAATTCCGACACTTGTAGTGAAGTGTATCACTGTGCGTTTAAGGGAAGAAACTTTGTGGGTTAATTGCAAAATTAACAATTGGTTATCAAACTGTTGTTTTGTTGAACCCCTATGTATATCCATTCTCCCTGTTATTTCCACCTTTGACTTTGTGAGTGAGTTGATGGGGTTGGTGAGACACCTTGCGTTAAATGTAGTACATGCTGGACAAGTTCTAAGGTTGGGTGGAGCGAGGCTCACATGCAGCCAATTACCACAATTATGTGAATCTCATATAAGTGTTTATGTGGAGGAATTTTAATGTTCATATGATATATTATGCTCATTATGTTCAAATTATTGAATGAAGGTTGCAATTAAATGTAAGCCATAATTATGCTATGCATAAGCCTGTGAAGAAGGTTGTATTCATGTTGGATGTTTCCTTCAATTGCATGAGTTATCTGCACTATGAATCTTGCATGTGGAAGATGTATTAGTTATACCTAATTTTTGCACCTCATGTATGATTATGCTGTTATACCTTATTGATGAATGTGTGGCTTATGTCTTGTTCATAGAATGATAGGCATAAATATGGATATGAGGATTGAATGCATGATTGAGTGTCTTTCCCATGAATGAGGCTGTTTTGTGTTGATTAACTCTACAGGCTATGATATGTTAATCTAGCTTAGTGTCAATCTTTACGTTGCTTATGTATTATCCTTCACCCTGCTAAGGGATGGTTAGTCTTCACCTGAACTCTGGGAAAAGATAGAGTTGAGCCTTGATATGTTTTATAATGTCTCTGTAGGTCTGGTGAAGGTGGAAATCTTGGAAGGAAGGGGCAAAGTTCCCCTGCCGTAGAATTATGTGACTTAAGCGGATGGCATGCTTCTGGATGCCTGTGTATTAAATTATGTTTATGGGAAAATTATGAAAATTATGAAGTTGTTAACTAGATGTATAAAAGAAAATTTTATTTTTTATAGTTTTATACTGTAAATTGTTTGTGTGTGTAATGCGGGTACGTTACAGATTGGTATCAGAGCGCTGGTTGCAGCTCTCAGGCCTATGGAATTGAAATTGTTTTTCCTAAAGAGATAAATAAATGTATTCGAATATATGCTGTAGTGAATTTGAGGCTAATAATCATTGAAAATTTCAGATTGTTAGCATTATACAGGAATATTCAGTCATTTGAATTGCAGGATGTCAATAAATACAGGCAATAATAACTAAAGAGATGGCAGAGGATCTCGAATTCTCTAATTTTGTGGAAGGAATCAGTGGTGAAGTACATGGTAATGCATCCATTGGTCACTTAAGTGGGACAGGGACCATGGATGTTGTGAAAACCCTAAAGGAATTGCAGGTTTGAAACCAAAGAGTTTAGCAAAGTTTGGAACAACAGAACCAAATTAATCAACATTTAATGCAGAATTTGGTTCAGCTGCAAAATCAGATGCATCAAGTGACTTCTAATGTGGGAAGAGGGAAAAATTCCTTAAACCCTATCTTGCCTTGTATTTACATTTTCTGAAACTATTTGCAGAAATTAGGGCATATGAATGATGAAAGTGCAAGAGATCATGTAGATGAAATGAATATGCACTAGAGGGCACATTAATAGACATTGCATAGTGCATGAGAATGTGTAGTGCATTTGTGTCAGATTGCATGATGGTAAAATAGTGAGTTCTACATATGCAATAAGCCACTAATGATAATTGTTATGATTGATAACCACCATTGATGTTGGTATTGGATATAGGACCAAAGACAATAGAAGCATGGCTGAAGATGCTGATGATGATGTTTGTGAAAATCAATCTTATGAAGCAATGTTGGAGCAACAAATCTGTGATCAATGTTATTTTTTCAGAAATTTCAATCTGATCTAGGATCTTAACTGAGAGAATAACATGTACATCATATCTACAACATATCTACAACATATCAATCATGGACACAATAATGCAAGCACACAAGAGACACAGAGTTTCACCGGGGAAAACCAAGAAGGTGAAAAACCCCGCAACTTCCTCAGAGATAGATAGAGCAATGATACAACCAAAGTACAACCACAGTACAAGAGATAGTCTTCTCCTAGTAGATGATCCTCCTCCTCGCAAGTGCACCACTTTCTGAGAGAGATAGAAGTGAGTAATGAGTGGTCAAATAGAGATCTCCCGATCTCTATTTATACTTGTCTTGTCCCGCCCAATAAACTAATGGGGCCAACTTGTCTAGCTTAGCCTAGTAACCCATGGTTAACTTAATCCGAGCCGACCCCACACTTGGTGGTCTAATAACCCATTTACCCACATGACTCATACAAGGCCGACCCCATCATGGTGGTCTAATAACCCATCAAGTATAAGTTACGACACTTACAATATAAATGGCGACACTTCCGTATAGAGGAATAATAACATCTCTATAGGAATACAAACACTTACGTATAGAGGAATAATAACATCTCTATAGGAATACAATACACATGGGTAAAATACATTTCGAAGTTACATATACATAAACACTCCCTCTTAAATAGGAAGGTATTTCTCAACACAGATCTCCTAGCACAAGTCTTCTTCTCTGGATCATCATCAGCGAATCATCATCCTCGAATCGTTGTCATCATCATGGCTATTGCTATCTCAATCAATCTCTAAATCTACTCGTCATAGGAAGTTCTACAGTGCCAGTCCTTTTTCATACTGGATGTAGGCCCACCACCTACAGGTCTTCATCATCACTGGACATATTATGGAATCCTCAGGACTTATTACGTGTGTCAACAAAACCTAGCAAGAGCATCCCAGGACTGATTACGAGCACACAGCTCAACCTATTGGATCTCCCAGGGAGCTATTACATGTGACCAAGCAAAACCTAGCAAGGCCATATTTGGACTGATTACGTGCCTAGCACAACCTGTAAGATCTCCCAGGGAGACATTATATGCTAGTAAGCAAAACCTAGCAAGAGCATCTCAGGACTGATTACGTGCCTAGCACAACCTGCAAGATTTCCCAGGGAGAAATTATATGCCATGGACAAAACCTAGCAAGAGAATTTTCCAGATCTCCCAGGGAGCTATTATATGCCAGTAGAAAAACCTAGCAAGAGCATCTGCAAATCTCCCAGGGCGCTATTATATGTCCCTCCAAGCAAAACCTCGAAAGAGCATTTTCCAGATCTCCTAGGGAGCTATTATATGCCAGCGGAAAAACCTAGCAAGAGCATATGCAAATCTCCCAGGGCGCTATTATATGCTTATCTACACAACCTATCCACGACCACAGAGTATCAACCTAATACTCATCATACATCATCCTGATGTCCATGATCATCTTGATCATCATCTCTGCATTGTCCTGATGCAAGTCATCCAGAGCATCGTTCTGATACTCATCACACATGATCATCCTGAACATATGATGTATCCACCTGATACATATCATGCATCCACCTAATGCATATCACATACATGATCCAACTGATCATACAATGTATCCACCTGATACATATCATGCATCCACCTAATGCATATCACATACATGATCCACCTGATCATACAATGTATCCACCTGATACGTATCATGCATCCACCTGATGCATATCACATACATGATCCACTTGATCATACAATGTATCCACCTGATACATATCATGCATCTACTTGATCCATATCATATACATGATCCAACTGATCATATCCAACATCCAACATGATGCATAAACATATACATGATCCAACTGATCATATCCAAAGCAGTAACTGGAGCATTGTCTTGATGTTCATCACACAACGCTTACATCCATAGCCATGGGAGGATCCTCCTACCACCATGCTTGGAATGGATTCAGAAAATGTGTCCATCACTTCTTCCTCGAAGTGTCGTCAATCTGAAGAACACCAAGCCTCTTTTTGAAGTACTCGAACTTCACTCTGGCTAGTGGTTTCGTCAACACATCCACAACCTTCCCATCTGTCACAACATACAGGAGCTTCACTGCTCCCCTCTGCACCATATCCATGATATAGTGATATTTGATCTCAATGTGCTTCAACCTGTCGTGGAACACCGGGTTCTCAGACAGCTTCACACAACTCTGGTTGTCACAAAAAATACCAGTAGCATCCAACGGGAGATCAAATAACTCAGACAGTAGCTTCCGGAGACATACTGCCTCACAACTGGCCGAACAAGCTGCAACATACTCTGCTTCGGCTGTACTCAGTGCTATGCAGGTCTGCTTCTTGCTAAATCAAGAGATCACACCTGATCCCATACTGAAGTAGCACCCAGAAGTGCTCTTCCTATCTGCAATACTGCATGCCCAGTCCTAATCAACATAACCCTCCAGGTTAAAGTTTTGATTCACATCATACTTGAGCCCATAATCAATTGCACCCTTTAGGTACCTCAGAGCATGCTTTACAACAATCAAGTGAACTCCTTTGGGATCCGTCAAGAACTGGCTCAATGTGTTCACCGCAAAGAAAATATCTGGTCTTGTGTTCGTCAGGTACATCAATGACCCAATCATCTGACGAAACACTGTGACATCAACCGGATCAGATGAAGCAACACACATAAGCTTCAAGTTCGATGCCATAGGTGTGGCCATGGCCTTGCAGTCCATCATCCCGAACCTCTTCAGGATATCCACTGCATACTTCCCTTGTCCAAGGAAGATTCCATCTATACTCTGCCACACCTCCATGCCTAGAAAATAGTGCATCATCTCCAAGTTCTTCATCTCAAACTCGGAAGCAAGCTTCTGCTGCATGTCGACAATCAATCTATCCTCACGTATAACAAACAGGTCATCCACATACAAAAGTAGTATCACTGGATTTTCTTCCTCAACCTTGTAGTAAAGGTTGGAATCCACTTTACTCTTGGTAAATCCCAAACTGGATAGAAAGCCATCTATCCTGCCATACCAGGTTCTGGCTGCCTGTTTCAAACCATACAATGCTTTCTTTAGTCTGCACACATATGACTCCATGTCATGTGTCTCAAAACCAAGTGGCTACTCCACATACACTTCCTCTTCAACTACACCATTCAAGAAAGCTGTCTTGACATCCATCTGGTGTATCTTCCACCTCATCATTGCAGCCAAAGCAAGTACTGATCTGATGGAAGTGGATCTGGCTACATGACCAAAAGTCTCTATGCTGCCACCTGCAGCATGCTTGATCTTATAGATCCATTTGGAAGTCACAACAGACTTCCCTTCAGGTCTTGGGACTGCATCCCAAACATCATTCTTCATGATCGACTGGTACTCCTCGATCATGGCATTCTTCCCGAATCCTAGGAACTTCAATATATTCAATATCTTCAATAGATAACTTTGTTGCTGAAACAAATGTTGTAGTCCTTCTTTTGTAGGTGCTCGTATATGATATTTCCTACAAAGCAAGTTAAATTGCATGATTAAAAACTTCTCATAGTTTTCAAAACAAATTCTCACACCTAAAGAAATATGTCATACAGTCATGCAATTAATTTAGCCAATGCTTCAATACAACATTCATCCATATCCTGTAACTTTCTAGATGCCTTCCAATCTCTACCATAACATTGTTAAGAGTTTGCACTACTCCCAACATGTCAGCAAAGAGGTTTCATTCTAGATAAGTAGCAATGGAATGTTGTACAGTTCCATAGGCCACTTACCCATTATATGCATATTAGTAGTATGTTGTTCATTAATGCAATTATTCTAATATGCCAAAATACACAGCCTAATTCTAGGAACATCAGTATATACATCATTGAACAGTATTATTTAAACAATCAAATATGCAAGAAATGATAATTCAAATACTTATCTTTGTTTGTTTGTTGGGTTGACTCCCTCTTAGTCTTTGCTTCCTTTCTGCAACTCCATTCTGATGTGGATTGTGAGAAGTGGTCGACTCCCTCTGAATATCTGCATCATTGCAGAAACTACTGGAGTGTGCTCCCTCTTGATCTTTGCTTCCTGGATTACCTATCCTTGAAATTATATCCATCCTCGATCACTATGCATGCTTACAAGTATCATTATTGTGATATCCTTAAGATCTCATACATAATCATACATTTATTAGTATAATCTCAATACTATCAGAAACACAATAATCTTAAACATGTATAGTAATGATCATTTTAAACACAGATAATAAACATTAGTATTCAAGGTTTATATAGGACTCTTTTGGTTAGTCATATCATCAATTAAAGTAAGAAACATAATATGCCTAAACCCATGATTACTCAAACCTATAACTTCATGAATAATAAAATCAATCATGCCAAGTATACTTATATAAGATATCGTAACACAAGGTAGGATTTTAACTTGATATAGGAAAAACATACCTGGATTAGAATGTTAGCTAGCTATGTCTAACATACCCATATGATGTCTTCTTATTCTCTTCTGACTTGTGCTAGTAACCTGCATATCTCATAATTTAACCATTATAGAACCAAGTTATACATACCTTGTAAATAGATCTTCTATGTGATCCATGACAATGGATGAATCTTTGTCTTCATGTCACCATGGTCATATGTTCTTTAAACTAGAACATGATTTTTCTTTCTTGGTGTACCTTTCATGTTAGCGAACAACATCAACCTCATACAACATCACAATGCATTAGTACAATCATAAGTGTCAAAACCCTAATCAATGAATATCTTCTATTGTGCATTCATAATTTTATTAAGGTGATACGACAAGTCTAAAGTTAATCAAGATTGTACTAACCGTAATAATATGAAGACAAACATACCATAAACTTAATCATGAACAAATCTCGAAACATACTTGGATAAGTCATACCTGTCAAGATTGCTTGTAATCTTCTTATGTCAGGCCTTAGCCTTATCTCCCTCTGAAACTGGAACTTCTTCACTTATGCAGGTGACCAATCCATTCTCTTCTAGGATTAACCCAATCCACTTGATTTTGCATAAAACTGGATTTGAAGCTGGATTAGGGTTTTCTAGAGAAAATCTAAAAATTCAAACTTCTAAAAGGATAGAAGGATGCGCCTTGATGAGCTGATCAAGCTGGTATACTCAAAATTTGAAAACTGCAAAGTTTCACCCCTCAAAATTGCCTTTGAAACTTCTGGATCTTCTAGACAGGATCCCGAAATAAGGTTTGATAAAGCCCACCCTTCTACCCAACCAAAAGGTTCAATCCAAAGCTCTAAACTTTGATTTTTCTGAGGAGCTTCTAGCCGTGGTCACAGACTTAAAAAATTCCAACTTTTGCAAAAGCCCTAATTTTCCACTTTTCCGATCAAAGTCCCGAACTAGGGTTTGATCAAGCCCGACCTTCTGCCCAACCAAAAAATTTGATCTTGGTCTCTAAATTTCTATTTTGATGATTAGCATTCAGCCATGGTCTCCGATTACAAAAATTCCAACTTTCTCCGAAACCCTAATTCCTGGAGCCATGAATGAAGGTGCTCAAAATCCAATTCTGTTTTGACAGAAATATGCACCTGATTGTTTCTGGTGTAACTATGAAATTACGAATCCATTGGGTCTGAACATTCTACCTATGGTATCCCAACCTGTCCGCTTTCCAACCCCATACGTTTGACCTCAATTGGATTCTCTGAGAGAGAGTTATACCAAGTGTCGTAATGTGACCTGTTTATGGGATAAAACAAGAGAGATAACTTGTATGGAGTGCCACGTGTCACTAGTTCACTTTCGGCCTCTGAACCTTCAGCCTGTGAAAGTAAAGTCCATGCCCTTCCTGTCACTTTTTATGAAATTTCATTTGGAGCTTCCTAGCCCAATTTATGACCTTTTTTCCTAGGTCACCTGTTTATGACTCAGATCTGGAAGAGGCAGAAACCCTAGATTTTACAGATCATAAAACACAAAGTACAATGAATTAGAAGTTGTGCTTTGGAAACAAGGTACATGGGGATCTTATCTTCGACATATAAGAGTTTTAGATCTTGAAACCTCACCGAAATGGATTTATAGTGAAAGTGATACGATGACCGGTTTTGGCTATATCAAGCCCTAGCATCGCAAGTGCAACAAGTGTCATACATGCCATACCATGCTTTCTTTCAGGCTAGCTCTGATACCATGTTATTTTTTCAAAAATTTCAATATGATCTAGGATCTTAACTGAGAGAATATCATGTACAACATATCAATCATGGACACAATAATGCAAGCACATAAGAGACACAGAGTTTCACCGAGGAAAACCAAGAAGGTGAAAAACCCCGCAACTTCCTCAGAGATAGATAGAGCAATGATACAACCAAAGTAAAACCAAAGTACAAGAGATAGTCTTCTCCTAGCATATGATCCTCCTCCTCACAAGTGCGCCACTTTCTGAGAGAGATAGAAGTGAGTAATGAATGGTCAAATAGAGATTTCCCGATCTCTATTTATACTTGTCCTGTCCTGCCCAATAAACTAATGGGGCCGACTTGTCTAGCTTAGCCTAGTAACCCATGGTTAACTTAATCCAAGCCGAACCCACACTTGGTGGTCTAATAACCCATTTACCCACATGACTCATATAGGGCCGACCCCATCAAGGTGGTCTAATAACCCATCAAGTATAAGTTACGACACTTACAATATAAATGATGACACTTCAGTATAGAGGAATAATAACATCTCTATAGGAATACAAACACTTCCGTATAGAGGAATAATAACATCTCTATAGGAATACAATACACATGGGTAAAATACATTCCGAAGTTACATATACATCAACAATCAAGAGGTTGGTGGAAGGACTGTGTAGTCCTTAGTAAGAAACCAACTGATCAGGTAACAACAGTGTTGTGATGGCAGCCTTGCAGGTAAGGCTCATTATGCTAATATTATTAAGTGTTCAGAAAGGATTGGTAAGAATCCTTTAATAATTTTTCTTAGTCATCATAAAATGGCATGCATGTAATAGTGAATGCATTTGTGTGAATGACATTCCACAGGACATGTTATCATGTGACTGTTTAAGAATTTTGAATGCATTCATATGAAAATAGATTATGCCATGTGTATAATGGTTATGGGTTGATAACCAAGCAAGTAGGTACTTATGGTCCTGTGGTGATAATGCCTTAGTGCTACACAAATCACCCATTAATTCCCTATTGGTGTTAAATTAGGATGAAACCTCTTTCCAACAACCATGGAGGGAGCAAACTCGGGATTTGTTGTTGAATGGGGAAATAGGGTATCAAATAGATAACCAAATGATTGGGGAGATGGTTGGGCATGGTGTTGGAGCATTGGCCAGAATGTCCAACTTACCATTGTAGGAAACCTGTTTAGGCACATGGATGTTCTTGATCAATGTGGTAGTACATTGGGTGCATTTAGTAAATGTACATTAAAAATATCTTGTAAATCTTGTGATTAAGCATTGAGTAAATGCATATAAAAGTTTGTGTACGTGTTGTGAATGTGCATACATGTGTGTGGTTGCACATGTTGTGATGCATTGTGTGAATGCATAATTGAGATGTTTATGTGTCATTGCAAATTAAATAATGGATGAAATGTTGAATTAATGGTAATTCTGAGATCATTTCATGAGCTGATGTGAATGTAGGAAGGATTAGATGGAGGTAGTTATGATGAGAGGGCTGCCATAATACTCTATGGAAGGACAGAGCTGTATAAAGGTTATGACTAGGAAGTAATGGGTATCGAAGGTTTATTAAAATTACATATACAATGTGATGGTGTCTTTTAAATTTTATTATGATAAAGATGCATATAAAATACACCTATACATTTCATTGTAAGAAGATGTTAGCAACAGAAAGTGATTGAATGATTGGGTGATTATAATTATGAAAAATCACTTTAATGACTATTGCAATAAAAATGTTATGTGCATGAAAGACTCACTAAGTGTTTGACTGGTTTGAGTTCATATTTCAGGTAGATTGCTTTGGACATGGCAAGGTGGGTAAGTCCATGATGAAGGCTGAAAATCTACCATGTGCAAGAGTAAAACCTCATGAAAATGATCTCATGGTTGTAAAATTATTTATGCACGTAACAAATTGTCCATTTCAGACTTGTAAATTTCAGATTTGAAAATTACCAATGATTTCTAATCATTGTTGGATTGTATAGAACTGTGCCAGAAGGACATTTGTAAGTGGGTGCCCATGCTATGGTAACAAGCATAAAACCCAATGGACATAGTGGTGCCACTTGAAAAATCTCAACAATATGAGGATGCCTCATCTGCACTACATGGTGGAAATCCATGTGAGTGAGATCGTAAAATTTATGCCAAATAGGGAATACGTGTAACGTTAAAGAGATTGGGGTGGAAAACTAAGGGACTGACAACTTAGAGAAGGGAGCCCCACTCCTTGCAAAGAAAGAGAAAGTACATCTGCAAAAAGAGATAAGTGTTATGTAACCCTAGATGAGATATAGACATGTCTAGTTACTAGAGTTAATATGCAGAGCTTGTTTTATTGTATTTATATTATTTCAGATTGCTTGAAGTAAGAGTAGGACCTACATAGTTGACATTAGTGAGGGGTGCACACCTTTCTAGTGTTGAGCTATGTTAGGGTTATCAATATTGACTATACCTAAGGGAATGGATGCATTCCTGGTATTTCAATATTTGGTAGTGAATGTTATGAAATATGTTTACCATTGTAGAACATCAATACTAATGAACTAGCTTGTTCATCTTGTATGTCAGCCCAAATAGATACAATTTGATGCGACACACTCATGGAGCACATGGACTACTCATCATGTGTTGAGCATAAGCTCTGGAGCACATGGATGCCATATATGTGTTGAGCAGAAGCTTAGGAGCACATGGATTACTCATCATGTGTTGAGCATAAGCATTGGAGCACATGGATGACATATATGTGTTGAGCAGAAGCTCTAAGGCACATGTACTACTCATCATGTGTTGAGCATAAGCTTTGGAGCACATGGATGACATATATGTGTTGAGAAGAAGCTTCAGAGCACATGGACTACTCATCATGTGTTGAGCATAAGCTCTGGAGTACATGGATGACATATATGTGTTGAGAAGAAGCTCTGGAGCACATGGACTACTCATCATGTGTTGAGCATAAGCTCTGGAGCACATGGATGGCATATATGTGTTGAGAAGAAGCTATGGATCACATGGACTACTCATCATGTGTTGAGCATAAGATCTGGAGCACATGGATGACATATATGTGTTGTGCAGAAGCTCTGGAGCACATGGACTACTTATTATGTGTTGAGCATAAGCTTTGAATAGCATTAGAGTGTCTCTACTTAAAAAGGTTGAATATAATCTCGGGAAGCAACAAAAATTATTACATTACTGATGTTGTGTTTGGGGATTTGGAGCATCAGTAATCAGGTTACTATTAAATATTAGGCTCCCTGGATGAGAGGCCTGGGACAGACATCAGAAACTAAGTGTCATAGCCAAGAAAGGGCCAGTTAAATATTCACATTGAAGTGAAAGAGGCTAAGCAGCATGGAACCACAGTGATGGCATGACTCCGGATTAGAACAAGACTAAGGGGGGGAAACTCTTACTCTCCTCTTTCCTTTTTAATTGATGCATTACAGAAAACAAAAAATTGTTTGAATGCATGTTTTGGCTAAGAAATGATTGTGGTTGATTGCTTGAAATACTTTTGAAGGATGAATTAGTTAATTCCATGTGAAAGGATGAACATGCATGAGTTCATGTGCATGTTGGGAAAGCATGAAAAGTGTGAAATTCTCATGGATATAGCATGGATTTTCCATGTCACTTGGGAAATTAATTGACTGATTTTAATGTTATTTTATGCTTGACCTAACAAAGAATTGCAATGATGAATTTCACAAGAGAGAAATTGAAATCAATTGGTTGCAGCTTTTATAAAATAGGCGGTGCTAGCAAGCAAAGTGTGGGAAACTGTGTACATTGACCATGGAAACAAACCAAAATTTACTGGATATGGATGAAAATCTTCTTCAAACAATTAACAAAACCCAAGAGAATCTTGGAGAGATACTCAAGCTACAAAAGCAACAAAATGAGATGAACCACAAGGTTTTGCAGGGCTCTATTAGTTTGCAAAAGGAGGTAAAATCCTTCTGAAAACAATCAGTAGTGGAAAGGTCGGTGGATCAATGAAGATGCATTCATCCATTCAGACCATGAAGAAATGTTTCAGGTGGGAAGACACAAAGGAAATGGAACAGACAAAGAAAAAACAACCACTGAAATGTTGGTGATGTGGTGGGGACCACTTCTTAAACAAATGTCCTGAAAGAAGAAATAAAGGAACCAATGTGTATAATATGCAAGAAGCCTCTACTGTTGGTGATGTTGATAGAAGTATTCCTCACATATATGCATCATCGGATAATCACCAAGATGATCATCAATCTTCTATGATCGAGATTGAAGATGGAACCCAGAGGGAAAATACAGGTTCAACCAATCTGCATATTGGATCACATAAGCAAGAAACTCAGGAATAGATTCATCCGACAGGTAAAGGTCCAATGGACCCATTACAGTCTTGAGGAATCTACTTGGGAACTGGAATATATAATCCGGGAAGAGTATCTGCATTTATTTTGAAAATATGTATATATTAAAACATTACAACAACAAAAATTTTGTATATGTTTTGATACAATGTTAAGCATCGAGGACGATGAAAAATTTAAGGGGGAGGGGGGGGGAATTGTAATACCCCTGGCCTAGATAAAGTACTGATATTGTATCTTGAACAATTTGCTATGAAGTATGTACATAGCAATATATTATTTTAATAAAAATACCAGTTGGTTGAGTGATGAGCAATACGGTGAAGAGGAGATCCAGATATTAACCAAGGGCTGTGAGGGGGAAATGTTTACCTATGTACCTTGTCTCCTTAAACCTAGTTTTCTTAACCTTATGATAAAAGACCCAAAACCCATACTCCTAAGCCATATTATTAGTGGGGGATTAATTAATAATCAATTATTAATTAATCTGGATATTTAGTGGCTAATCGTGATTATGGATGGGAGGAACGTGTTCTTTTGGGACAACCACATGGGAGTGTTGATGTATTTGTAACTTCAGAAGATATTCACTTGTATATTGTATGCATTACATTTGTACTTTATTGTATCCTCGATGGAGATGTTCTTATTCCTCCGTTCGAAAGTGTCATCATTTGTATTTGCAAGTGTTGCAAGTTATAATGTAAGTGTCCTAACTTGTATTTGATGGGTTATTGGACCACCTTAGAGGGGTCAACCCAGTATGAGTTAAGTGGAAGGGTTATTAGAATCCCCTAAGGGGTTGGCCCAGTTAGGGTGAAAGGCAGGTCAAGTTAAAGTATAAATAGAGTGGTTGCACCACTCTATTTGCTCATTCACTCACACATCCAACTCGCATAGTTGAGAGAGAGGAGTGCACACAAGTGGAGGAGGAATAGCTACTGGAGAAATCTATATTTTGGGTTTCATCTTTGTGATCTTTGTATTGGTGCTTATTCTATCTCTGAGGAAGTTGCGGGGGTTTTCACCGTTATGGTTTTCCTCGGTGAAATGCTTTGTGTCTCTTGTCTCTTGTGTTTGATATGTTGTACATGTTGTTCTCTCAGTTAAGATCCTAGATAATATTGAATTAAATGATGAAAATATAACATGGTATTAGAGCTAGCCTGAAGGAAGGCATTGTATGGCATTTACGACACTTGTTGCACTTGTGACAAATTGGAAGCTAGGGCTTGGTTTAGTAAAAACTAGTCATCATGGAACTTTCACTATAAATACGTTTTGGCAAAGGTTCAGGATATGAAAGTTTTAAAAGATGAATATCAGACATGGATGAACGTTGTGTAAAAATTTCAGCCTCATATTTGTTGTACTTTGTGAGATATGATCCGTACAAGTTAGGGTTTCTGCCTCTTCCAGAATGCATCCCTAAACAGGTGACCTAGGAACAAAGGTCATATCTCGGGATAGGAAGCTCCAAATAGAATTCAATAAAAAGTGACAATTAGGACACATAAATTAGTTTCACAGGTCCAATTTTTAGAGGCCGAAGTTGAAACAGTGACACGTGGCACTCCGTACAAGTTTGCTATGCTGTTTCATCCCATAAATAGGTCATGTTGTGACACTTAGCATATCTCTCTCATGGAGAATCCATTGAAGATCGGATCTGTGGGGTTTGAAAGATGACATGTCATTCTACCACAGGCCAAAGTTTCAGACCCTGAGGATCCTAAATTTTAGAGATGCACCAAAAAAAAATGGCATATCTCTTTATCAAAACAGAATTGGATTCTGAGCATTTTCATTTTTGGCTTGTCACTGCTGCGGGAAATCAGGGATTTTGACAGAAGTGGAATTTTGGACTGCTCTCAGCATAGGATTTCTCTCCTCAGTAAAATCAAAATTTAGAGACCAAGATCGAACTTTTTGGTTGGGTGAATCTCCAGGAAAGTCAAACCATAATTTGACTTTTGGACCAGAAAAACAAGAAAACCAGAAAACTAGATTTTGACAGAAATTGCAGATCCGAATTTCGCAGGTCATTTTTGAGGGGTCAATTTTTGGAGTTTTCAAAATATGAGTTGACCTGCTTGCTCACCTTAGTCAATTGCATCTCCCTGTCTAGACATAAGTTTGACATTCCAAGTTTGGATTTTTAGGGTTTCTCTGTCAAACCCTAGCCAGCTCTAGATCCAGTTTCAGCAATCAATTGGTAAGACCTAAATAATTTTATTTCCATTCGAGTTTGTCATTAAGATGTCTAACCACACCAAGCTTGAGGATAGGCTTGAAGGGGATGATAACTTCCGAGCATGGAAGTATAGGATTGGGTTAATCCTAGAAGAGAATGGATTGGACACCTACATAAGTGAAGAAGTTCTAGTTCTAGAGGGAGATGAGGCTAAGGCCTTACATAAGAAGAACTTGGTCAAGGCCAAGAGGATTATTGCAGATTCTATCAAAGACCATCTCATACCACATGTGTCTTCTCTAGAGACACCTAAGGAGATGTTTGATCCCTTGACCAAGCTATTTGAAGGAAAGAATATAAATCGAAAGATGACATTACTAGGGTGAAGATCCAGAATGGAGAGACCATCCAATCCTACTTTACTAGGGTCTCTTAAATCAAAGAACAACTTGAAGCTGTGAATGAAGTGGTGGAGAATGGATAAATTGTGATGACCACTTTGAATGGCCTACCTAGGTCATGGGACTCCTTCATCCAAGGAATTTGTGCAAGAAAGAAATTGATTTTTTTTAGTAGACTGTGGGAGGAATGCTCACAAGAAGAAGCTAGACTTGTAGCTTGAGAAGAAAATATGTATAATGAAGACCAGGCTCTCACAACACACACCGGGAAGAATAACCACAAGAGGGAGCATCCTCATCGCAAGAAGGGTAAATACCACCACCAGAATCAGAGGGAGAACTTTGGAGGATCCATGAGAGATATTTCTCACATTCGATGTTATACTTGTGATGAGAAGGGACACTATTTCATAGATTGTCCCAGGAACAAAAGCATCTCCCACAAGAATAACAATAACAAGAGAAGACATCATGCTCACACTGCAGAGGATGATGAACCTCCGAGGAAGAAAACCAGGGAAGTTAGTGAAGATTCTTCAAGTGATGAAGAATATGTATTGAAATGAAGTTTTAAATGAAAGGAATAGAAGAAGCTACTGCAGAGTTGGACTCCGGAAAACAAATAATCTATGGAAGAACCTCTCATCCATTTTCAACATTGGTTAAGGTGCACACTATCAGAGACTCTAGTAGCTCCTGCAAGGAAGCAAAGATTGAGAGGGAGTCCACCCAACAACCAAACAAAGATAAGTATTTGAATTGTCATTTCTTGTATATATGATTACTTAAATGATGTTGTTCAGTCATGTACATACCTATGTTCCTAGATTTAGGATGTATATTATGCATTTTAGAAAAGTTGCATTAATGAACAAGATACTACTAATATAGTAATAGGTAAGTGGCCTATGGTACTATACAACACTCCATTACTACTTATCTAGATTGAAACCTCTTTGCTGACATGTTGGGAGTAGTGCACACTCTTAACAATGTTCTGGTAGAGATGGAAGGCATCTAGAAAGTTACAAGATATGGATAAATGTTGTATTGAAGCATTGGATAAGATAATTGCATGACTATGTGACCTATGTCTTTATGGGTAAGAATTTGTTCTGAAAACTATGAGATGTTTCTAATCATGCAATTGAATTTGACTTGTAGGAAAGATCATGTACAATCACCTACAAAAGAAGGACAATGACATTTGTTCCAGCAACGAAGTTCAAGAAAACTACCTATTGAATATATTGAAGAATCTGAAGTTCCCAGGATCAGGGATGTAGTAAATGGAAGGATGCCATGATCGAGGAGTACCAGTCGATCAGAAAGAAGGGATAGATTATGAAGAAACTTTTGCACCTGTAGCCAGATACACTTCCATCAGAATAGTACTTTCTCTGGCTGTAGTGATGAAGTGGAAGATACACCAGATGGATGTCAAGACAACTTTCTTGAATGGTGTAGTCGAAGATGAAGTGTATGTGGAGCAACGACTTGGTTTTGAGACACATGACAGGGAGTCAGGGAGTCACATGTGTGCAAATTGAAGAAGGCCTTGCACGGTTTGAAACAAGCACCCAGGACATGGTACAACAAGATTGATGGATTTCTAACTAGTTTGGGCTTTACCAAGAGTAAAACAGATTCTGACCTTTACTACAAGGTTGAGGAAGGCAATCCAGTGATACTACTACTATATGTAGATGACCTGTTTATGACAGGTGAGGATGGATTGATTGCTTATACGAAGAAGAAGCTTGCTGCCATGTTTGAGATGAAGGAATTGGGTATGATCCACTATTTTCTAGGCATAGAGGTGTGGCAAAGTGTGGATGGAATCTTCCTTGGACAAGGGAAGTATGCAGTAGAGATCCTGAAGTAGTTCGGGATGATGGACTGCAAGGCCATGGCCACACCTATGGCATCAAAACTGAATCTATTGAGTGATGCTTCATCAGAGTCAGTTGATGCCACAATGTATCGTTAGATGATTGGGTCCTTGATGTACCTGATGAATACGAGACCGGATATTTGCTTTGTTGTGAACACATTGAGCCAGTTCCTAATGGATCCTAGACATATTCACCTGATTGCTGCAAGCATATTATGAGGTACCTGAGGGGTATGGTTGATTATGGTCTCAAGTTTGATGCAAATCAGAAGATTAACCTGGAGGGTTATCTTGATTTGGATTGGGTAGGCAGTGCCATTGATAGGAAGAGCACTTCGGGGTGCTGCTTTAGTATGGGATCAGGTGTGATCTCTTGGTTTAGCAAGAAGTAGTCTTGCGTGGCACTGAGTATAGCCGAAGCAGAGTATGTCATAAATTGTTTGGCTAGTTGTGAGGAAGTATGGCTAAGGAATCTACTTTTAGATTTATTTGATCTCCAGTTGGATGCTACTTGTATCTTATGTGACAACCAGAGTTGTGTGAAGTTGTACGAGAACCCGGTGTTCCATGACAAGTCGAAGCATATCGAGATCAAGTATCACTATATTAGGGATATGGTGTAGATAGGAGCAGTGAAGCTCCTGTATGTTGCGACGGACGAGCATATAGTAGATGTGTTGACCAAGCCACTAGACAGGGTGAAGTTCGAGTAATTCAGAGAGAGGATTGGTGTTCTTCAGATTGAAGATACTTCCAGGAGGAAGTGATGAGACACAAATGCAGGAGCCCTTCCAAGCATGGTGGCAGGTGGGTCCTCCCCATGGCTGTGGATGTAAGTGCTATGTGATGAGCATCTGGACGATGCTCCGTCATGAACATCCGTATGATGATGATCCGTATGATCATGAACATCCGTATGATGTTCCATATGATGATGATCCGTATGATCATGAACATCCGTATGATGTTCCGTATGATCCATATGATCATGAGCATCGGTATGATGCTCCATGCAAGGATGATCCGTATGATCATGAGCATCCAGATGATGCTCTGTGGCCGTGGATATCTTGCAGGTTGTGCAGTAGCATGTAATCAGGCCTGGGAGATCTTGTAAGTTGTGTAGTAGTACGTAATCAGTCATGGGATGCTCTTTCATGGTTTTGCTTGTTAGCATGTATTCAATCTTGGGATATCTTGCAAGTTGTGTAGTAGCACGTAATCAATTCTGGGATGCTCTTTCGAGGTTTTGCTTGTTTGAATGTAATCATCCTTGGGAGATCTTGCAGGTTGTGCTTGACACGTAATCACTCATGGGATACTCTTTTCAGGTTTTGCAGATGCACATAATGAGTCCTGAGATTCCATCGGATGGCCCGCTCGTAAAAATGTTGAAGACCTACATGAAGGATAGGCCTACATCCAACATGAAAAAGGGCTGGCTCTGTAGAACTTCCTATGACGAGTAGAATTGAGAGATAGCACCAGTGATCAAGATGACGAGTACATCAGCAGTGACGACGATGCTCCAGTGATCCAGTGTTGATGATTCAGCTCCAGTATTGAAGACTTGTGCCTATATGTATTGATGCCTGTGTCAAGAGAATACCTTCCTAGTTAAGAGGGAGTGTTGATGTATTTGTAACTTTAGAAGATATTCACCTGTATATTGTATGTATTACATTTGTACTTTATTGTATCCCCGACGAAGATGTTCTTATTCCTCCGTTCGGAAGTGTTGTCATTTGTATTTGCAAGTGTCGCAAGTTATATTGTAAGTGTCGTAACTTGTATGTGATGGGTTATTAGACCACCTTAGAGGGGTCGGCCCAGTATGAGTTAAGTGGAAGGGTTATTAGAATCCCCTAAGGGGTCGGCCCAGTTAGGGTAAAAGGTAGGTCAAGTTAAAGTATAAATAGAGTGGTTGCACCACTCCATATGCTCATTCACTCACACATCCAACTTGCATAGTTGAGAGAGAGGAGCGCGCACAAGTGGAGGAGGAGTAGCTACTGGAGACATCTATCTTTTGGGGTTTAATCTTTGTGATATTTGTATTGGTGCTTATTCTATCTTTGAGGAAGTTGCGAGGTTTTTCACCGTTATGGTTTTCCCTAGTGAAATGCTTTATATTTCTTGTCTCTTGTCTCTTGTCTCTTGTGCTTGATATGTTGTACATGTTGTTCTCTCAGTTAATATCCTAGATCATATTGAATTAAATGATGAAAATCTAACAGGGAGCTCAAAGGAGGACCCAGGGTGGCTTTGGGGAAGCAGTGCGGACAGACCGAAAAAGTAGGAGGTCTGGGAGAATACACAGGGAGGGGATATGGTGGCCGGGGAATACATGCAGAGTGTCAGAGATATGGATCTAACTAAACTAGCTTACCTATCTATGCAAAACAATAATATATCAACAATAAGTACAGAAAGAGAACAAGATAAAAGAGTACACCAGATATTCGTGGTTCACCCAATTGGGCTACGTCCATGGGAAGGTAGTCTTCTATTATCTCCAGAATATCTCCTTCAAGCTTACAAGAGAGCAATGCCAATAACCCTAATACAATATAGAAAGATCATTAATATGATCCACACTGGATGAATGGATGATTCACGAATGAATGGATATGATCCACACAGGGATAGATGGAAGATACTCCCTTGACTCTATTATATACCAAGAGATGAGGAGGAATTACTATCATATATTACATGTGGGATAATATAATTATCCATAATAACATCTCTTTATATAATAATGAATATCAAGAGCATATTTTACCATAATGAATATGGGATAAATGTATTACTATTTTAAATAATATTGTGGATATCTTCCTACATAATACAAATACATTATTAACTTCCAAGGAATATAAAATATTCCAACATAGAGAAAACGAACAAAAGGGAATACCGCTGGGGATACAATTTCCTGGGAAATCACGGTGTGTGAAAATCTGGGAATGAAATTTAGATGCGGAAAGTGAAGAGTATCACTTTGTGTCTTTGAGTTCACAGAGAGTGAAGAAAACTTGGGAAGAATCCCTGCGATGAAACTTGAAAACAGTTATGCTGAGTTAACCTGATCTGGCTTTGATTTCCTTGTTTTCATATACTAGTCAATTAGCAATTGTGCATGAGACTCCGAGTGAATTCCGACGCTTGCAATGAAGTGTATCACTGTGCGTTTAAGGGAAGAAAATCTGTGGGTTAATTGCGGAATAAGCGCGGAATTGGTTATCATACTGTTGTTTTGTTGAACCCCTATGTATATCCATTCTCCTTGTTATTTCCACCTATGACTTTGTGAGTGATTTGAGGGGGTTGGTGAGACACCTTGGGTTAAATGTATGGATCTCATCTCGGGGGTGAACTTGGGAGATGAAATAGTACAGCCTGGACAAGTTCTAAGGTTGGGTGGAGCGTGGCTGACATGCAGCCAATTACCACAATCATGTGAATCTCAAATAAGTGTTTCTGTGGAGGAATTTTAATGTTCATATGAAATACTATGCATGTTATGTTTAAATTGTTGAATTAAGGTTGAAATTAAATGTAAGCCATAATTATGCTATGCATAAGCCTGTGAAAAAGGATGTATTCATGTTGGATGTTTCCTTCAATTGCACGAGTTATCTGCACTGTGAATCTTGCATGTGGAAGATGTATTGGTTATACCTAATTTATGCACCTCATGTATGCTTATGCTGTTATACCTTATTGATGAATGGATGGCTCATGTCTTGTTCATAGAATGATAGGCATAAATCTGGATATGAGGACTGAATGCATGATTGGGTGTCTTTCCCATGAATGAGGCTGTTTTGTGTTGATTAACTCTACAGGCTATGATATGTTAATCTAGCTTAGTGTCAATCTTTACGTTGATTATGTATTATCCTTAACCCTACTAAGGGATGGTTAGTATTCACTTGAACTCTGGGAAAAGATATAGTTGAACCATGATATGTTTCAGAATATCTCTGTAGGTCTGGTGAAGGTGGAAATATTGGAAGGAAGGGGTAGAGTTACCCTACTGTAGAATTATGTGACTTAAGCAGATGGCATGCTTCTGGCTGCCTGTGTATTAAATTATGTTTATGGGCAAATAATGAAAATTATGAAGTTGTTAACTAGATGTCTAAAATAAAATTTTTATTTTTTATAGTTTTATACTGTAAATTATTTGTGTTTGTAATGAGGGTACGTTACAACCCTGCAGGGAAAAACCAACTATCAATAATAGATCTATTATTGGTCCTTGGCCAAACTAGGTCAAGGCCGCCAAGAGCATCTCTACTACTCACTTTGGAACATACAATGGAGGAACCCAACCCTATAAATATGATTCTTTACATGAAAATACAAGTAGGAAGAAACCACGGGCTACCAAAACCGTGTGCCCGAAACCACTTACATCCTTGCTCATTCCCGAGTCAAGTTTAACCCTAACAAACATTACTCCTTTCCCCCATAGTTAATTTTAAGTAACATATTATTTCATTGGGTTAATCCCCACATTCTTTGGTTCTCTCTCCGAAAGGAAAAGGAAAAGGAAGTAATTGTTGAAGTAAGCCCAAAAAGGGAGGAGTCAACAAAACAAGATATTGAGATAGACAAAGGTGTCCATGGTCCATCTTATGGAGATACACAATATAAAATTGACAACAACACTAGTTATCAATAGGGATAAATCATATAAATGTTCAGAGAAGAAGTCTATCCAAATATACCTTTCAAACCTATAGAAGTAATTCCTAACGAAAGGAGTTTATTAAATGATCCAAAAACCAAGCCTTCACAAAATAACATCTAGGCTAGAAGTTCTAAAAGCATCAAGGTTATATCATGGATGATTAACCATGATGACATAGAAAACATGTCATTGCTTAGTTCCATCTTTCAATATTAGATGTGCGTTACAAGTTCCCCAATTGTTGTGAGAAAATCTCCCTACGGATAGGTAGATATCCCCTTGGGATTAGAAAAGGCCCCTAGTTGCCTACCCAAGACAGAGATGAAACAAATAGACATTATAGTCCTCCTAGATCTAGCTCACACATCAGCTAACAAGCTATGGAAATACAAACCAAGTAGATGGCATACCTTACTTTGATGGTTGTCCTACTACTCCTAAGTTGCTACAACTCCAACCTTTGATGATGGACTTATGAACCTGTTCACAAAGGAAACAAAACACCTTCTCCAACGCAATATATGTATAAACAAAGATATAACTATATAAATAGAGACAATTTCATGCATTCATCATTAAAGACATGAAAATGAGAGGAATAGGCTAAGTTATATTAATGATAAGAAAGCCAAAAGAAGCTGATTACAATGTTATACCTTGATGTCCAAAGTAGTAGCACCTCCTTCCAAGCTCTCCAACATCACCCTTGCAAGACTCATAGGATCATAGGTTTAGTGTTTCCAAGATCACCCCCCTTAGCTCATGGATGGCTCTCTTTAAGTAAGATTTGGGAGGCCAACCACTAAGAGGAGATTATGGATCTAAGTGAATAATATGTGGATCAAATATCTAAATCATGCCAAGGAGAGAAAGTGAGATGGGATTCGAAGGGGTACCTCATCCCAAGAAAATCTCCATGAGATCCAAGATCCAAAATAAAAGGGATAAGCCTAAACCAAAACTACCGTTCCCCTATAACTAAGAAAAGCGCGGTAGTACCGCTCCCCCATAGGCATGCAGAACGCGATAGTTTGACACTACCGCTCCCCCATAGGCATGCAGGGCACGGTAGTTCCAGAAGAATTAATTTTTGGAGGTGGTTAATGTGGGTTTCGACCCCTTGCTTATTGGATTTTCTTCCAAGTGTGACTAGGGAAGGTACCAACATTATAATGAAGGGTCCTAACACCCTTGGGAGGCATAAACATCATGTTTTCCATGGTGGTGAAACATGTATATTCTCACTTACACATGGTGTGGAAATTTGAGGTATAACAGATGCCCCCTAAAGTGTGAGGCTAGAAGGAATCTGATGGTTGAAACACTTTACAGATAATAAGTCTGCAAGGATATCTAAAGGAGAGTTGGAGAAGAGTTGCAAGCAAATATCGACAATATGTCTAACGACCTCGAGGCGTGCATACCCATGCTCGGAACAACTGACTGAAAGCATGGCTGCCGACGAATACATTGCAGATCCATGATAATACTGACTTAACGCTGACTGGAGACAAATCATGGCTACTAGACTACAAGCGTAGATCCATGAAAAGACAATGACACAGCCACAACCAATACAAGAGTGGATCTATGTGACAGTACATCAATGAGGTCACCAACATAATATATATGTGGGAACCTACTCAAAAAATCTCCATCGCAACCTGGATGTGCTAAAAAGACTTCAGAACTATCCAGAGTCTTCTACTTGATCCCAAATCGATATGAATCTAACCATGTGATTACAAGGTGTGGAAGTCGAACATGGTAGAAACTACTTGATTACTGGTCAATGATTGAAACCGTTAACAAGTGCGAGGGAAATCACCAATGATGAAAATGACTCCCAAGGTATCATAGTACATCTTGACGAAATGTGAATAGATGAGTTGATGTCGAACATCCGCGAGATCATTTGATCAGAGGTCAATGATGAAAACCTACTGTCGAATACGAGGAAACCTGCCATTGAGGCATGCAGGTACCAAGGTACTAAGGTTGGTTTCTAAGACTAATTCCTAGATAATGAGTTGAATTCGATAGGAATAGACTCGTCGAAGGAGGGCCATAATGGATCCCACATCATCGACACGAAACTGACATAGGAAAGTGATATGAAGTAATGAATCAGATGAGTATGGACTGACACAGGGATGTAAAGTCTAACAATATTGCAGAGTATGACTAAGGTAAACTTCCTTTGAGGATGAACGGCACGACAATAATGACTCGGCAGCATTGACTCAATGAGGCAGAGACCAAGACATAATGCAACGATGACTGAGGCATTCTTCAGATGATTTGAAGGAGCGGGACAACTCATAGAATTGGCATGACTCAGAGATAAGTAGATTACCCAACTGTATGACGAGACGCAGAAAGGTGCCATGTTCAAGGGCGACACAAGCTGCCATGAAGCTTTCTAAAAGAAACTTAACTTATTCCTCCCCAATCCCCATCATGTTTGATGAGTACCTCTTTGTTTTTTAACGAGCTTGAGGAGGATAACAGATGCCCGGTATAGCTCATCCTTTGGACGAGTCCAATCCCACATGTTTTACGAACTTGAGAAAGGAGGGGTTCGGTCCCAAAAGGGTCCTTCGATGTCTGATTTTACGAGTCCAAGGAAGGAAAACTCGGCAGTTTTTCATGTTTAGAGAGTCTGAAAAGAACTAAAGAAGACTCCAACGGTCCTTTTTCGTAAAGTTAGCCTCATCGCCCGAAAAAGGGTAAAACCACGCGGGAGAGGACTCTTCCAGTCATGATTGGCTGGAGTATTCCTTTTTCATAAATAGTACTTCCTGCTCCAAAAAAGGGGTAAACTATCACCAGAAAGACGATCATTCAAATGCTTTTACAAGCGTGAAAGCATCAAGTTCGCTTGGCAATCTTTTCCTATTTAGGGAGTTTGAAAAGAGCTTAAAGAGGACTCCATGTACAACTTTGTCATGGTTGATGACCGAGTACAACAAAGGAAAAGTAAACTCGGCACAGTTCCTTTTCCGTAAATAGTCTAGCGAGGTCGGATAAAGTGATAAACCTATACTCGTTAGACACACCTTTTTGCTCAATTTTTAACAAGCACGACAATGGTATCAAAAGGACTCGGAATCTTTTTCATTTTTGGATCCAGAGCACGAAAAAGGAAAAAGTAAGCTCAAACCACTTTTCATATTTTAACCAGAGCACGAAAAAAGTGAAAAGTAAGCTCAAACACCATCTTACTATTTTTAACGAGCTTGAAGATAGGCTGGAAGAATGCTCATGATGTCTGCTTCATTTTTTAACGAGCTTGTAATAGAAAATGAACTATGCTCAGAATAATTTTCATGGTTTAATGAGCTCGAAACCTAAAAATGAAAGTATGCTCGAAAATGTTCCCAATGGTGAACTTCTTCCCATCATGAAATCCAAAGGTTGGTACATGCCCCCAGCATGATTGCTAGAAGTAAGTGACTTAGCTCCAACGTGGTGTGGAGAGGCAATCGAGTTGACTTCAACGTAACTTCCAGAGGTTGAAGAAATGCCCCCAAGCTTCATTTCATTCTCCTAAAGTATAGGTGGGTGAAAAGAAGGTTCAGGTACTAAGTCTACGAGGAGACTTGACTCAAAGGGAAAGGATATGTTTCATTTTTTAACGAGCTTGACATTGGAGTAGAACTTTGCTCAGAATACTGGTTTCATTTTTTAATGAGCTTGAAGCCAATGGTAAACTCTACTCACAGTTAAGGCCTATTGATGGGTTCCTTCCAAACATGATGACCAGAGGTTGGTAAATGCCCCCAACATGATTGCTAACGGCTAAACATGCCCCCCAAGCTTCGTTTTGTCTGACTGCTCTTCTTCCTTACCCAAAAATCCTGGCTACTAATCCGAATGTGTTCACCAGGGGGGGTAGGGAGAACCAGGATCAAGTGACCCAGGAAGATGAAATGAAGGTTCAAATCCTAACTCTAGTGAGAGACTCGAACAAATGGAAAGGAGATCTATTTCATTTTTACACAAGCTTGAAACAGATAATAACAATGCTTGAAAGGGTCCTTTTTATTTTTTAATGAGCTTAAAACATAAAGAAATTATGCTCGAAGGTAGTTTCATTTTTACACAAGCTTGAAACCAAACGTAAACTATGCTTGGGATTGGTTTCGTTTTACACAAGCTCGAAACCAACTATAAACTGTGCTTGAGGATCAGTTTCATTTTTTAACGAGCTTGAAATAAAGAATAAACTATGCTCATAGGTAGTTTCATTTTTACGCAAGCTTGAAACCAAAAGTAAACTATGCTTGAAATGATGGTTGGTTTCATTTTTTAACAAGCTTAAAACCAAAAGTAAACTATGCTTGAAATGATGGTTTCATTTTTTAACGAGCTTGACACCGGAATAGAACTTTGCTCCAACGTGGCCCCCTTAGGGGGAAGAAACCACTAAAACATGTGGAATATTTAGGGAAGTCTGGTGACTAGGAGTCATGCGATGAGTGGGTGTCACAAAGGAAAGATGATCAATGGTCACAACATGCCCATGATGGGGAAAATACATCACTCGAAAGAGTGAGGACACTACAGCCTTAATTGCATAGACATAATCACATCCAAGGAGTAGATTAAAATCTAAGGGACCTTGGACGACCATGACATCAATACAGATAGTTTTCCCTCCCAAAGTGATAGGTAACTAAGGAAGGGACCCTAAAGGTCCAGTAGGATTTCTATTGAAAGCCAGTATCTAGTCAGTGATGGGCACAAGCCGAGGAGAACCTAAGGCTTGCCAAGCAGTTGAGGATAGAATACTAACAGAAGCTCCTTCATCAACTATCGTACAAAAAATTTCTTTATCAGAAACTCCTACAGATATTTGAAAAGGAACGCTCGAAGGAAGACGAGATTCTGTTATACCATTCCAATCAAAGGAAATAACCTCAGTACTTGGAGGGGGTCTCATGGAAACAAACAGGCTTTCCCCTTGCCAAGGACATTTTGAACCGATAACGAAAACATCAGCGGTTTCCAATTCACTCTCGCTTGGAAGATGAGAATGAGACGAAGATTGTGTCAAGGTGACTGCTTCAATCTGGACTTTCTCCAATGAAAGAGTGAGATCGAGTGGGGATGACAGCGACTCGATCACTTCACTCTTAGGAGGGAGAGTGGGATCAATTACAGATGAAACTGAATTGAACACTTGGTCAATCAGTGGGGGGTCGAGGGACAACTTAGTATCATTTGTTGGAAACACCAGTTGAGAACTAGTAATATCTTCCAACCACTGCGAAGCTTCATCCATTCTTGGACAAAGGAAAGTACGGTGCATACCCTTGCATATCAAATAGGGATATAGGACTTTACCCTTCCGACCCTTCACCAAGGGGTCACTGGTTGAGGGAGTGTCATCGACATGATGGTCAGAGGTCGACGATACAATTGGTTTGGGTTTTTTAGACCACACTTCTGACACACGGGAAAGACCAGGGCAATCCTTGAGAAGGTGATCACCATTGCAGAGTTTGCAGGGGAACTTGGGCTTACGAGGTGTTTTTCGTAGAATGAGTGCCATTAGGGGCAATCGATTTATGCTTGGTCTCTTCCTTATCCTTCTTCTTCTTAACTTTGCTTTTCTTCTTCTTCTTATCCTCCCGATTACTAACACTATTGCTTTAATCGGACGAGGAAGAAGGAACGAAAGAAGATTCATCCGACAAAGAAGGGGAAAGATTAGTTTGGGATTGACTCTCTCGTGGTGGAGAGTTAACATTCGAAACATTGGGTGTAATCGGAATTACCGGATTGAATAACCATACCGGTAATCCTATGGTTAATCCAGGAAGATTTAACGTGGCAATAAAGGGAGGACCAATCTCTCCAACTGGAGGAAAACTAAAAGGTACCCCTTGAAAAGGGGTCTTTGGATTGGTAGTCCTAGAAGGAGAATGGGTGCATGGAGGTAGATTCTCCATGAAACAAAACTAAGTGATGTGGACGAAGTCTTTTTTAAAAAGAACTCAAAAACCCTCAGGAAACCAAGCGTGCGAAAGGGGAGCTCGGAAAAGACAAGGCTCACAGGCCAAAATAGCAAGCTCAAAAAACTATACTGAGGCCGCTGCCACAGTAAGCGAGCTATACAACAAAACGGCCAGAATGCCAACAAGGAGCCCTACAAAGAAAAAGACCCTCTACAAGATAGCAAGCAAAACCTCCTAACTAAGAGCTGGAGACCTCAAGAAATTGTATCCTTCGCAAGGTAATGAAATCCAAGTCGAACAATACAAAATGAGAGACCAATAATGGAAGGATATCCCTCTACCGAAAGGGATCCTGGCTAAAGAGCCCTAGAAGAAAAGTCACTAAGCTACCTCGTTCATGACACGTTGGAAAAGGTTTTCGGCGCTTCTGCCTTATCACCCTTGCATTACTATGAATACAAGGAAGACAATGATCGATGTTGCCTTAGGGCTAAGTGGAGTGCAGCATTCCACAGAGTCCATCCGGTTCTCAATCTCGCTGCGGTTTAACCCCTGAAAGTGTGAAACAGTCAGGAGGCCCCTCCACAAACTGGTGTATGACCGTGTCAACAAATACTAGAGGATTTTAGTTCCCTAAAGACAACGACTATGTCTCAGATGAAAAATGACAAGGGGGAATTATTTTGATGCCTATCCCCGGTGTCCTACCTAACTACCAAATTCTTTTGATTTCCTCAAGTGAGGTTAATATTGGTTTAGTTAGGGAGATTAATTTTAGAGGCTGTCTTACACAATCGGGTTATGGAAGTGCAACTTGATGGTGTTGTGACGACTCAAACCATGCAAATGAAGATGAATTGAAATGAGCCTTTCTCTTCGATGAACACTAGCTAAAGTAAGGAAGAATTCTTTCCGTTCCCAATATGTACAACCCAATGCAAATGCAATTTTATTTCTTTCAAAATGATAAAAAGAGGTAAAAGATGTACCCAAAACTAACCCAAAGCAATAAAAAATTTCTTTATATGAACACCAAATATAATAATTATAATATGTTTCCTATCTCTTTACACTTGAAAAAGACACATCTAAGCTATGGAAAGAAGGACTCCACAAATGCTTCCAATCAAACGCAAGACAAAGAGAAGCACCTAATAATATTGTCTAACTCAAATGCACATAAATATGAAACAAGCCTTTCTTCTTCTCATGAATGTAAGACCAAGAATGTCAAATGATTAAATTAAAGCAAGAAGAATGCTTATGTTTTCCAATTTAATGAATATAGCAAAAGAGTGACAAAATAAAGCTTTCCTTTGAACAAAAAAAATGGAAAGAAGGGATCGATCTATTCCAACAACCAATAAATAGCTAAAGATGCAAAGGAAACAAAGCGCAAAAGCCAAGAAAATGACTTCAAAAGACAAGGATGTCCCAAGTTTTTCAAAGCCAATCTAATCAATCCAAATGATGCCAAACCAAACAAACCTTTGGAATATCACACTAAAGATATTTTTGAAAAAAATGAATCCAATCACAATCCGATGGCGAGAAGAAGTTTTAAAAACCAATGCAAGCTATTGGGGCTTGAAAAGAATGATAATTCTACCCAACAAGCAAACAAAGCACTAGTCTGACTCAAGAAACCAAACAAAGGCTTTGATCTTCCAAAAGATGCAAAGAGTTTCTAAAACAAGCTAAAAATGAATTGTATCAGTCCAAATTAGTCATGTAATGGTCACAAAATCACTGATCAAGAGACTCTAAATCAGAAAAATTGAAAACGTACACAAGGGATCAAGTTAACCCAAGGGGATTTCAACTTTCCAAGATAGAACCTAGTCTTCCAAACAAAGAAAAAGGGGCACAAATCTTCCCAAATGAGGTTTGGAAGGGTTCAAAGTTATGTTATAGAGATCCTAAAGTGACTGGGAAGGTACACTTGACTCCCAGAACTAAAAAATGGCTCAGAGGACTCAAAATTGACCAAATGGCCTCAAAGATGCCAATGAAGGACTAGAGACAAAAATGTGGATGAAAAGGACTCAAAAGAGGCTCAAATCTCTTCAAAAATGTGTAAAAAAGAAGCTAATGGACCATATGGAGGAACCCCAAGAGTTTGGGAGCAAAAAACCCAAGGGAACCCCTCCAAATAAGCTCAAAAATGACCAAAAAATGACAGTGCCGCCCCCTAGAACACTGTGGGGGAGCGGTAGTTGGACAGTACCGTGCCCTAGAACACTGTGGGGAGGCGGTAGTCTCCTGTAGGATTAAAAAATCAAAGTTTGGCCAAGATCCGAGCAAGGATAAGGTCCTAAGTTTAAAATGGTCCTCAATGATGATCAAAGAGGATCTAAGGTGATGAGAAACAACACTTAGAAGAGGATTTAATGATCTAAACAAGCAAGCAAAGGTGAAACTAGGGAAGAAAGGCTCCCCAGTATGGTCGCCAGTTTCTGTTGTGAGAAAATCTCCCTATGGATAGGTAGATATCCCCTTGGGATTAGAAAAGGCCCCTAGTTGCCTACCCAAGACAGAGATGAAACAAATAGATACTATAGTCCTCCTAGATCTAGCTCACACATTAGCTAACAAGCTATGGAAATACAAAGCAAGTAGATGGCATACCTTACTTTGATGGTTGTCCTACTACTCCTAAGTTGCTACAGCTCCAACCTTTGATTATGGACTTATGAACCTGTTCACAAAGAACCACAACACCTTCTCCAATGCAATATATGTATAAACAAAGATCTAACTATATAAATAGATACAATTTCATGCATTCATCATTAAAGACATGAAAATGAGAGGAATAGGCTAAGTTATATTAATGATAAGAAAGCCAAAAGAAGCTGATTACAATGTTATACCTTGATGTCCAAAGTAGTAGCACCTCCTTCCAAGCTCTCCAACATCACCCTTGCAAGACTCATAGGATCATAGGTTTAGTGTTTCCAAGATCACCCCCCTCAGCTCATGGATGGCTCTCTTTAAGTAGGATTTGGGAGGCCAACCACTAAGAGGAGATTATGGATCTAAGTGAATAATATGTGGATCAAAGATCTAAATCATGCCAAGGAGGGAAAGTGAGATGGGATTCGAAGGGGTACCTCATCCCAAGAAAATCTCCATGAGATCCAAGATCCAAAATAAAAGGGATAAGCCTAAACCAAAACTACTGCTCCCCTATAACTAAGAAAAGCGAGGTAGTACCGCTCCCCCATAGGCATGCAGAACGCGGTAGTTTGACACTACCGCTCCCCCATAGGCATGTAGGGCATGGTAGTTCTAGAAGACTTAATTTTTGGAGGTGGTTAATGTGGGTTTCGACCCCTTTCTTATTGGATTTTCTTCCAAGTGTGATTAGGGAAGGTACCAACATTAGAATGAAGGGTCCTAACACCCTTAGGAGGCATAAACATCATGTTTTCCATGGTGGTGAAACATGTATATTCTCACTTACAAATGGTGTGGAAATTGGAGGTATAACGCCAATCCATGCGAGGATTTAACTCAAGAATGTGTCTTATAATTTATCATCAATTCTCATGATCTATTAAAAAGTGAGTGGGTACACAAAGAAGGGTTTTAGGACAAAGAATATATATAGGGATCTACCCCACCAAGTATTTAAGAACTCCTTATATGATTACTACTACATTTATAAGAATACCCTATGGTTAAGAGAATGCCACACAATTGAAAGAAGCATCGGTCCCTCTAATCCACCAAGTTATATGGATGGGGACAATTTTGAATTGGGATTCTATATTATCAGCCTACCTAGATTAGATTGTCCCTAGGGCCAAGCATATATCCACAGGCATTCATCCATCATTTTTTATGTCTTCATATATGTTTGAAATAGTGTGTGTTTCCAATAGTTTCCTAGAGCTAGGTTGGATTTGGCAGCCTAACAAGACTCCCATCCATGTACTCAGATGATCTAGGAGAACATGTTCAAAATTCATTATACTAGAATATGTGTGTTCTTCATTGTGCCCATGTATAGGATGGTATTCTACACACTTGCATAATGTATGTCGAAGAAACCCATGTAGGAAATCAATGCGATCATGGATTGGTGTGTGACAGAGAAGGGAACCTACATTATAATAATTGGAGCCATGAAAGGCCCACATTTTCTGTCCAAATTCATACAAGACAAGCTAGTGTTCCAAGAACTTGCTTATCAGACCTTCATGAATTGAGTAGGTGTAGTACTTTTCTAATACAAGTGTTATGGCATCCTTTTCCATTGTTTATGGGATCATATGGCATCATGATAATCAAATATGCAACAGAAGAAGCATAATATCTTGTTGTAATTCACTTTGGAAAAGAGAGATTCAAGAGGCACGACTTGTTGCATGTGGTCTACCAACACTACCAAGCCTGCAAGTTTAAATGTCCCTTTTAAAATGAAGTTTTGCAAGAGGAATAAATTTAATAGAGAGCTACGTCACTGAACCATGTGGAACTTGAAGAGTTTCAATAAACTCGTGTAAAAAAAACAATACCAAAATATAATCTAAAACACAAGAACTAACAATGGCTCACATACATGTTACATAGAGATTTACCTTTGAAACCCAAAACTAAGAAAACCAACATTCTTGAGAGTTTCTCCACTTTATCATCATTGTATTATTTTCTCTGTCTATAATACAATATTATAGCATTCAAAACCCATTTAATCCATTAACCTTGATTATATTACAACCTCAATTCATTGACTAGAATTAATTTACAATGGGACACAAAACCATGGGCTGAAAACAACTCAAAATGGTCCAAAAACGGACCCAAAAAAATTATTTCAAGGGCATTGGCCCTCCACACCCCACCGCCCTCCTTTCTCTGGGAACCTATAGAGCATACAACACATGTCCAACATTCTCCACTTGTTGTATTCTTTGAAAGAAGGGTTCAAAGGAGAATCATTCATGAAATCATCTATTGAGGGAAACAATGCCCATTGATTATGTACACCAAGAGAACATTTTAGTACAAATATACTTTGTCAATGAACACTACAAGGAAACCACCTTCTAGTAGAGGTTTTTATGTTACAATATTGACAATTTTTTTTCCAGAAAACCTCTTCTACAACATCCCTTTCTAGTAATGAAGGTTCTTGCAGAGGTTATAAAGGATATTCACTATAACTAAAAAATATGTGTGGGCAGAGGTTTTAGGGGATGATTTTTACTTGGTTCTTTATATTTATATAACGTGCACCGGTGTGTCTTCTATAACTAAAAAACATCGGTGCATAAACACAAAGTCAATGCATTGGTGCATATTTATAAATAAAACACACAAGTGCTTATACATTATAGCAACAACATCAGTGTGTACATTCATTTCCAACACATTGGTTGATATGTTTTAATGCACACACATTGGTGCATATATTACATTGTAGCAACACCAGTGAATTTTCCTAAATACACTAGTGCCTCATATATTTGATTAAATAACCAGTGCATTTGTATATTTAAACGCACCAGTTTTGATGTTGTATTATGTGCATTGTTGTGCATTTTGTGTTAAAACATAATCAATGCATATATTGTATCAATAAACATCGGTGGGTATATTTCACCAATAAGCACCAGTGCGTATAGTATAACAATGAGCATCGATGTCTATAGTTTGGACAAAAAGTTCCAATGCTTATAATTTAATAAGAGCCCCGGTCCATATGATATATAAAGAGAACCAATACGTTTATTATGTGAAAGAGAATTGGTGCCTAAAATTTGAGTAGAAATCAATTTATGGAAATGAATAAAAGGAAGTGGTTTGTTGAAATAAATAGATTGTGTATGCTGATGTGGTGAATTTTTCCATGATGCTTATATGTAAATATAGATTTTATTTATTTTATAGATTGTGTATGGTGTTGTGGTGAATTTTTCCATGCTGTTGATATGCAAATATGGTTTTTCATTTTTCATTTTTACAAATTTTCAATTAACCTTTGAGAATCAAATATTTTAATATCAATATTTATTTTTATATTTTAACTATTGTGTTTTGATAAGTGTGTTGATCACACTTTTTTCCATAGTCACATTGTAAATCATTCATATATTTAATCAATAGTGTAACATTTTGCGACAATAGACAATCCGGTAGTAGAAGAAACCAATTTTATTATATACAAATAAGAATCCAAAATATGGACAGCATAAAGGTCGACGATAATAAAAAATGTCATTTTGGCATTGTTACAATTATTGATTACTTATCCTCATCCAATTGGGGTGATATGTCCACATTACAAAGGATATTTGTTTTTCACGGATAAAAATTCCAAAATATATAACTAGCAATAACAACATTCAAACGTATTGATCATCATTCATCGCTTGAAGTGTTGTTGTTGATCAAGATTCTTCCATGCCCCATCTCTTCATCATTTTTGGGTCAATCTTGACTCGGTCATAGAGCATGTTAACTGAATTTGATCATTGTTGCAATAGACCCATGATATTGGGAGGTCTTACCATGGGATTGGGAGGTATTCCCATGCTATTCATGTGATTATCCTATAAGAGGCTGGTTGTACTCCATTGTAATGTGTACATGACTGCACCTCCAGAACTGTAATTGATGGTCGAGGGTACCTGTGGTTGGTAGAGCCACATTTAACCATGCCTTGGTTCGATTTGGAAAAGGGGCATAATGAATATTTCTTCTGCTCATTTTCCCCTTGGTTGAGGGGTTTCCAAGATAAATAATTGTGTCTAGATGTGCATGTTGTTATTGTTTTCTTTAGTATTATATGTTTATTCTGTGTTAATAATGTTTGTTGCATCTTGGAACCAACATTTGGTATCAGATATTGGTAGACTCTAACTCTCCATTGAGAGTGATCTGATCAAGATTTAGTTTCCTGGATCTACATGGTAGAGTGTAGATGGATTTCTATTATGAGAATGGTTGAATAATTTTTTTATCAGTCTCCTAGATTTTCGTGGTGGAGTGTGAATCAGTGTGGTTAGATCCATTGGCATAATGCGTCAGCATGATAAGAAACATAATTGGTAGGTTTGAGGTATGCTGAAGAAACATAGAGTGCTAGTATACATATATATTTGTCACCTTTTATATTGTAGCATGTTGTTTTTGGGTACACTCAGGATAGTGATAGATCAATGAATCCATGAATGGATCAAGCAAAGGGGATCAAGCAGATCCGTTTTTAGTCTATGTGGCATTTTTTGGCCATTGAAAAATGGCGTCAAGTTAGTGTTTGGAAGAAATAAATAGTGGCATGCATGATGCAATTTGAGGTCACATGAGATGTTTTAAAAAGTTCACATCTGAAGTGAGAGATTTGTGGTTGAAGAGGTCGAAGTCGTCAAGAGTTGTGGATTGTCGGGTTGATGTAGTCAATGGAGCTATCGAAGTTGTGGTCTATCACAACCATGATCGATAAGAATTAATATCAACCAGTGGTTGAAAAATTGATGAAAGGTCGATAGGAACACGGATCAACCAGTGGTTGATAGCTCAACGGATGGTCGACGGGAATGCAAATCGATCAGTGGTCGATGACGTGAAGGGTGGTTGATGGTAAACTGGTTGATCTGTTAATTGATGGGACCAACTAGTCAACTCAGGATATGGTTGACTGATCAATAGGGCTGAATGAGTATTGTGATTCAACCAGGATGCTTCAATATAGTCAAGCTCAATATCAACCAAGGATTCATAGAAGGTCGACTGGGTGGACACACTCAGCTCAACTGAGTAGTCGTGGTTAAAATCAATAGGGTAGTTGACTAGTTTTAGTCGACTACACTGTAGAGTGGTTTTGGCTTCAGAGGAACACTTGTGTTGTTAAGGGTTAGATTTTGTTGGAAACCATTGTTGATGCATATGCATATGTGATTGAGGAGGATGTTCTAGCAACAACTAAAGAGATAATTGGAGTAGCATAAAGATAATTCGACTAGAGAAGATGGTGGAGCCTGTTGTCAACTGTGTAGAGAAATCGACTGGAGAAGACAATGAAGTCCGTTATCGATTGTGTAGAGGGATCAACTGGAGCAGATGATGAACTCTATTGTCAACTATGCAAAGGTATTGACTAGAGAATATGGTGAAGTCTGTTGTTGATTGTGTAGAGGGATCAACTAGAGAAGATGGTGAGGTCTATTGTTGACTGTACTAAGGGATCAACTAGAGAAGATGGTGAGGTCTATTGTTGACTGTACTAAGGGATCAACTAGAGAAGATGGTGAAGTTTGTAGTTGATTGAGAAGAAGAATCCAAGTACCTGGTTCAAAAGTGCTTAGTTATTATTTTGTAAAGAAATGTTTTATTAATGGAGTTGTAATCACTATAAATGGGAATATGGCTATAAAACCAATTGAGGCATGTGTATCCCTAGTAACTCGCCGATAAATTTAAGTTCTATACCTAGGTGATAGGGGGGATGCCTGATTCTCGGCGGATAGAAATTGAAGCGAGGGAATGTTGTCATTCCCAAGTCAAGTTTAAAGGGAGGAATGTTGGGTTACTATTGAATCAGTCATAGACCAACATTAGAGAAAATTTGGGGTCTAAAATGGGCCTCCTAAGGAAAATAATAAAATAATATTTCTGAATTTTGGAGGAAAAGAGAAAAAAACTACCTTTTTTTTCTTTGTATTTCAACATATCTCCCTATCATTTTAATCAAATTTAGAGTAAGAGCACTCATTGGATGCAAAATCAAATTTCGCATCCAACGAGTACCCACACTGCATACTTTTGAGGTACCCCACCTCATGAAAAACGAGAAATACATAAAAAATGAGAAATACATAAAAAAACGTGTTACTTTCAAAGTAACATGTTTTCTTGATGTATTTCTCATTTTTATTTGGGTGGGGTACCTCAAAAGTATGCAGCGTGGGTACTCATTGGATGCGGAATTTGATTATGCATCCAACAAGTGCTCCCACTTGAAATTTGAGTAAAAAAACATGGAGATATGTTGAAAATACGAATTAAAAAAGTACTTTTTTAATGTCAAATATGCCATGTCAACCATTATGGTTGAATATTTTCTTGAAATTGTATTTGTTATTGAATTCAATGGATCTTTTCGTATCAGGTGTCTCACTTTCTTACAAGGTGGCTCGTATTCTTATGAGGCCCATTTTAGACCCCAAATTTGCTCTAATGGTTAATCGACTTTGGTCATTGTTGTAATAGACCCATGGTATTGGGAGGTATACCCATGTGATTGGGAGGTATACCCATGTGATTGGGAGGTCTATCCATGGTATTCATGTGATTGAAGCCTATAAGAGGTTGGTTGTACTCCATTGTAATATTTCATTATTGGGATGTTATATTCTTTACACGTAAATCGAATGGCCAAGTTGACAGTCAGATGGTATAAGTCGATTGGAGTCAGAGTTGATAGATGGTAGAAGTTTGGTTGGTGACCAATCCCAATAGCTGTTTAGTCAAAGGAAAATGAATGGTTGATTTGAAGTCAACAGAACGACTAATTCTCAATGGGCCATCAACCAAATTTTACTCATTCAAGTTGACTGTAACAATAACTGAAAGTGGCTAGGAAGTTACGAATTAACATTAATGAGTAGTTGGTTCTATTTCATCTATAAATAATATGTAATGGATATGCATGAGATGAGGGATTAGTGTGTATCATGATCATGCAATGAAGTGTGAATTGTGGTCTAGAAAATCATGGTTGTAAACACCAGTTTTTTAGTGTTTAATTAATAGATGAGATGAAAGCTCACTGGTTTGTTGGTTTCCCCCTAGAAGAGGGGTTTCAAGGTAAATTTTGTGTAATCTGCTAATGTGTTGTGTGCCATTGTCTTTGTTTAATTATGCTTAACTCTATGAATAAATTTTCAAGTTTGTTGTAAATGGTATTAGAACCAATAGTTGGTATCAAAGCTATATTTGGCTGCAGGGGGACGTATTTATTGTTAAGGTTTTGGCTTGGTCCTAGATTTGGTGAATACTTATTACTATGGGATATTTCCAAAAACATTGATTTATAGTTAAAATGGATAACACATTGAGGATAGAAATTGAAAAGTTTAATGCGAAAATTTTTGAGCTTTGGAAGCTTAAAATGGAGGATCTCCTTGTGTATCAAGAACAATGGATTGCAGTCGACCTAGGAATGACTCCCACTGGAGTGTTAAAGGAAGATTGAAAAAAGATCGACAAAAAGGAAAGAAGTAAAATATAACTTTGTTTAGCAAATTTTGTATTGTTGAATGACTTAGAAGAAGACACTACAAAGAAGATATGGGAAAAAATTGGGGAACTTGTACTAGTCAAAATATCTGGTTAACAAGTGTTTTCTTCAAAAGAAGTTATATCTTATAAAGATGGGTGAAGGTGAATCGGTTACAAATCACCTGAATTCATTCAACACTGTGATCAATTAGTTGTTTTATGTGTATATTAAAATCACCGAGAAAAATAAATGTATTAGTATGTTTATGTTCTTTGCTAGATTCCTAGAATAGACTGGTCGTGGCTATTATAAGCAATATTACCGCATTGAAGATAGACTATGTCATCGCATCTATATTTTGAAAAGAGATGAGAGTAAAGAACATAGAAGGAGAGACACACAAAGAATTAACGGTAATAGGTTGATTGGTAGACAAAGGAAAAGGGAAAACCTCCATAGAAGATTGAAGTCGAGGTGTAGATCTAAGTTTAGATATTCTGGTCCAACAATGAAAACATGCTAGCAATGTAGTAAATTTGGGAATTATAGATGAAACTATTGATAAAGTCAAGAAAGGAAAATGGTATGAGGAAAATCAATCAAATGATGGCAAGTCTTTGCAAGAAGAGAAAGGTGATGTGTATTTGGCCTCCACAAGAACACAATCAAATCATGACTCTTGGCCAATCGACTCTGGTGCATCATATCATATGACACCTCACATAGAGTGGTTCTGTAAGTATGAGAAGTTCGATGGTGGTGATGTCCTACTAGGAGATGACTCACCCACCAGGATAGTCAAACAAGGTAAAGTTCGACTAAAACTAAAAGATGAAATAATATGAACACTTCTAAGAGTACTACAGGTAAGTACGATGGGGAATGTAGGTGAGCAGTTTGTATTTTAAAAGGATACATGTAATATGGTGCGAGGAGTAATGGTGATGTTGAAAGGTGTTTAGATTGGAACCTTGTATAAGCTATTAGAAAGAAAAAACACTAATGAAAGTGCTAATGTGGTATTTCCCAAGTCTGACAAAACATCTGATTGTCTAGTTGACTCAACCATGTTATCGAATCAACAGATGGGGATATTGGTGAGAAATGTCTTCCTGCTATGCATAGTAAAGGTATGGTTGAAGGTCTCCTTGATTTTTTCTGATGAATTCAACTTCTGTGAACATTTCATTTATGGAAAAAATATTCCTATAAGGTTCTCATATGGTGCTACTAGGGATAAGGAAATACTAGAGTTAATACATAGTGATGTGTTTGGACCTTTGTCGATCCATTCACTAGGAATATATTAATATTACCTTTCTTTAATAGATGATTTCTCCAAAATGACGTGGTTGTATTTTATGAAAAAGAAAGATAAAGTTTTTGAGAAGTTTCAAAAGTTCAAATCTCTTGTGGAGAATCAAATTGGTAAAAAGATCAAGGTGCTAAGAACTGATAATAGAGGAGAATTTTGTGGAAAAGTGTTCAATCAGTTCGATAGATAACATGTTATATCTTGAAAAAACACAACTCCATACACACCTCAATAGAATGGAGTTGCTGAAAAAATGAACAGAAATTTTATTGATAAAGAGAGGATCATGCTTAGTGGTACAAGAGTCACACAAAAACTATGGGATGAGGAAGTTGACCTGACATGTTACCTAGTGAATAGGTCATCATTGGTGGATTTGATCGAAAAGACTCCATATGAGGCATGGGATGGTAAAAATCCCTCTCTTACACATCTCATAGTATTTGGGTGTGAATCCTTTGTGCAGATCCAAAATGAGAAAATAACCAAACTCGACAACAAGTTGTAGAAATGCATATTCATGGGATACAAGGATGGAGTGAAAAGGTATTAGCTGTGGAATCCATTCATGAGAAAGGAATTTTATAATAGATATGTGATCTTCAGAGAAGTCAGAGGCACTTCCAAGGATGAAGAGGTTAAAAGAGAAAAACCAAAAAAACAATAGTTTGAAATGAATGATGAATGTGTGGATTTAAGCAAGTCGATTAAATTATATGAAGAGGTGGAACAATAGCCTTTGGATGTTAGGAGGTTTTTTCAATCAAGACAACAACCAGTAATTTACATTCCACCCAACATTCTCTCTGCCATAGACAATTATCATAGGTCGGTAAAGGAAGCAATCAACTCGATAGAGACTAAAATATGGAAAAGGGTCATGGAAGAAGATATAAAGTCCTTGAAGAAGAATGAAACATGGGATCCAGTCACATTACCAAATGGAATGAAACTCATCGGAAGTAAGTGGGTGTTTAAGAAAAAATTGAATACAACAGGTCAAGACGAGAAGTACAAGGATTGATTGGTAGCGAAAGGGTATTCCCATGTCGAGGGAGTCAACTTTGGGGAGATTTTATTTCTTGTTGCTAAGATAACTCCCATAAGGGTACTAATGTCTTTAGCTGCATCATTTGATCTTGAGATAGAATAGATGGATGTAAAGACAACATCTCTTCAGGGTGATCTTAAAGAATATATTTATATGAAGCAGCTTGAAGGTTTTATAGTGGAAGGAGAAAAAGAGTTGGTTTGCAAGATCAAGAGTCTCTCTACAGAATAAAAAAATCTCCCAAGATGTGGCACTCAAATTTTGATATATGTATCCAAAAATTGGGGTTTTTGAGGAGTTAGGGTGATCACTGTGTGTATGGGAAGAGAGTCGATGGTCATTTCATATATGTAGTTTTGTATGTTGACGACATACTGTTGGTTAGAAATAACATGGATCTTATTAAGGAGGTAAAACTGCAACTGTCCTCCAAGTTTAACATGAAGGATATTTGAGCAACAAATCACTTTATTGGAATGGAAATAAAGAGAGATTGAGCAGGTATAAGGATCTGGTTAAGTTAGAGAAAATATGTTGAGACAATTTTGACATGTTTCAATATGTAGGAGAGTAGACCGGTCAAGGTTTCTATTCCTGTGGGAATCAAGATATTTGTTGAACAGTGTCCAAAGACATAGGAAGAAATATAGTAAATGTTACATGTGCATAGGAGTAAATGTTACTAGCTTAGTTAGATTTAGTATCAAAATGAGCATATGAGTAGAAATTCATAGAATAGAAAGATAGAATTTGCAGAATATAAAGAAAATTTATTGTATTGATTGGAAGAGGAGATCAGTTACATTACATGGCTATAGTTACAACAGAAAATTCCCATGAAATCACCATCCTCCATCAATAACATTGACAAATACAAAACACTGCAAAAAACACACTAACTTTTGGAGTTTTCAACATTGCTAGAAAGATAGATCACTTGAATCGAAGTGGAATGGATCTATAAATTACTTGAGAAGCCTAGAATTTTTGTGAATGAGAAAAGATGAATGCATTCCTCCTCCAGGTCTAGCTGAATCCTCAACAAGTGTGAACAGAAGGGGAACATCTCCCAACTGGTGACAAGGGCACATCGCTCAAGTCTCGAAAAGCTTAGAGCTATTCAACTCAATAATCAAACTAGAAAAATATGTGAATGGGTGTGCTCAACCTCTTTTTATAAGTTCTATTGGATTATTTGATAACATGCACTGCATATCGACCACTAGCCTCATCCATTGCGCCATCACTAGCTAAATAAGGAATTGCAGCTTTATGCGACTTCTTGCTTGCTTTCTTACCTTTCCTACTTTAGTCCAATTTTGGAAACTTTTGCTTTTCCTTGACTTTTTGTTGCTTTCCTTCCTTTCTACCAATTTCCTGATTTTTAGTGCTTTCCTGCTTTTCTGCCACTTTCCAACATTTCATTGATTTCTTTCTTTTCTGCTACTTTCCAGCTTTTCAGGTACTTTCTTGCTTTTGATTGTTTTTATTCCATATTCTTTTTTTGCGGAAGACAACTCATTGGGTCCCCCTAGTCTCCTATGCACCTTCCTAGGCCGCCTAGGAATTTCCAACTTATCACACAATTAATTAGAAATTAAATATTTACAACTATGGACTACATCACTTATCAATGTTTTAATTTAATTACACTAGATAAACACATACCAAAATTAATCTCTAACCAATTTTATTTAATTTATGGCTGAACCCAGTGGGATTGAATGGGATAGAGGTACGACCATGGAGCCACTAGGGATGGGAGATTAAAATCCTCCCTTACCAAGATTGCTTGTACTTAATCAATTGCAATCCCGAATGCTATAAAACCTGCTCACCTTCCCATGTTGCATCTTCACTTAGTAAATATTTCCATTGAACAAGGTATTCTATGATGGTCCTACTTCTCAGCTTCCTCTCTCTTATATGCAATATGTTCTATGGAACAAGTGTCAGGTGTACTTCATCATCAAGTGGAGGAAGCTCCTTTGAAATTTCCACTTGTTTCCCAAATTCCTTCTTAAGGCAAGATACATGGAACACATTGTGTATCTTGCTTCCTGCAGGTAACTCTAGCTCATAAGCAACTTCACCAATCCTCCTCACAACTATATATGGGCCATAGAACCTTGGTTGCAACTTTTCATGCCCCTTTTCTTTCATGGAATATTGTCCATAGGGTTGCAATCTTGCAGTGCTCCATTTTTACAACAGAGCACTAAGTCATTTTCTCAGTTACATTTCTATGTACTAAGCTTACTCTAATCTATTTCAGTAAATTTCAAATAAAAATTCTATGTTGTTTAAATGAAATTTAGTATACTGTTTGAATTTAATTTCTGATAAATTAATTGTTGTTCCAATGAAATTTTCTAGTAAGTTCTATTCAAGTCTATGCATTTTATTATTTTCTTCATTAATTATTGGCTTAAGTACTGATCTAGAGGTTTCCAATGTAGACCCAGGTTCTTCGCGGTTTCAAGAAACCAACAAAACCCCTTCTCACCGGCCCTTTCGGCAATAGCCTACGAACAGGCTGAGGTCTCACCCGAGGTGTAGCTATGGGGGAATTGCTGAATCAAGTTTCCACAGTGGTGTGATGAGTTGTTCGAAAAGGACTACTACGTAGCGCACTGTCATACCCATGCTGCATGTTGAGGATTGCGCGACGATAGAATGCCTCGCGGGCCGCACTTCTACAAACTGGCCGATTTCGCAACCAGCGCACCCAAGGGATGCGTGGTTCGGACAGGATACAATTAATAGGACAACGCAACAGAGTTATATGCTTCCTCTTCCAACCTTAACCACTAAATACTTTACTTAACACTTAATCATTCATCTACTGCCTTAGATTCTTTAGCTTTCTGACAATTGCAATCAGACGAAACATACAATGCTGCGTGCACCTGGTGCTGCGCGTCGAAGAGTTATATAATCCGAACTCTACATACACATGTGATCATTCAACGAAATGATATTTTCACATACTTGGAGTACTGAGCATTCAACATTCATTCATTCCCGCAATACTTAACATATCATTCCCATCTTTCTCCTATGGCGAATACATATAAAAGCATTAACATACCAACTGATAAATGAGAATCCAAGCATCCAATGTAAGCAAATAGGTAAATGCAAACACACAAACAATCACACTACACAGTATTTAATGTGGTTCACCCCCAGGATGGAGGCTACGTCCATAAGAATTGTTTGTATATTAGTCTTTGGGAAGGGTACAACAGTTCTTTGTCTGTGCACTCAGCTTGCAGACTCTCTTCTCTCTCAGTAGGCTTCTGTGCACTCAGCTTGTAGATCCTTTACAAAATGTTCCTTAACAAATATTTATCAACTCAATACAAGAACAACAAAAAATGAAGAGTATTCAATAACCCAACAACCCAACAACCCAACAACAACAACAACAACCCTTTCCCATACAAAATATGCCTTATTTATAAATCATGCCCGTAAGTCATGTATTTACAATTCGAAGGCTAAAACCCATAGGTTTACAAAAATGTCATGGTTTTCCCTTAACTGGACTATTGGCTTTTGGTAGCGAATATTCCATCGTCCCTGCCTTCAGCACATGCCTCACGTCGTTATCGGCCTTCCTATTGCACGCCTGCCAACAAGATGCTTTGACCGAGCCGTTCTTCCTCTAACGATCTCATGCGACTGGTTCAGGTAGTGGTTCTTTCACATGTGCGACCAATTGCTTTCTTCCGCTTCTGCTCCTTACCCGTTTCTTGGCACTCCTGGAGCATCTTTACCAAAAATAGACCGCCGACGGTCTAACCGGAATCTTGTGCCGCCTCCTGTCCAAAACTCTGCTTTGCCGGATCCACGTAGACTGGACATATCGTAGCACTGCCTCCTCGTAGTACTGATCTCCGTAGCTCTTTCAACGTTGCGCTACGCACAACTTCGTAGCATCCCAAATACTTATACAAAATTGTTCCAATTGAACCGCACTCTGCTCGACAGTTCCAAAAATCCTTCTTGCTCAAAATGCCCCACTTGGGCCAGGCTCAACAGTCCCCTAAAAATTACATGTGGCTCTCCCTCGAGCCACCTGGAACTTCTCCAAGCTGTTCCTATGGTTGTGGAGCTAGCTTCGCATCGAACTCATTATATGTGCCGATCAGCTTTTCGACTGCATCCTTCGTATCTTGCTCGACTTGCTTGACTGTTTCCAACATCTCAGGTGTTATCTCATCGCAGATCTGGCCTTCCACCTATTCTTGATTTTCACGTATCTCCTTTAACTTCTCCTTGATCTCCTGCAATATTGTACTAGTGTCCTCCAATAAGGGTTGAGATTTATCGCCCGTTTTAGTCTCTTTTTCTCTTAAGGCTTGCACTTCCTTCTTCAGCGTGTTGATTTCCCTGTGATTATGAAGCCTGTCCCTTGGTAACAGAGCTTTTACTTCTGCATCCAAATGTTCTAGTGCTGCTTGCTTATCTTTCACAACGTTTGTTACTTGCAACAATCCTGGGTCCTCTTCATGGGTGGTGAATGCATTCGATGCCGCTTCCAATAGACTCTGGCACTTAGCTACTTCGAAAACGATACTCTCTACTGCGGCCTTCACCTCCTTTGCTCTTAACTGCTGTTGATCTGGTGGGATTTGTGGGTTGGTTTGTGCTTCCAACGCAACAATATTAGCCTCATGGATGATATCCATGTCTTGCATCTCTGTCTTAAGGGTGTTAACCAGTTCACCAATATTAACGACACTGTCAACGGGGTCTACCTGCACTTCAAATTCTTCTATATCATTTGCGACCGCAGTGATCATGGACTCTAGTCTTTTTCGACGATCATGCTAATCCTATAGCTCCATAGCGCTCCACGTGCTTTCTTCCTCCAACTGCTTGTTAGCTGTTTGCAGCTCAGCTTGACCCTTCAACACATCCGTCATTCTCTCGTGCATTTCTTCCACAACCTGCAGGTGCAAGCAGTGTAGAACCGACAGTGGTATCTTCGCAAGGTCAAGATCCACACGCTCGACATCCTTCATGCCCAACAGTAGTTGTTCTGGCAGTGGCAGGGTTACTGTTAACGAATCAAGATGGAAAATACGGGAATTCGCAGGCACGGTCATGGCTAGTTGTGGTGTCTTCTGCTGCGAAGTTCCTCCCGACTTCCCTTCAGCCTCTGAGTTTCCCGGTAGGGGTAATCTCTTATGTACTTCTTCAATTTTCTCTGTAATTCCCTGTAGCATCATCATATTCTTTTGCAAACTTTCCTGAATCACCTTTTCCTTTTTCTCCTTCTCAGTCATCAGATCTTCCATGGACTCTGTGACCTTTTCCATGATTGTTTCATAATCGTCATCATGGAGGACTACATCTGATTGGATCTTATTAGCTTTATGTTTCTTCCGTGCTCCATTTTTCTGTCCTAGCTCTCGGCTTCTTTCCTTTTTCCCGTCTCCTTCTCTTCAACAATAGGGCGTGGAATAGGTTCGTCCTCGTCGGAGTCGCTTGCGACTTCTACAATTTCCACTCTAAACTCGGTCGGCCATTCCCTCATGATATTATCTATATCATCTCCATACATATCGTAGTTTCCTGCGAACCATTCCACGTTCCTCTTTTGTGCTTTTGCTGAAATGTGAATACTACATATGTCAACATAAAAATCAACAATGTGAATATACCTACTCGTTACCTGTTTTGTTATACGGGGGGTGACTATGATCCCGTTGCACAGCTGGCTATAATAATGGTAGAAAACCTCAGCTATCGCATTCTGTCTCTGCGAGTTCAGATTTTCCCAGAGGTTTGCATAGCAAGCTCTTCTGCAATCATTGGTATCAGTAATTACGCCAACATAATCCTTTAGCTCCTTCCACCTAACAAAGGCGATCAACACTATCAACCATGTATAGTGGAAATGTTCACCATTGATCTGTGTGTTTTTTATTTCCTCCAGGAACTCGTTCAACAAGTATTGACACTAGTTGAACTGCTCACCCTCCGTGACCGCGGTGCCAAGTAGTATTGCGTCTACAGGTACCTCCAGTGGCCTACATTTTCTCAAAATCTTTCCATCTAGCAGCTGCATGATAAACCTCGTTGCTTTAACATATACTTCTTCCGTCTAATAGCCCCTCTTTCCTTTGATGACAGTTTGAGTCTTCTTCATCTTCGCCACGACTTCTTTGTCCTTTCTTTTCCCTTGGAAAAACTGCTTCAGGTCTTTACCCCTTTTACTCAACCCAGTGACATGGTGGACAATGTCAATGGTCAGGTTGGCATTGCAGTCAAGACAAAAATATCCCTGGTGAATGCGTGCCATCAGTGTTTGCACCACCACATTCAACTCCGATGATCTATCAAAATGGGGGAGTCTAAGAAAATTGAGCAGTCCAGACTTGACTACTCCTGATAACCAGCTTTCCACAACCAAGTTAAGTTTTCCCTTTGCATCTTTTTTCCAGCACATGTATTGGTCAGGTTGGAATTGTGGGAACCTAGCTCCATATGGCTCCTCCTTCTGCATTTGAAGCAGGTCATAATCTTCCCACTTACATTCTGGAATTTTACCCAACAAATTCTTATCGACCTCGACGTGCTTTGATATAGGTGATAAAGGGATGTCGTATTTTGCATTCTTTGCTAACCTGAAAACTGGTGCATCTCGTGCATGTGGTGAGATATAGTCCAGGGTCATTCATAAGGGTATCTCCTTATCATCTATCGGTGACTTCTGCACCGTCGAAGCCATCTTCGGCATCTTCGTTCTCGACCCAGCTAGATCTTTGCCTTTATCTTGCATTAGTGGACCTTGTCTTGGTGATCTTCTTAATGCTTGACCTAGTTCTAAAACACCCTTCTTGGATGGGGTTCTCATTAACCCTTCGATCCCTCTGTATTGGAATACCTTCACAGTCTCCTAGATTGTGAATTCTTCTTTAATAGTGGACCAATCAGACATCCATTGGACAACTTACACAAGCTTTTAGACAACTTACAGAAAACAATTTGCAGAGTAGTGTGCGCAGGAAAATTCTAAGTGTTTGGTAATGCTCGCGAGTCTGAATGCAGCATTACTTATAGGCATAGCTGACCCCTTCCACACCCCTTAATGGCTAGATGAGCATTAAATGTGGTATCCGTTGGAAAAATCCAGCGGATCCTTCGGTCCTTTCCTTCATGAACTCGTTCAGAATGACTATCTGTTCGTTAAATGCCCAAGTGGTCACTGGAAAATTACTGTATAACAGTTATTTTTACGATCGACATTGTAACAACTATTTTTCTGGAGTGTTGCGTCGAACTGCGCGACATATCAACATTGCTCCTGCGCAGTTACTTCGTAGTGCTTGATTTCTTGCCCCTAAACTTAACATCTTTTCTTGTTCACTTGATCTTCGCAATTTCCTTTTGGACTTCGCAACTGCGCAGGTCCTCTTTTTTTTTTTTTTTTTGTGGCGCAGCGGCACAACTTATCAGTCCTACGCGGTATATACCTGTTCCTTATCATACATTGCGTACATATTCTTCCTCCTTTCTAGTGCCCAATTTCAACTGTACTTGGCACTTAGAAATTTCCTTCTTTCTGATCATCACAGGTTTTGCGAAGTAGGACTATCCCGATATGGTTTTAGTCTGCTTTCATTGACTAGACCTGGCAACTTATCTCCTGCTAATGTGGCTAACTGGGATGAGCCACCATTAGTTACATGTAAAATAGTATATGGACCAAGCCAATGCATTTTAAACTTTCTAGGGAATTTCATGAATTTACTATCATATAGGAGGACTATATCACCTACCTAGAAAGACTTGTTCTTGATGTGGTGATCATGCCATGCTTTTTCTCTTTCCTTCTACACTTGTTGGTGAAATACTACAATGAAGCGATCCTCCTCAATACCAACCAAATGTAGAATCCTTTCTTCCAGTGTGTCGCGATCTTCCATTCATGTAAACGTTCTTATTCTCAAGTTGGGAACTGTTAAATTTTCAGAATTTTCTTCAATCTGATCTAGGATCTTAACTGAGAGAACAACATGTACAACAAATCTACAGCATATCATTCATGGGCACAATAATGCAAGCATAGAAGAGACACAAGATTTACTTGGGGAAAACCATAAAGGTGAAAAACCCCAATAACTTCCTTAGAGATAGATAGAGCAATGATACAACCCAAACATAAGAGATAGACATATCCTAGTAGCAGATCATCCTCCTCCATAAGTGCGCCACTCCTCCTTGAGCGCATGAGTGAGAAGTGAGTGATAAAATAGAGTGCCTCCCACACTCTATTTATACTTGACTTGACTTTCCTTTTACATAAATCATGTAGGCTCGAACTTAACCACATAACATAATGCTGACTGGGCCGACCCCCAATAGGGTGGTCTAATAACCCTTCGACCCACATGGCCGACCCCCAATAGGGTGGTTTAATAACCCTTCGACCCACATGACTTATACAGGGCTGACCCCAACAAGGTGGTCTAATAACCCATAAAGTATAAGTTACGACATTTACAATATAAATGACGACACTTCCGTATAGAGGAATAATACCATCTCTATAGGAGTACATACAATATACATATATGAAATACATTCCGAAGTTACATATACATCAACACTCCCTCTTAACTAGGAAGGTATTTCTCAGCACAGGTCTTCTAGCACAAGTCTTCTTCTCTTGATCATCGTCACTGGATAATCGTCATCGAGTCATCATCATCGTCACTACTACTGCTATCTCAATCAATCTCTGAATCTACTCATCATAGGAAGTTCTATAGAGCCAGTCCTTTTTCATACTGGATGTAGGCCCACCACCTGCAGGTCTTCATCATCACTGGCCATACTGTGGAATCCTCAGGACTTATTACGTGCGTCACAAAACCTCGAAAGAGCATCTACCAGATATCCCAGGGCATGAATTACATGCCATAGGCAAAACCTCGAAAGACTATCTGCAGATCTCCCAGGGCCATATTATATGTGACCTCACCACAAAACCTCGCAAGAGCATCCCAGGCTATTACGAGCACACAGCTCTACCTATAGGATCTCCCAGGGCACGAATTACATGTGGTCACCATAAAACCTCGAAAGAGCATCTGCCAGATATCCCAGGGCACGAATTACATTCCATAGGAAAAACCTCGAAAGAGTATCTGTAGACCTCTCAGGGCCAGATTATATGTGGTCATGGAAAAACCTCGCAAGAGCATCCCAGGACTTATTATGGGCACACAGCCCAACCTATCGGATCTCCCAGGGACAGATTATATGCCATAGGACAAAACCTCGAAAGAGCATCTGCCAGATATCCCAGGGCAACGAATTACATGCCATAGGCAAAACCTCGAAAGACTATCTACAAATCTCCCAGGGCCAAATTATATGTCCTCCCAGAGCAAAACCTTGAAAGAGCATTTGCCAGATATCCCAGGGCAACGAATTACATGCCATAGGCAAAACCTCGAAAGACTATCTGCAAATCTCCTAGGGCCAAATTATATGCTCATCTGCACAACTTGATCCATGGCCATAGAGTATCAACCTGATACTCACCATACATCATCCTGATGTACATATGATCATCTTGATCATCATCACTGCAACATCCTGCTGCATGTCATCTGGAGCAACATCCTGAAGATCGACATCCATGATCATCCTGATCATATAATGCATCTACCTGATGCATACCAAGTATCTACCTGATACATATCATCATACATGATCCACCTGATCATACAATGTATCCACCTGATACAAATACAAATACATGATACATATCACCATACATGATCCACCTGATTATACAATGTATCCACCTGATACATATACAGATACATGGTCCAAGCATCCAACATGATGCATATACAAAAATACATACACATGATCCAACCGATCATATCCAACATCCAACATGATGCGTACATACATATAAATGATCCAACTGATCATATCTAGCATCCAACATGATGCATACATACATATAAAAATGATCCAACTGATCATATCCAGCATCCAACATGATGCATACATACATATAAAAATGATCCAACTGATCATATCCAAGCAGAAACTAGAACATCATCCTGATGCTCATCATCTAGCGCTTACATCCACAGCCATGTGAAGGATCCTCCTTCCAACATGCTTGGAATGGCTTCAGCAAATGTGTCCATCACTTCTTCCTCGAAGTGTCCTCGATTTGAAGAACGCCAAGCCTCTCTCTGAAGTACTCGAACTTCACCCTAGCTAGTGGCTTCGTCAGCACATCTGTAATCTGCTTGTCCGTCGCAATGTACAGGAGCTTCACAGCTCCTCTCTGCACCATATCCCTTATATAGTGATGTTTGATCTCTATGTGTTTCGACCTGTCATGAAACATTGGGTTCTCAGACAGCTTCACACAACTCTGGTTATCACAAAATATACTAGTAGCATCCAACGGGAGATCAAATAACTCAAACAGTAGCTTCCGTAGCCATACTGCCTCACAACTAGCTGAACAGGCTGCAACATACTCTGCCTCAGCTGTACTCAGTGATATGCAGGACTGCTTCCTGCTAAACCAAGAGATCACACCTGATCCCATATTGAAGCAGCATCCAGATGTGCTCTTCCTATCTGCAGCACTGCCAGCCCAATCTGAATCAACATAACCCTACAGGTTAAACTTTTGATTCACTTCATACTTGAGCCCATAATCCATTGTACCCTTCAGGTACCTCAGAACATGCTTTATAGCAACCAGGTGAACACTCCTCGGATCTGTTAGGTACTGAATCAATGTGTTCAAAGCAAAGCAAATGTCTGGTCTCTTGTTCGTCAGGTACATCAAGGACCCAATCATCTGATGATACATAGAGACATCAACCGGCTCAGATGAAGCATCACATAGAAGCTTCAGATTCGATGCCATAGGTGTGGCCATGGCCTTGCAATCCATCATCCCAAATCTCTTCAGGATATATATTGTGTACTTTCCTTGACCAAGGAAGATCTCACTTGCACTCTGCCACACCTCCACACCTAGGAAATAGTGCATCATTCCCAAATCTTTCATATCGAATTCAGCAGCAAGCTTCCGCTGCGTGTCGGCAATCAATCTATCTTCACCTGTAACAAACAGGTTATCTGCATACAAAAGTAGTATCACTGGATTGCCTTCCTCAACCTTGTAGTAAATGTTGGAATCCGCTTTACTCTTGGTAAAGCCCAAACTGGATAGAAAGTTGTCTATCCTACCAAGTTCTGCACACATATATGACTACACCATTCAAGAAGGCTGTCTTGAAATCCATCTGGTGTATCTTCTATTTCATCACTTTTATATTTCTCTATGCTGTCATCTGCAGCATGCTTGATCTGATAGTTCCATTTGGAAGTCACAACAGACTTCCCTTCAGCTCTTGGGACCGCATCCCAAACATCGTTCTTCATGATCGACGGATCATGGCATTCTTCCCGTATCCTAGGAACTTCAATATCTTCAATAGATAATTTTTTTGTTGAACAAATGTTGTAGTTCTTCTTTTGTAGGTGATGGCATACGATCTTTCCTACACAACAAATTAAATTGCATGATTAGAAAACATCTCATAGTTTTCAGAACAAATTCTTACACATAAAGAAATATGTCATACAGTCATGCAATTATCTTAGCCAATGCTTCAATACAACATTTATCCCTATTCCGTAACTTTCTAGATGCCTTCCAATCTCTACCAGAACATTGTTAAGAGTGTGAACAACTCCCAACATGTCAGCAAAGAGGTTTCATTCTAGATAAGTAGCAATGGAATGTTGTACCGTGCCATAGGCTACTTACCCATGCATATTAGTAGTATACTGTTCATCAATGCAACTATTCTAATATGCATAATACACAACCTAATTCTAGGAACATCAGTATATACATTATTGAACAGTATTATTTAAACAATAAAATATGCAAGTAATGACAATTCAAATACTTATCTTTGTTTGTTTGTTGGGTTGAATCCCTCTCAGTCTTTGCTTCTTTTCTGCAACTCCATTCTTATGTGGATTGTGAGAAGTGGTCAACTCCCTCTGAATATATGCATCATTGCAGAAACTACTGAAGTGTGCTGCTTTGCTTTCTTGCAAGAACAACTAGAGTGTGCTCCCTCTTGATCTTTTCTTCCTGGATTACCTGTCCTTGAACTTACATCCATCCTTAATCACTATGCATGCTTATTAGTATCATCATTGTGTTATCCTTGAGGTCTCATACATAATCACACATTTATTAGTATAATATTAATACTATCAAAACACAATAATCTTAAACATGTATATTCATGATCATTCACAGATAATAAACATTAGTATTCAAGGTTTCAGGGAAGTCTTCTTTTACTCATACATTTTCTTATTTGATCATAGGACTCTACTGGTTAGTTGAATCATCAATCAAGATAAGAGATATAATATGCATAAAACCTGTGATTATTCAAACCTATACCTTCATGATTCTTCTGGTTAGTCATATCATCAATTATGGTAAGAAACATAATATGCATACAACCATGATTATTCAAACCTATGACTTCATGAATAATCATTATCAACAACACAACAGTATAAGATCCTAACACAAGGTAGGATTCTAGCTTGATATAGTAAAAACATACCTAGATTAGCATGCTAGCTATTTATGTCTGACATACCCACATAATGTCTTCTAGTTCACTTCAGTGACTTGTGTTAGTAACCTGCATGTCTCATAAGTTAACCATTGTAGAAACAAGTTATACATACCTCGAAAGTAGATCTTCTATGTGATCCATGACAATGGATGAATCCTTGTCTTCATGTCACCATGATCATACGTTCTTGAAGTAGAACATGATTTGTCTTTCTTGGTGTACCTTTTATGTTAGCAGACAACATAAACCTCATACAACACCATAATGCATTAGTACAATCATAAGTGCCAACACCCTAACCAATGAATATCTTCTATCATGCATTCATAATTTTGTTAAGGTGATACGTCAAATCTAAAATCAAGATTGTACTAACCATAATAACATGAAGACAAACATACCATAAACTTAATCATGAACAAATATCGAAACATACCTCGATGAGTCATACCTCTCGAGATCGCTTGTAATATTCTTATGTAAGGCCTTAGCCTCATCTCCCTCTGAAACAGGAACTTCTTCACTTATGCAGGTGACCAATCCATCTTCTTCTAGGATTAACCCAATCCACTTGATTTGCAAGAACTGGACCTGGAGCTGGATATGGGTTTGTCAGAGAAACCCCAAAAATTCAAACTTTGAATTTCAAACTTCCGAAAGGATAGAAATATGCGCCTTGATGAGCTGATCAAGCTGGTATATTCAGAATTTGAAAACTGCAAAGTTTCACTCCTCAATTTTGCTTTTGAAAATTCCGGATTCACTGGACGTGACCCTGAACTGGGGTTTGATGAAGCCCACTCTTCTTCCCAATCAAAAGGTTTGATCCAAAGCTCTAAGCTTCTATTTTTCTGAGGAGCTTCCAGCCATGGTCACAGATTTCAAAAATTCCCTTTTTTACAGAAGCCCTAATTTTCCACTTTTCTGATCAAAGTCCTGAACTAGGGTCTGATCAAGCCCGGCCTTCTGCCCAACCAAAAATTCTGATCTTGGTCTCTAAATTTTTATTTTGATGAGTACCATCCAGCCGTGGTCTCCAATTACAAAAATTCCAACTTTCTCCGAATCCCTAAATTCTAGAAGCCATGAATGAAGGTACTCAAAAATAATTCTGTTTTGACAGAAATATGTACCTGATTGTTTCTAGTGTAACTATGAACCTTTTTATCCACAGGGTCTGAAACATTTTTTTGAGATAGACCGACCTTTTATCTTCCCATCCCGACAGGTCTGACCTCAATTGGATTCTCTCAGAGAGAGTTATGCCAAGTGTCGCAACGTGACCTGTTTATGGGATAATACAGGAGAGCGAACTTGTACGGTGTGCCACGTGTCACTATTTCAACTTTGGACTTTGAAAAATGTTTCCGAGATATCTCTCCCCGTTATATTTCCATCCTGATAGGTGTGAGCTCAATTAGACTATCTGAGAGAGAGTTATGCCAAGTGTCGCAACGTGACCTGTTTATGGGATAATACAGGAGAGCGAACTTGTACGGCGTGCCACGTGTCACTGGTTCAACTTCGGCCTCTGAAAATTTTTCTTGAGATAGTACAGTCTGTGTACTACCTGTCACATTTTATGAAATTTAATTTGGAGCTTCCTAGCCCAAGTTATGACCTTTTTCCCAAGGTCACCTGATTTTGACTTAGATCTGGAAGAGGCAGAAACCCTATATTGTATAGATCATAAATCACAAAGTACAACGAATTAGAGGTTTTACTTTGGACACAAGGTACATGGGGATTTAATATTCGACCTGTAAAGGTTTCAGATTCGAAAACTTTGCCAAAACGTATTTATAGCGAAAGTGCTACGTTGACTAGTTTTTGCTATATCAAGCCCTAGCATCGTAAGTGCAACCAGTGTCATACATGCCATATCATGCCTTCTTTCAGGCTAGCTCTGATACCATGTTAAATTTTCAGAATTTTCTTCAATCTGATCTAGGATCTTAACTGAGAGAACAACATGTACAACAAATCTACAGCATATCATTCATGGACACAATAATGCAAGCACAAAAGAGACACAAGATTTACTTGGGGAAAACCATAAAGGTGAAAAACCCCAATAACTTCCTCAGAGATAGATAGAGAAATGATACAACCCAAACATAAGAGATAGACATATCCTAGCAGCAGATCCTCCTCCTCCATAAGTGCGCCACTCCTCCTTGAGTGCATGAGTGAGAAGTGAGTGATAAAATAGAGTGCCTCCCGCACTCTATTTATACTTGACTTGACTTGCCTTTTACATAAATCATGTAGGCTCGAACTTAACCACATAACATAATGCTGAATGGGATGACCCCCAATAGGGTGGTCTAATAACCCTTCAACCCACATGGCCGACCCCCAATAGGGTGGTCTAATAACCCTTCGTCCCACATGACTTATTCAGGGCTAACCCCAACAAGGTGGTCTAATAACCCATCAAGTATAAGTTACGACATTTACGATATAAATGACGACACTTCCCTATAGAGGAATAATACCATCTCTATAGGAGTACATACAACATACATATATGAAATACATTCCGAAGTTACATATACATCAACAGGAACAATGTATTCCATCGGCATTATGGATTCCTGTCCATAGGCCAGCCTAAAAGGTGTATGGCCAGTGAATTTCTTGCATGTGGTTCTGTATGGCCATAACACAACAGGAATGCGCAGGTCTCAGTCATCCCTATTCACATTGCATACCTTGGTCAATGCATTCTCTAGTACTTTATTGAACGCTTCAACTGTTCCATTTTCCCGTGGATGATAAGGCGTACTTCGCTGATGATGAATGTAGAATTCTTCTATCAATGCCTCAATGGTTCGGTTCAAAAAGTGAGTTCCTTGATCACTCATCAAAATATTTGGGCATCCAAACCTCATAAGGATGTCTTCGAATATGAACTGCGTCGCAGTACCTACGCTACAGTACTTTACTGGCTTCGCCTCTGCCCATCTAGTGAGGTAATCAGTTGCAGTGATAATGTACCTCGCACCAGTTCTCTTTCGCGGTGGGTTTATAGGTCCCACAAAATCAATTTCCCATTTCTCAAATGCCTGTAATGTCAACTGTGGATTTAATGGAATCTCATCCCTTCGCAATGGCCTTCCTGTCCTCTGATAGACATCGCAGCTCTGGCAATGCTCTTTCAAGTCCTTGTGAATGGTAGGCCACCATAGCCCTGCCCGCAATATCTTGTGCGCGGTGGCTCTTCCTGCATAGTGACCTCCTGCTGCTCCTGAGTGTGAATTTGCTAATATAAATGGCTTCTCATGCTCTAACACACATATGCACAGTACTTCATCCGATCCTAATTTATATAACTGACCTGCGATAATGGTGAAGTCTGCTGCTCACACTACTAGCTGCTTCTTTTGCTGCGTAGTGAACTCCATGGGTGCTAATCTAGTAGTCAAGAAGTCTATGATGTCTTTATAATAATCATCAGCTATCTGGATAGCAAACAACTACGCATCTGACATATTTTCTTCAATATTGGTAGGCTCTTCTCTTGACTTGATCTTTGACAGATAATCAGGTCACCAAGTTCAATCTGCCTGGCTTAACCACTATTTAAAAATTATACTCCTAGAAGAGTAATAACCATTTGCAGATTCGCCCCCCTAACACTGGCTTGTTGATCAGGTATTTCAAAGCAGAATGGTTCGTGAACATAAGGAAGTGTGTGCCAAGCAAATAGTGCCCGAACCTCTGCAATGCATAGACCATAGCTAGGCATTCTCTCTTAGTAGTGGTGTAATTCTCTCTGCGAATGAGTGCTTCCTGCTCGAAAATGCGATGGGATGGTCAATACCTCCCTCTCCTGGTTGTGCTAAAACAACTTCCAATGCTATACATGACGCATCAACATGAACATGGAATGGATTCTCCCAGTCTGGAAAAAATAGGATCGACGTAGTGACCATTTTCTCCTTCAAGGTGTCAAAACCTTGTTCACACTTTGCATTCCAAATGAACAATGCATCTTTCTTCAGCAGCTTCTCCATTGCTGTGGTTATCTGCGCATACCCCTTTATGAAATACCTGTAATAACCAGATGCCTCAAAGTAGTGCATAATTGCTTGACTAAATTTGGCATTGGCAAGTTGACGATGACTGCGATCTTCGTAGGATCAACCATCAAGCCTTGTTTGCACACAATATGTCCTAACAAAATTTCGTAAGGTGCACAAAAAATACACTTCTTCAGGTTGAGCGACATTTGATGTTGTCTGCATTTTTCTAGCATCAGTCTCAGACTTGCACCATGGTCCTTCAGCAACCCGAATACTGTCCAATCATCAAAATAATCTTCTAAAAACTTATGCATGAAATCTTTGAATGCTGCGACCACAACTCTGGAAAAGATGGCAGGCGCGTTCTTCAGGCCAAACGACATGACTGTGTACTGGAACGACCCCCATTCGGTGGCAAAAGTGGTCTTGTGTCTATTTGCAGGATCAATTCTTATCTGATGGTATCCCAAAAACCCATCAGTAAAGGAATAGGCCTAATTTCCTCCAACATTATCAAGCTCCTCATCAGTGAAAGGAGTAGGAAATGGGTCGTGCATTGAAGCATCATTCAACTTTTTGAGATCCACACAAATCCTGATCTCACCTTTTGTATTCTTATCCTAGAAAACCATAGGGATTATCCACTCAGACTCTTCAACTGGCTCAATGATTCCTGCATCGAGCATTTTATCAAGTTCTTCCCTGACTCATTCTTTATATCACAGGTTCAGTTTATAGGGTATCTGCTTAATAGGCTTTGCTCCTGGTTTAAGAGGTATTTTCATAACCCCTAAGTCTCCCAAAATGCCCTTCATTTCTCTAAACTTTGTCGAGAATAGCTCTTGGTATTCATGTAATATATCGACGATCTCCGCAACAGTCTTATCATCCCAATAGTCTCCAATCGATGCGAACTTTGGCTCTTCGCTGGTGCCAATGTTCACTTTTCTTGTTTTTACAGGTCCACTCATATCTGGGATTTCCAACAGAGGTCCTTCTACCTCGCGTGCACCTTCTGACTCAGGTATATTTATGTTGCGTGGGTCCTCCTAATCATTTCCTTCTTGTGCTTCAATTTCTTTAGCCAGGTTATAAAATTCCATGGCATGCTTTACCTATTCCTTCCATTCTATCTGCAGGCTTGTAGGTACACTGTCAGCTCCAAAGAATTCTTCTAATGTCATGTTCTTATGTAGACCTTCTGTTCTGAATATTCTTTCCTTAATAATTTATAGCGCATCATTTATGGTAGGATTCTCATCCTCAAAACTGAAACTCTTCTAGAAGTTCGTAGTAAGAGTAGCCAATCTGCAGTTTCTCTGCGCAAATCCATATATAAGTACCACTTCTTTGGAATATCTTGCTCCAGCATGTGCACAAACAGATGCACCCATTCTGTCTTTGGTCTCTCCTCCCATGCTTGTGAACAGACCTCAATATGTTGTCTTGGATCTGTCTGTTCATTATACTTCTCGAAGGGTAGGGTAACCTTGTCAGCAAACCTAATCTGCATCTTAATTCTGCATTGATCCCATGTGGTCAATGTCTACTTATGCGCAGCCCACCATCTGGCAGGTGTCTCATGCAGTGCGATATCTAATGCTGGTAAGCGATGTTCATCTGCAATTGTTGCAGTATAATCTTTGATAAAGGAATAAACATTAGCTAAACCATCATAAGTTGATATTTTGCTTACCTCCTTTCCAATCCAACGTATTGACTTTGTAACCTGCGCGCATCTCCTCGCAGATACTTCATGCATGTGACTTTGCCAATTCTCGAGTCCTACATCAATGTATGAAATGCAAGAGCTGTCGCATCTCCAGCTGAGGGTTCCATCCACAGTAGGATTAATGTAATATTCTTGGTTTGCGGTCATCTTGTACAATCGGTCCAAATCTTGAGCTCTGGATTCTTCCTGAATTAGCTCGCTATATCTATCTCCATCTGCAGGGTCAAATGGTGCGATGACCCTGAGATGCTTTCCTTCGAAGATCATCTTCTTTTTCTTCAGGTTTATGATGGCGAGTTTATCGATATCCCAATCAATTCCCAGCAGTGTAAGAAAAGGATGACTATCATCGACAATCTCGATAACCTTGAAATATGCATGACTTTGTACTCCATCAATGCCAACAATCACGTTGGCTAACCATCCAAAGGGTATGAATTTCTCCTGATTGGCCATTCTCAACTAGATAGGTGACCATGACAACTTTGGTCTCCCCATCTACTGCCATGTTTGCTTGGTTAAGAAATTTACTTCAGATCCTAGATCAAGAATGATCTCATCCATTTCGTAATCTCCTATCTGTGCACTGAGTCTCGTTTCTCTGCCCGTTCTCTTGTGTTTCTTGATGTGATGAATTGTGTTATCAGTAGTTTCATTTTCACTGCGCAGTTCATATTGGTCTACCAACTTCTGCAATTCCGCTATAGCAGTTGGACTCTTTAGCAACTTCATGCAGCTCCTGAGGAACTATGCAACAGAGGTGCATGTCTCTATTGTGGTGCTTGTTCTGTCATATGCGGCTGGCATATCTTCCATATGCGGTATTTCACTGCGCAACAGGATTCTTGGCGATATAGGTGTTGATTCTTTGAAGATATCCCGTGCTTCCTCAAAGGCCTCTCTATTTTTCTTCAAATCGAAAGCAGGTGCTTTCCCAACAACTTTCCTTATCCAGATCATTTCTAGAGGAGTTTTCTTAGTATTAAAATCTCCAGAAATCGAAGCCTCTGCTCCTCTATCTCTCCCTGTTGTAGCACCACTTCCTGTCACTACGTTGATACTTGGATCCGCAGGTCTCCTCTCTACTGCAATCAACTGGATGTTTGGGTTTGGCACCTCTATCCATCTCCTTTTCTACATTTCTACCTCTAACACTGGGCAGTCTTCAATAACATGATCAAATGATTGACAATAACTGCATGTAGTGCATGGGTTGGTACAATCTCTAGATACATGGCCTGCTTGGCCATAGTTATAATAGATTACTTGACCTCGGCCCTGTACTTGCATTGGGCCATTATTTATTCCTCTGCCTCGGTATCCTCTGTGGCCTCTGTATGCTCCCTGATCTTGCGGTGCATTTTCTTGTTTCTGTGGAGTCTCTCCCTGGACTCTGTACATTCCTCCATACATATGATAAATATCTTTCTTTCTTTCTAACATGAGGTCATATGCGCGGAAATTGGACTCGTCATACCCCAATGACTTACATAAGTTATAGTATAAGTTCTTAGGTGTTGTTTTGTATTTCTGTATCATGTGGCAATCTTTTGGCTGATGTCTTCTAGTTCTGCAAATTTCACACCATGGACCTGGGTACAGATTTAATGGGTTTGGTCCACCCATGTTAAGGAACTCTTGGAATAAAGGACAATGATCCTTCGTGTGTCCTTCCCCTTTACATCCTGTACACCAGAATTCCTATCTCTCTTACTTTCCTTTCTTGATATCTTGCAACTGTAGTGTCAGGGTAGATAACTGGTTTTGAATCTGCAACATGCCAGTGCTATTTTCTCCCATGGGTGAAGCTTCTAGCTTCATCGCGATCTCCAAGGCTTCTGCCTGCCAAGCCACTTTCTGCTGCATCAACGACTATGGGATATGGGGAAACAACATAGCTATGAACCATTCCTTGTGCTGTTGCGGGGCTATAACAAAGCTTACTTGGTCAAGCAATTTCCTTAAATTTTCGATCAAACTCCCAAACTGTCTCATTAGGTATCTGTTTGATCACTTTCAATTATGTGATGCACTGTGACTCTGACTTCGTCTTCTTAAATTTTGCTAAAAGCACAGCCTTGATTTCTACTAGGGTTCTCAGATGTCCCTGCAAATATTTCATGAACCAATGCAAGACTTTGTCTCTAAAGGTGGTGACGAGCTGTGCTTTCTTAACAGCATCGTCTTGTACTTGTTTAACACTCCAAACGGCTTCATATAGAAACCAGTGCTGATCAAGGTCTTCTAGACCCATTCCCTTGAATATTGGAAGCTTAATATCCTCGGTCACGCTTCTTCTAGGTGGTGGGGGATTCTGCATAGGTTGCTGAGCAGAAAAGATAAATGGAATGGTATGAGTGCTAGGGATATTCACAATAGGGGGTTCTGGACTAGCTGAGTTTGTGCAATGGAAGGCGCGGTGTTCCCACCCGGTGGATTCTGTAGAGTAATAGGATGATAGGTGGAAAATAGAGGTGCGGCTTGGCTATCAGGTTCATCTTTTGAATCAATATCAACGTGGAGTCCAGGTCCACTAGCAGTGTCCTTAGGTGTATATTTATACCTTTTCCCATTTCTTAGGTTATGTGTCTCTTCGTCTGACTCACTAAAAATGCTATTGACCATTACAGATGCCAAAAATTTTACTGCATTCTAAAAACAACTTTCTCAGCTAAAAGCATTTTAATATATAGACTGAGGTTGTTAAGATACTTACCTCTGATTCCCTTGAAAAATTCTCTTTCGGCTGCGCTATAGGACTTTAGCATGCCCACAGCAAACCGCATCACAAAACTTTGTAATGTACTGTCGACCCAGAAGTCGACTGCTCGTAAGAATGGACTATCTAGTACTTTGAGCTATTCAATTAGCTCTGGTGTCCACATAGTCGGTGCGCTTTGCGAGATACAGTTTCTGTGTTCTACGAGCCTTGACAACCACTCGTGTAGCTCATTCCCAAAAGATGCCCAGAAAACTTCGTGAACGTCCTTCCATAGGTATTTATTCAACCACTTGATGTTAGAGAGATGTTGGTGTCTGTTTTCTTTCCTTGTGAAGTCTCTCTCTGTCTTGTCACACCAAGCCCAGATTTTTTTCTTGTATGGATACCAAAAGTCGATGCCCAACTCAACTTCTTCTACTTCTCACATCACGACTTCAACTCATCACGGATTCTTAGCGCGGCAACGGAACCATTTGTTGGCTTAAGTACTGATCTAGAGGTTTCCAATGTAGACCCATTTTCTTCGCAGTTTCAAGGAACCAACAAAACCCCTTCTCACCAGCCCTTTCGGCAATAGCCTGCGAACAAGCTGAGGTCTCACCCAAGGTGTAGCTATGGGGACACTGCGGAATCAAGTTTCCACAGTGGTGTGATGAGTTGTTCGTACAGGACTACTGCGTAGTGCACTATCATACCCACGCTGCATGCTGAGGACTGCACGACGATAGACTGCGTTGTGGTCTGCACTTCTAGAGACTAGCCACTTTTGCAACTAGCGCACTCAAAGGCTGCACGATTCGGGCAGGATACAATTAATAGGACAACGCAACAGAGTTATATGCTTCCTCTTCCAACCTTAACCACTGAGGAATTTACTTAACAGTTAATCATTCATCTACTGCCTCAGATTATTTAGCTTTTTGACAATTGCAAGCAGATGAAACATACAATGATGTGCGCACCCGGTGCTGCGCATCGAAAAGTTATACAATCCAAACTCTACATACACATGTGATCATTCAATGAAATGATACTTTCACAGACTTGGAGTACTGGGCATTCAACATTCATTCATTCCCGCAATACTTAACATATCATTTCCATCTTTCTCCTATGGCGAATACATATAAAAGCATTAACATACCAACTGATAAATGAGAATCCAAGCATCCAATGTAAGAAAATAGGTAAATGCAAACACACAAACAGTCACACTACAAAGTATTTAATGTGGTTCACCCCTAGGATGGAGGCTACGTCCACAAGAACTGTTGTTATATTAGTCTTTGGGAAGGGTACAACAGTTCTTTGTCTGCGCACTCAGCTTGCAGACTCTCTTCTCTCTCAGTAGGATTCTGCGCACTTAGCTTGTAGAGCCTTTACAAAATGTTCCTTAACAGAGATTTATCAACTCAATACAAGAGCAACACAAAATGAAGAGTATTCAATAACCCAACAACCCAACAACAACAACAACAATCCTTTCCCATACAAAATATGCCTTATTTATAGATCATGCCCGTAGGTCATGTCTTTACAATTCGAAGGCTAAAACCCTTAGGTTTACAAAAATTTAACGGTTTTCCCTTAACCAGATTGCTTGCTTCTGGTAGCGAATATTCCATCATGGTTTCCTTCAGGGCATGCCTCACGTTGCTATCGGCCTTCCTGTCGCACACCTACAAACAGGTCGCTTTCACCAATCCATTCTTCCTCGAACAGTCTTGTGCGATTGGTTCAGGTAGTGGTTCTTTCGCATGTGCGACTAGTCTCTTTCTTCCGCTTCTGCTCCTTACCCATCCCCTGGCACTTCTAGAGCATCTTTACCAAAAATAGACCGTCGACGGTCTAACCGAAATCTTGTGCCGCATTCCGTCCAGCACTCTGCTTTTTCGTATCCACGTAGATTGGACACATCGTAGCACTGCCTCCTTGCAGTACTGATCTTCGCAGCTCTTCCGACGCTGCGCTGCACGCAAGTTCGCACCATCCCAAAAACTTATACAAAATTGTTCCAACTGAACTGCGCTCAGCTCTGCAGTTCCAAAAATCCTGCTTGCTCAAAATGCCCCACTTGGGCCAGGCCCAACATTAACAATCATACATACAGATGTAAAAATAACTAACATATTAGGATTTTCTTTCATGTATGTTTCAGCATAAGTGTGTGTTTCAGCATAAGTTAGAAGTAGAATACGATTAATCAAATAAAAAACAAGAAGAATAACTGATGCTAGTAGCTGGTGGATTGTAGTAGGTTCTGTATCTATCTCGTTAACCAAAATGACATGTCCACCTCGTCGACCAACTATTATCTTGCTGGCCCTTGGAAATCAAAGGATTTCCAAGCCCCCGAGCTCACAAACCGATAATCCTGAGAGTAGTATTTCCTCTGTTCTCAACTCCTTTCTCCACTTCGAACTGTCCCCTTTTTCCTTCAAATTTTTTCCTACCCATATAATCTCCAAAAATCCCCTATATACCTTTCCTCCTCCATCTACCTTTAGTCCCACTCCACCGCCCTCCATCTAATCCCTTGAATTCCCAAAAACATAAATTACATCCCCCCTATTCAATATGAATAGAATAAAATATAATATCTTAAATTTTTATTCTTCTCGAGTAGTTCAATAGTTAAGGCTATTTGGGTTGGATTCAATGCTTTGAATGTACATCATTTAATGATTCTTGAAATGTGTAATTCAGGACCTCCATGAGACGGTGGATCAATTATCAGCCCTATCCTTTATTTAATATGTTGATTAACATAATAATTAAATTGTCATCATGTTGACTCTTTCAAATTCGAAGAGGTTGCTTGATTAAATTACAAATCTAAATTCGGATCATATGTATGACATGGCAGTTCTTTATTAGTATTTATATTTTAAGGAGTCCTATCTTAACTTACTTAGTACCTTTAATAAATTAATACTACCTTTACATAATTCAAAATCAAAGTTTTCGAACGATCATCATTATAATATTTAACTTAGTATTTTGAATAATTCAACATATTCACTTATGATTTTTGTGTAATGGATATATTATTCATAGTAATTTTCGTTTAATAATAAACATAATAATAAACATAACAATATTAATTAATAATTATCATAATTAATGTAATAATAATAATTGATGGTAAATAACAATTTCAACATTTATTTGTTTAATTGCTAAGTACCCTAGCACTAATCTAGTACACTTTTATCAATAAACAATGTATGTTTAATGGTTTACTTAATCACAATTAATAGTTAAATAGTACAACTTTCCAAAGTTAATGTTTATCAATGACACTCAATATTGACGACATTTATCTTAATTGCTTATTACAATGTTTACATACAATTAATACATAGCTTAATTGATTTGTTTTACACATAACCAATAACTTAATATTCATTATCCAAATTCGATCAATGCATAATTAACATATTTACTTATGACAACTTATACAATTATTTAATATGTTAAGTATTTGTATATCGATACTAGCATACAGGTTCAAAGTGTGCATGCGTGGCTAGTGTATGCACAGATCAGAAATGTACTATAGAAAACCAACTTCCCACCTACACATACCTACTAACCAAATAATAGTAATTCCCCCCAAGCATGCAAAACACACACATATATACTTTTACATCCTCATTTTTTTAACAATTAATCCTTTTCATGATTTCATATCCTTATCTTTGTTCAATTAACCAGTCAATTACAAGATGGGTACCTACTACCACTAACTCAGTATCAAGGAATACACAACCCTCAATAGTACTAAGTAACATATCCTCCCATCCTGACCTACATCTGCATCCTCCATATCCTTCTCTGCTAGTACAAAAGTGGATCTCAGACTCACTGACCTGACCACATAGAACTTGAGAGTGATAGCGTCGGCTGAACAATGGACATAGCCTCTCCTAGCAGGCATCCGACCATCGTCATCACAACAACATGGGGAGCATGTCTCAGCATGACCCTCCCACAACCTCGGGTGTCATGGAAACATAGGGTGGGAAACACATCCATCCATCTCAACATACTGGGCCTACGCCCTTATCAACTCATACTTTGTTTCTGTCGACATCATCGATTTGTGTCATCATATCATCACTTTTGGCTGCGAAGGTTTATTGTATGAACAAGTTCTTATCCCATATATCAGATCAAGTAACTAGATATCCCATAGCCCTTGTGTCCTGTAGGTTAGTATTTCACAAAATACACATTTTATAGAAAGTATTTCCCGTCGATCACCAATTGATCCATATTATCAACATATGTTATTTCATGTAACAGTTTTAGTTCATCATAGATGCATATGACATATAACACTTTAAATCACATCATAAGATGGTATCCACGTACTGCATCATATATTTCACATGTTATTAATGAAAACATATAAACATATACTATAATCTTAAAATAAAGGAATCTTATGATAATCATGAAATCGTAACTGCATAACATAGTAACATCATAATCATAGTGAAATCATAAAACACCGTAATATCATATAATCGGGTCCATCATGTCGTAATAAATTTTACTCAGTCGAGCTGAGTTCAATAGATAATAAGAAAATAAAGTATAGTGTGACTAACTGATAAATATTCCTAATCAAAATATGCGGCGTGACGTAGACCCACCCTTCAGGGAACTTCATCCCGAAGTTATGGTCAAAATAGTGAGGGAAAATATGGACGCATGGTCTCTGTGTCCTCCTAGGTAGTAGACCCTGGGCTATTCTTGTCCCACTAGACCTTAAATTGGTCCACATGGCAACTACGAAGCTGTCGAACCCTACGATCAAGTATACGTAATGGTTCGACCCTGAAGGTTCCCTTGTCCGAGACCAGTGGATTCTATTACGGTAGACTGATGTTCTACTTGGTGGTTATGAACCACTGCATGAATCTGATGGGTATTTCCTGAATCGTCCATGGGTGCTTTTCCTTCCCTGTTCCTGCTACTTGACTGACCCTGTGCATTAGACTTCTCACTTCGCATGCCCCAACGTAGGAAACAAATTCTGTAGAGAATAGAAAAAGGTGAAACCCCAATGCAACTTCAGATCCTTCCCATTGAAACAAATATATATGTGGAGTTGAGCACATCGCATGACTGTTGGGATGTTTGTGCATGCTATTGTGGGCATTTGATGTGACAGTTTGACTAAAATCAAATGATACTTGGAATTCAGCGAAATGGTGGAATGGCGTTTGAACAGGGGCATTGGGCGATTTCAAGTGGCTTGTAGAACAACCCAAGGTAGGAGGAGCGTCAACAAGTTTGTTAGTCTCATCTTCTATGCTCTATAAATTTATATATTTACCCTAATCCCTTTTATTTATTTTAAAACAGTCACAAAAAAATAAAATAAAATTCTGCTACTCAATCGGAGTCGAGCCAGGTCGTGTGATCGAATCTCTCACTTTGCACTCAATGTATTCATCAACCAAGAGAAAGTCTTTGTCATGTGTCTAAGAGAACAATTGGACGACAAGATTCCTTGAAGTTAAAGAATGATGGATATGGAAATCATTAAATTTTATAAAAATAATAATTTATTAAAATAATGGTATTGTTCTCAAGTTTGTTTGCCATTATTGTATCCTCTACGCTAGTTTCATGTTTTCCAATATTGTATCCTCTACGCTAGTTACATGTTTTCCAGTATTTGTTAGTATTAAAAGATTCAAATCTGAATTACTTTACCCCTGAGAGTGAATTAAAGCACATACTTAAAAGATTAACTACTGTCCTCTATATAGTAGGATTTAAGGCTAAGTTTCTATTTAGAACATAGTGATAAGATGCCTGGGCGCCTCTTGTAGCCGAGGATACCTCCAGGAGATAATACAATAAATTACTACAATATCATAAATGGCGTCATTGCCAGGGATGTGCACGTAATAGGAATTTAATAGGGAAGGTAATTTGTGTGCCCATTGTCCACCTCGCTTGCAAGTGCAGTGCCTCTACCTTAGCTACAGGTACTTATGCCCTTGTAGATCATTACGGATATCATAGGATTCAATGCTTAGCCAACTGGTTTCTCTTTTGAAATTGGATTTGTCTTCTTGTTTACATCTTAGTGGTATTCATTTTCTGGCTTTTGCATTAGACTTTACAACCATGGTTTTTGATACCGAACAACATCATACTATGGATTTTGCACAAAATAGAGTTGTGCAGCTCAGATAGAACGCAACCCCCTTCTTTTTTTCCTTTTTTTTTCTCTTGTTATATTGACTTTATGTTTGAACTCAGTGTGAGATGGCGTTTCCGTATCTCTGTCCGCCATTGAATTATATAATTGTTATTCTAAACTTAGTGTGAGCTAGATTGAGAGGGGCGCAACCCAACTCTGCACACACCCCCTTTTTTTTTTCTTTTAAAACAAGAGAATGAGCTCTCAACAGAGGGTCACATCCTTATAAACTCTTTGCAAATAAATTTTATAAATAACTATTAAGTTTCCAAGTTCAGTGTGAGGGAAGAAGTGAGAGCGTATCCTAGAGGTGTATGACTATGATGAATAATCTCCGGCGGTATAAAAAATGACCATAAAGCCTGGCTTCCCACATAAAAATAAAATAAAAAAATTGAGCGCGTAAAACTTGCTTCAAAGGATATTTGAGTGTAACGAATCGCCATTCCTTCCAAGGACACTAGGTTCAATTAACCCTTCTTCCAGAGAATATTATTTATTTATAACTTATTAATTGGCAGAGTCTATCAAAAGTTTCAAGTTACAGCATTTAGTTGTAATATTACTTCTATTAATATTACATATGTAATAGTACATGGTGTTCCCAGCAAGACCTTTTAAGTCGAGTGCTCTTTTCCACTTACCATTTATTTAGGTTCAGCAAAAACTATTTTTATCTATCTTAATAGTCATTTTTTTATATATAATGTAATAAAAATGAACCTTAATAAAATGGTCTATTTCACTAAATAAGAATATAGATATAATTTTCATTGAGTGTGATCTTCCAACTTGAACCGAGAGTTTAGTTAGGTTCAGCAAAAACTATTTTTATCTATCTTAATAGTCATTTTATTATATATAATGTAATAAAAATGAACCTTAATAAAAGGGTCTATTTCACTAAATAAGAACATAGATATAATTTTCATTGAGTGTGATCTTCCAACTTGAACGGAGAGTTTATCATGTTAATTACCATGTTATTTTGTTATTTTCACTGTGGGTAGTGGATAATTAATTCAGTGTTTCTAATAGTATGTTAAATTCAAGTTCTCTTACTCTAATTATGGTTCATGCAGGTAGTCTACACGACACAGATGGTCTAGATGCTATAGAAATTTTGTAAAAAGGTTTATTGTTTCCTCCCAAGATGGAAAGGCCCAGTGAGGTCAAAGTGTTTGAACTAGCACTCTGATACCATGTGCAGTGCTCCGTTTTTACAACAGAGCACTAAGCCATTTTCTCAGTTACATTTCTATGTACTAAGGTTACTCTAAGCTATTAAAGTAAATTTCCAATAAGAATTCTATGTTGTTTAAATGAAATTTAGCATACTATTTGAATTCAATTTCTGATAAATTAATTGTTGTTCCAATGAAATTTTCTAGGAAGTTCTATTCAAGTCTATGCATTTTCTTATTTTGGTCATTAACAACTATACATACAGATGTAAAAATAACTAACATATTAGGATTTTATTTCATGTTTGTTTCAACATAAGTTAGAATTAGAATATGATTAATCAATTAAATATTAACAAGAAGAATACCTAATGCTAGTAGCTGGTGGATTGTAGTAGGTTCTGTATCTATCTCGTTAACCAAAATGACATGTCCACCTCGTCGACCAACTATTATCTTGCTGGCCCTTGGAAATCAAAGGATTTCCAAGCCCCCGAGCTCACAAACCGATAATCCTGAGAGTAGTATTTCCTCTGTTCTCAACTCCTTTCTCCACTTCGAACTGTCCCCTTTTTCCTTCAAATTTTTTCCTACCCATATAATCTCCAAAAATCCCCTATATACCTTTCCTCCTCCATCTACCTTCAGTCCCACTCCACCGCCCTCCATCTAATCCCTTGAATTCCCAAAAACATAAATTACATCCCCCCTATTCAATATGAATAGAATAAAATATAATATCTTAAATTTTTATTCTTCTCGAGTAGTTCAATAGTTAAGGCTATTTGGGTTGGATTCAATGCTTTGAATGTACATCATTTAATGATTCTTGAAATGTGTAATTCAGGACCTCCATGAGACGGTGGATCAATTATCAGCCCTATCCTTTATTTAATATGTTGATTAACATAATAATTAAATTGTCATCATGTTGACTCTTTCAAATTCGAAGAGGTTGCTTGATTAAATTACAAATCTAAATTCGGATCATATGTATGACATGGCAGTTCTTTATTAGTATTTATATTTTAAGGAGTCCTATCTTAACTTACTTAGTACCTTTAATAAATTAATACTACCTTTACATAATTCAAAATCAAAGTTTTCGAACGATCATCATTATAATATTTAACTTAGTATTTTGAATAATTCAACATATTCACTTATGATTTTTGTGTAATGGATATATTATTCATAGTAATTTTCGTTTAATAATAAACATAATAATAAACATAACAATATTAATTAATAATTATCATAATTAATGTAATAATAATAATTAGCCAAACAAAATGATGTGTCCACCCTGCCGACCAGCTATTATCTTGCTGGCCCTTAGAAATCAAAGGATTGTAGTAGGTTTTGTATCTATCCCATTAGCCAAACAAAATGATGTGTCCACCCTGCCGACCATCTATTATCTTGCTGGCCCTTGGAAATCAAAGGATTTCCAAGCCCCCGATCTCACAAATCGATAATCCCGAGAGCAGTATTTCCTCCATTCTCAACTCTTTTCTCCACTTTGAACTATCCCCTTTTTCCTTCAAATTATTTCCTCCCCATATAATCTCCAGAAATCCACTATATACCTTTTCTCCTCCATCTACCTTCAAGCCCACTCCATCGCCCTCCATCTAATCCCTCAAATTCCCCAAAACATAAATTACATCCCCCCTATTCAATATGAATAGAATAAAATATAATATCTTAAATTTTTGTTCTTATTGAGCAGTTCAATAATTAAGGCTATTTGGGTTGCATTCAATGCTTTGAATGTACATCATTTAATGATTCTTGAAATGTGTAATTTAGGACCTTCATGAGATGGTGGATCAATTATTAGCCCTATCCTCTATTTAATATGTTGATTTAGATAATAATTAAATTGTCATCATGTTGACTCTTTCAAATTCGGAGAGGTTGTTTCATTAAATTACAAATCTAAATTCGGATCATTTGTATGACATGCTAATTCTTTATTAATATTTATATTTTAAGGAGTCCTATCTTAACTTACTTAGTACCTTTAATAAATTAATACTACCTTTACATAATTCATAATCAAAGTTTTCGAACAATCATCATGATAATATTTAACTTATTTTGAATAATTCAACATATTCACTTATGATTTTTGTGTAATGGACAACTTATTATTAGTAATCTTCAGTAATCTTCGTTTAATAATAAATACAATAATAAACATAACAATATTAATTAATAATTATCATACTTAATGTAATAATTATAATAATTAATGTAATAATAATAATTGATGGTAAATAACAATTTCAACATTTATTTTTTTAATTGCTAAGTACCCTGGCACTAATCTAGTACACTTTTATCAATAAACAATGTACGTTTAATGGTTTACTTAATCACAATTAATAGTTAAATAGTCCAACTTTCCACAGTTAATGTTTATCAACGACACTTTATCTTGAGGACACTTATCTTAATTGCTTATTACAATGTTTACATAAAATTAATACATAGCTTAATTGATTTGTTTTACACATAACCAATAACTTAATATTCATTATCTGAATTCGATCAATGCATAATTAACATATTTACTTATGACAACTTATACAATTATTCAATATGTTAAGTATTTGTATATTGATACTAGCATACAGGTTCAAAGTGTGCATGTGTGGCGAGCGTATGCACGGATCAGAAATGTACTATAGACCACCAACTGCCCACCTATACATACCTACCAACTAAATAATAGTAATTTCCCCCAAGCATGCAAAACAAGCACATATATACTTTTACATCCTCAATTTTTTTAACAATTAATCCTTTTCATGATTTCATATCCTTATCTTTGTTCTCTTATTCAATTAACCATTCAATTACAAGATGGGTACCTACTACTACTAACTCAGTATCAAGGAATACAAAACCCTCAACAATACTAACTAGCATATCCTCCCATCCTAACCTACATCTACATCATCCCTATCCTTCCTCTGCTAGTACAAAAGTGGATGTCGGACTCACCGACCTAACCACATAGAACCTGAGAGTGATAGCATCGGCTGAACAACGGACCTAGTCTCTCATAGAAGGAATCCGACCATCGTCATCACAAACACATGGGGAGTTTGTCTCATCACGACCCTCCCATTACCTCGGGTATCATGGAAACATAGGGTGGGAAACACATCCATTCCTCTCAACATACTGGGCCTACGCCCTTATCAACTCATACTTTGCTGCTATCGAGATTATCGGTTTGTGTCATCATATCATCACTTTTGGATGCTAAGGTTTATTGTATGAACAAGTTCTTATCCCATGTATCAGATCAAGTAATTAGCTATCCCATAGCCCTTGTGTCCTGTAGGTTAGTATTTCGCAAAATACACATTTTATAGAAAGTATTTCCCATCGATCACCAATTGATCCATATTATCAACATCATTTTACTTCATGTAACAGTTCTAGTTCATCATAGATGCATATGACATATAACACTTCAATAAATCACATCATAAGATGGTATCCACGTACTGCATCATATATTTCACATGTTATTAATGAAAACATATAAACATATACTATAATCATAAAATAAAGGAATCCTATGATAATCATGACATTGTATCCGCATAACATAGTAACATCATAATCATAGTGAAATCATAAAACACAGTAACATCATATAATTAGGTCCATCATGTCGTAATAAATTTTACTCTGTCGAGCTGAGTTCAACAGATTATAATAAGCAAATAAAGTATAGTGTGACTAATTGATAAATATGCCTAATCAAAATATGGGGCGTTACAAATCTCAACTATACTAAGTCACCTTCTTGGAAGGTTCGCTCTGTCCTATGCTTGTCTGCATTCATCTTCTATTGGTTCTGTGCAACCTGCAAATTTTCTTTGAGTGCTTTGAGGATGTATTGACTTTCTTGGATCCAATTCTTAGCCTTTTGGGCCCTGCAATCTCCAAAAATTATATTTCCAAATGTAGGAGCATCATACGCATATATAGATTTGAAAGGTGTCATTCCAATGGATATGTGGAAAGTTGTGTTGGAGCATAATTCTCCTAAGTATAACCATGTAATCCATGCTTTCTGCTGCCATGTGACATAGTTCCTAAGGTATCCTTCAAGCCATTAATTCACCCTTTCATTTTGTCCATCAGTTTGAGGGTGATAGCTTGTACTAATTTCCAAGCTTGTTCCAACCAACTTTAATAGCTCTTGTCAAAATGCACTTGTGAATTTGTCGTCCCTATCACTTATTATGGTTTTGGGAAAACCATGCAACTTGAATACTTCCCGAAAGAAGAGACCAACAACTTGGCTTTCTGCAATAGTGGATGTAACCACAAAAAAATGTGCACATTTTTTTAGACTATCAACCACCACAAAAATGAAATCTTTGCCTTGAACTTTTGGCAAGCTAGGGATGAAATTCATGGAGATACTCTCCCATTTTTGCTCTGCAATGGGTAGAGGTTCTAATAGGCCCAGCAGGATGTATATGTTCCACCTTATTCTGTTGGCATGCAAGGCACTCTCTCACATGCTTCACCACATCATTTTTATCCCCTTCCATGGGAACCTCTCTCTTACCTATCTATAAATTTTCAAGAAACTGGGATGGCCTGCCAAGGGTGCATAATAGGCATGTTCTAAAATTCTCTCTTTCAAAACCGATTCTAGCACTAAGAATATTCGGTCCTTGTAGTATATGAATTCATTAAGAACCTTGTATGCATCATCATGTATTAACCCATCTAATAGATCACATGCACACTTATTTTTAGTGTACTTGTTGGAGCATAGGCCGCAGTTATGGCAAAGCTGCCAAGTTTTAGGAAAAAGCACTAAGTTTTGAAGGAAAAGTGCTAATTTTGAGGAAAAGCACCATTTTTGGGTAGAAAGGAACAGTGCGCGGTACGACGCCAGATGGACGAGCTCACCGCAGATTGCGGACCGAAAATTGTGGAGCTTGCGTGCACAAGTCAAAGGAAAGAATAAATAAGGTGGCCGAGTAGAAAGCTCAACCACCACAGTAAATGAAGCGGCGGAATAGAGGGCTCAGCTGCCCTCATTAAGGCAAAGTACAAGAGTTATGGTTGCTCGGACCAAGGAAGAGCAACGGGCCGAAGCATTGAAGGCGAAGGACAAGGAGCGAAGAACGATGAAGCGGCTCCCATACCCGCGATCTGCGCCGGAAATCGTGGAGTTTGCAGGAAGCTGCGATGTGACTGCAAGAGGCGCCTACAGTACACCTAGCCGTGTCCACGGTTAGGGTTTTTGGGGATCACTGTTGGGAAAGGCCCACAGTTTTGTAAAGGTGCGACCCTCAGGGCCACCTATATATATGTGTAATTGAAAAGGGAAAAGAGTTAGATAGTTACTGAGTTACAAGGACAGTATCAGTTGAGGTCTGAGTCATTTGTATTACTGTATCTTTTAAGCTGTTAATGATCATTTTGTGCATGTAAGAAGGCCGCGATCTTGCAGGAAGACTGCTTGGTGTAAGGGCCATTGCATCTATCGACCAGTCACAAGAGGACTAAGAGGGGAATGTAATTGTATGTCTTTGTCAAGGTAATATCTGTAGAAGAAGAGAATAGATCTAAGAGAAGGGCTCCCAGCTGTGTGCGTGGAGTTTCCCAGAAAGATCTAAGGCTGCAGCTGTGTGCGCAGTGGAACTATGTTATTCCCCTCTCAAGATAATATAAAACACAGTTCCTGTGGACGTAGCTTCCCTCCTGGAAGTGAACCACGTAATTCTTGTTGTTGTGGTGATGCTTTATGTGATTACATTTCTTTGCTTTACTGTCTATGTTTATATGAATATCACTATCTTTATGAATGATCATGTAAGGTAAATCCTTGAAGCTCCCTTAGAAGTTGTACTTGTGCATTGTCGAAGGAGTCTGTAAGAACACTGTCGCCGCAACGCTAAAGGAGTGTGTTACTGTGCTATGGCGCAAGGGCAGAGACGATACATAGTGTATCGGAGGTAGTGGGTAAAAGACGCGTGCGCAGGTGCAGAGCTACCGCGTAGCTCGGCTGAGAAGAGTGAGTTCCAGCATTGTAGCGTTAGAAGACCTATGAAAGAGTAAGACGCTCTGTTCAGGGGTTACCTCCAAGAAGGGAAGAGAGAAGACTGTAGAATCCACACCACCTAGGTTAAGGAAACCTGATTCCTTAGCCCCCCCATAGCCACGTCGAGTGAGACTTCGGGTTGCTGCGCAGCTCGTTGCCGAAAGGGCCAGTGCGCCAAAGGGGTGTTTGTTGCTGCGCATCCTGAAAACCCGGGTCTATCCAGAAAGCATCCAACAAATGGTTCCGTTGCCGGATTTGACCCTATTATTTTGAAGGCAATGTGGTGTTGGAATCCTACAGCTAAAGAAATTCAAGAGTGGCTTGATTCAAAGGCTAGAGAGTTCGCTGAACGTGAAAATAGAAGCTCTAGGCTTCAGACAGAGGACTGGTTGTAGAAGCATATTTATATTGAGCTTCACGAAATCTTCTTTGTAACATTTGCACTCGAGTTGCATGAGTGGGTATCCAAGCTAGCAGATACTAGACCCATTGTGCATGTTGATCAACCTATCGTTTGGACGCCTGAGCTAGTTAGCATTTTGAAGCGGGTAGATAATCCCGTGTCTCGCGCAATAGACTTTGTGTTGAACAGTCTGCTGGAAGGCTTCATCACCGAGTTTGCAGTAGATATGAGAAAGAGCTTCAGCGAGGCTGAGAGGAGCTTCTTCAAAGCATACAGGGGTAAGTTCTTAAATTCTCTGAACTTGTGGATTAAAATGCTCTTATATGAAAAATGAAAACTATGCATAGCTTCCGATGAATAGCATAGACAAGTAATATCCGCAGATTCTGATAGTGATCTTGAAGTTATTGGTTGCACTCATAGCGGAAAACGGTATAAAGTAGGCCTCGACCAGGATTCTTTTGAGTCTAGCCCAGAAGATAGCCGAGCTCGTAGAGTGAGCCATATAGAGAGACAAGGGAGTGCTCATATCCCTTATCACCCTTTTACACCGCAAAAGCCAGATGGGGTTCAGCATAACCCCGCAGTAACACCCTCTAGTAGCCCGCACGGTACTTCTAGTACCTCAGCCCCACCTTTGTTTAACCATCCCGGAGGCAGTGCCACAGCACCTCCATGTCAACCTAGCGCAAGAAGGATGGGTGATGACATGAAGCTACCAACCATTAGAGGAACAGGGCTAGAAGACCCTGAGCAGCACTGGTTTCTATGTGAAGCCATTTGGACGATTAAGCAAATTAATGATGATGCTGTTAAGCTGGTTTAGTTAGCAACCACACTAAGAGAGAGAGCCTTAACCTGGTTTATGAAATACTCAACAGCACAGAATAAGACGCTTGTTGATGTAAGAGGTGCTATGATTAAAGAATTCAAGAAACCTAAATCAGAATCACAGTGCATAACAGAACTCAAAGACATAAAACAGTTACCTACAGAATCAGTATGGGAGTTTGACCAGAAGTTCAAAGCCTTGATAGATCAAGTAAGCTTTGAGTTTGCACCGCAGCAGCATAAGGAATGGTTCATTGTTGCGCTGCTTCCTCATATTAGACTTCCTCTTATGCAACAGAATCTCACTACTCAAGAACAAGCTCTAGAGATGGCTATGAAACTAGAAGCTTCACCAATTGCTGGAACAAGCAACGATGTTGCGCAGTTGCAGAACCAAATAGCAAACCTAACTTTGCAAGTGCATGATATTAAGAAAGGAAAGGATGTTAAAGAAGAAATTTGGTGTACAAAGTGTAGAGCACAAGGACATTCAAAGGACCATTGTCCTGTTTTCATAGATTATATTGCAACCGGAGCACCTAACCGTTTACCACAGGCTCAAGGGCCTTGGTGTGAAATCTGGAGAACTAGAGGCCACATACCACAAGAGTGTCACTTGTTACATAAATATGTACAAACTCCAAAGAATCTATATTGCAATTTCTGTAAATCAGTAGGCCATGATGTGAACAATTGCAGAGCATATGACCTTATGATAGAAAGAAAACATGATGTTTATAGAGTACAGTTAGAACCACAGGGACCCACAGCAGGTCCGCCGTATGACCTAGCTCGCGAAGGTCGAGGAGGAAATTACAGGGGCCGAGGACGCGCAGGAGGTTTTGGTCCTAGAAGAGGACAGATCACTTGCTATAACTGCGGAGCTCAAGGCCATTATGCAAGGGATTGCCAAAACCCTACAACCACTTGCAGATACTGTAAATCTTATGATCATGTCATTGAAGAATGCCCTCAGTTGATGGCCAAGATGCAAGAAAAGAAGCCACATGTTAACCAGAATATTCAGTTGATTGCAGCAAAAAAAAGAGAACCAGATCCCACAGTTAATATAGTGACGTGCAGTGGTGCAACCACTGGTGCGCCAGAGTCGGGAACTAGAAAGCCAACAACACAATGGGTGCGCTGCGCTAATATTAAACCAGCCCCGCTCGACCTACAGAAGCAAAAAGAAGCATTCAAGCAAGCTCAAGAGTATTTCTCAGATCCGCGAGCTTCAAGTTCTATCGTATTACCGTACAATGATATCATACTGCATGTGCCAAGTCAATAGAACTTGGTACAAGAGCAGGCTACTACATCTGGAAGGCCTGATGAGGAGGATACAATAGGCAGTGTTCATGCTTTCCTGAGAAGCTGCTTAAAGTTGTTTCGCAATGAAAATCAACTATGGAACTCCAACACCTGTTGGATCAGTGTCAACAATCTGCTTCGATGAACACAGCGTAGCGTGCTGTTCATCAGATCAGGAGTCATACTAGAACTGGAAGAGAGATGAGACTTACAGCGCAGATTGGAGCATTTGAAATGGATGAAGTCATTTTGGATTTAGGCTCAAAAGTTAATGTTCTCACCATGCATACTTGGGAACAGATGGGTAGTCCTCAGCTTATCATATCTCCTATCCATCTAAGACTAGCAAATCAGCAACGAGTTTCTCCATTGGGCAGATTACCCAATGTACCCATTGATATTGAGGGAGTAAGAAGTTTTGCAGACTTTGAAGTAATCAAAATTCTGGATGACAGTAGACCTTACCCAGCACTTTTAGGCATAGACTGGGCATTTGATAATCTGGCTGTCATTAATTTGAAGAAAAGACAGATGACCTTTTTGGATGACCAGATTAGGGTCATTGCACCACTTGATACCCTTCAAGGACCACGGTATATTGAACCCATTCGAGCAGAAGAAGAAGTGCGCCACATGGAAAGTTTGTATCAGATGACTGCTAGTCATAATGATTATGTCAATCCCACAGCGGACGGCCATATCAGCTGGCGATGCGATAACTCGTGTGCATCAGATTCAGAAGCAGGACTGGAAAACTGGTAGAATCGCTTACATGAGGTTTCTGCAAGGCGTTGTGCCATGACGACTAAATCCATTCGATGGATTGGCACAAAATTGAATAACACTCCAATCTTTGATGGTTTAATTGGAGTAAGTGGATTCATACATGCATATGAACAAGAAATCCTAGATGAGCAGCGCATACAAGCATTGGATGTAGCACTACGCGCTACACCCGCAAGATGGTGGGGTGCGCATAAAGAAAATATCGACACATGGAAAGACTGTCGCAGGTTGATACTGCACAGATTTCAAGAGACTACAGCAGGAGTTTTGCTCAAATATGATGGACAGAGTGACCCCAGGTCACACGTTGAAGCATGTATTCAGCAATGGTCAGATATTCCAGAGGATGAGTGGGTTCACCTATTCATCCACACGTTGGATATAGTTCCAAGGAATTGGTACACTGAAACAGAATTGCGTAGAGGCACTATCACTTGGCCTCTCATGATTGAAAGTTTTCAACTCACTTTCAGCTTTGAGTCAGAACATCCAAGCATCGATCAGGCTTTAAAGTGTATTAGAAAGAAGGTATTTGGACAATGTCCTTTACCAGAGTATTCTCAACCAGATTGGGCTGTCCAGATGGAACATGCCCTGGAATGCTATAATTTCACCACTGGAGAAGAGGATGATGATCCTCGCAACATCAATATTCCAGAGTCAGAAGGGACGCGCAAAGTCGACGGCCCTCAGCTTGATATCCCTGCCATTACAGAACACATCAAGCTCAAGAAGATTAACATTGGTACAGAAGCCGAACCCAAGTTTGCCTCTATAGGAGATTATTGGGATGATGAAACTGTTGGCCATATTGCAGATTTACTACATGAGTACCAGGATATCTTTCCTACCAAGTTTACAGAAATGAAAGGCATCCTAGGAGATTTAGGAGTTATGCACATACCTTTGAAAGCGGATGCTAAGCCAGTAAAACAGCGCCTGTACAGGTTGAACCCACGATATAAAGAAAAGGTCAGAGAAGAAATTGATAAGATGCTCGCAGCTGGTATCATTGAGCCAGTAGAGGAAAGTGATTGGATTAGTCCTATGGTGGTATAAGAGAAAAAGACAAAAGGTGAAATAAGAATCTACATGGACCTGCGCAAGCTCAATGACGCATCAGCGCATGATCCATTTCCTATGCCCTTTACAGACGAAGTGCTTGACAATGTTGGAGGACAAGAGGCTTACTCCTTCACTGATGGCTTTCAGGATACCATCAGATCAGAATCCATCTAGAGGACCGCCATAAGACCACTTTTGCAACCGAATGGGGCTCATTCCAGTATACGGTAATGCCCTTTGGTCTTAAAAACGCTCCTGCTATTTTCTCTAGAGTCGTTGTTGCTATTTTTAAAGAATTCATTCATAAGTTTCTAGAAGTCTATTTTGATGACTGGACTGTGTTTGGTTTACTAAAGAACCATATAGGGAATCTAAGGATGATGTCACAAAAATTTAGACAGTATCAGATTTCCCTTAACTTGAAAAAATGTATCTTTTGTGCTCCTTTTGGTATTTTGTTGGGTCACATTGTGTGCAGACAAGGACTCATGATGGATCCTGCGAAGGTTGCCATCATTGCTAACATGCCTGCGCCCAACTCAGTCAAACAATTGCGCACTACATTGGGACATACAGGATACTACAGGAAATTTATCAAGGGTTATGCAAAGATCACTGCACCTATGGAAAGACTGCTGAAAAAGGATTTGAAATTCCAATGGACAGAAGAATGCCAATAGAGCTTGGACACACTTAAAGGAAAGATGGTCACAGCACCTATTCTAGTTTTCCCAGACTGGAGAAAACCCTTTCATGTTCATGTAGATGCTTCTTCCATAGCATTGGGGGTTGTACTGACACAACCGGGAGAAGGAGGTATTGACCACCCCATTGCTTACTCTAGCAGAAAGCTGTCTACAACTGAGAAGAACTACACCACTACAGAAAGAGAAGGACTCGCTATGGTCTATGCCTTACAGAAGTTCAGACACTATCTATTGGGTGCTCATTTTAAAATGTATACTGACCATTCTGCTTTGAAGTACTTGGTCAATAAGCCAGTGTTAGGGGGAAGAATTTGCAGATGGCTACTCCTCTTCCAGGAGTTTGATTTTGAGATTATTGTGAAGCCAGGTAGATTGAATGTAGGACTTGAGCATTTATCTAAGATAGAGTCAGGGGAGGAACCTACAAATTTGGAGGACAATCTGCCTGATGCACAACTGTTTTCTATTCAAGCAACAGATGAGTATTATTCCGATATTCTTGAGTTTCTCAATACAAGGCAAGTGCCAGTTGAGTTCATAATGCAGCAGAAGAAACAACTTGTTGTCAAAGTCACAGACTTCACTTTGATAGCAGGTCAGCTCTATAATTTGGGCCCTGATGAAGTCTTGCGTAGATGCATTTTACCGCATGAGAAGAATTCCATAATCACAGAAGCACACTCAGGAACCGCAGGAGGCCATTTCGCAGGAAAGCCGACTGCGCAGAAGATCTTAGCCGCAGGTCTTTGGTGGCCAACATTGCACAAGGATACTAAGGAATTCTGCAAATGTTGCGATGTGTGCCAGCGAACAGGAAAACCTTCAAGAAGAGATGAAATGCCGCTAAGATCCCAGATAACAGTGCGTGCTTTTGATAAGTGGGCCATTGATTTTGTGGGACCTATCAACCCACCAGGAAAGAGAACCAGTGCAAGATACATCATCATAGCTACTGAATACCTCACCAGATGGGCTGAGGCGAAGCCAGTTAAGAATTGCGACGCTGTCACTGCCGTGCAGTTCATTTTTGAGAATATTGTCACTAGATTTGGATGTCCACTGATTCTAATGAGTGATCAGGGCACACATTTCCTAAACGAGACTATAGAGGCCCTTACTGAAGAATTCCACATTAGTCACCATAAGAGTACACCCTACCACCCTCAAGCTAATGGTACGGTGGAGGCATTCAATAAAATTCTGGAGAATTCCCTGACCAAGATCTGTAATCAACAAAGAGATGATTGGGACCTTAGAGTCACAACTGTGTTATGGGCTTACAGAACCACATGCAAGAAATTAACAAGTCACACACCTTTCAGTTTGGTGTATGGACAAGAAGCAGTCATGCCCATGGAATACATTGTTCCCAGTCTCAGAATTGCTCAAATTACAGAAATGGCAGATACTGATACTATGAGTGAAATGCTGTCACAATTGGTTGCCTTAGAAGAAGACAGGTTTTTAGCTGGATTCCATCAACAAGTGCAGAAGGCGAGACAGAAGGCTTGGCATGACAGGCATATTAAGAATAAAGTCTTTCAGGAAGGAGACTTGGTACTCCTCTATGATAGTAAATTCATTAAGTTTCCAGGCAAGTTTCATGTACATTGGTTAGGCCCTTTTCAAGTGATGAAGATAACAGAAGGTGGAGCAGTTCAACTTGCGAAGCTCAGTGGAGAGTTGCTGTCGACAATGATCAGTGGGAGTCATCTCAAGCTTTATCGCGACGGCCACTCCGCCATGTCAACCTAATCAGCTGCTAAAGTCGTGTAGATGTCCAGTGTAGTTGAAAGAGGCATCGCATTTATCACAGTCTACACAGAAGTCGCGAGACATTTTCAGTCTCTAGCTTCCCGCGCAGTTCCTCGAAACATCCGCGCAGTCAATAAAGCCTGTTCTGAGCGTGCCTATTTTCGCTCTTGCGGAGTTCCCCGGGTTGTCGAACTTTCACTCTTGTGGAGTTCCCCGTTGTCGATTTGTCTCTCTTGCGGAGTTCTCCTCGCCGTGGAGCCCTCCATGTGCACAGTTACCCATGCTGAAGTTACCTGTCGAAAATTTGAATTGCGGTAGTTCTGTAGCCGCGTTTGAGTCTTAATGAAGGATGAGACCGCCATCTAATTGTACTTGCTCTGACAGATTCGGCTTGATTTCCCTAAGATTCACATTTAATTAAGGAGCCAAAGGCCTTAGCACATCTCCCAAAGGCTGTCAGAGCCCATCCCTCGCATTTAATGCACCACAGAGGCGTGGGGGGGGGGTTGTCAACTCATCCGCTTAGGCACCAACGGTTATTAGTGCCACCTGTCCGCACCTACTACTGCCCTCAGCTATAAATACCCCTCATTCGTATATGCTTGGGTTACTTTCCTTGCTATTGAGTTGTATAGTTGTCCTGTTTGAGAGTCTAAGCCAGTGTTTTCAGAGCCGTGTCGTGCATACTGCTTTCCTCTGTTTTCAGAGTTCGCATCCTACGCTGTTCCACTCTTTTTTGTTCAGTGTTTGTAATGTATATAGGTTCATGTCGGAGAACCTGTCAACTGAAGAATTCGTTCATCACTTCAGACACAGAGGGTTAGACTTCGGTATGGCTACCCCGACCAAGATTGTCAAGCTTCCTATTTTCTCTGATCCCATATAGTCCCCGGGCACAAGGGCGTCTCAACAACAGCCCCAGCAGAAGCAGCTGGAGGTACCTGTTCTAGAGCCCTTGGCCACTCTGGTTAACTACATTCCTCTGCGCCCAGATGATGCACCCGAGGTGTGTATTCCCAAGAACGCCAAGTATTTGATTCCGCTGCCACCAATGGCAAAAATCATGGAAGAAGAAGGATCCCTGCTTGGACATCTCCCGCTGGTTAAGTTTTCTGAATTCAACTTGGGATATTATAGAACATATCCTCAGTTCCCGCTAGATCACTATCTGATGGTGGCCCATAATCCTGTTAAGAAGATTGATGAATTCAACCCGCAGGAATTTGCAATAAATCTAGACAAGCCTGGATTGTTGAACCTATTGAAGCTACCGCACTTTGGGCGTAGCAATGAAGTTAATGCGGTTGTCAAGGTCCTGTTATCCTGTGTTCACGGTGGTTATCTTTGGCTAGGGAGACCAATTGATCTGAATGTGGACCTGATTCATCGAATTACTGGCCTATCTAAGGTTGGTAAGGACCCCAACGTCCATTTCATTGGTAAAGACAAGGACCGAAAGCTGGCTGCACAGGTGGTACAGAAATACAAATTGTCGAGAGGAGGTCGGGATTATCACCTCACTGTAGTTGAAGATGAAGCACTCAGATTCACAGGCAGTCTGCTCGCAGGCAGACTTTTAACGAAATGCCGACCTAAAGAAGTCCCTGGAGCTGTTGTAGAGCTCGCAATTGCAGGTGCGGAGGGAGAGCAGTATAACTGGTGTCTCTTCCTCCTGAATTCATTCTTGGAAGACTACCGAAACGTTCAGGACACCCCCAATCAGCTGTTCCATTTCTCTTGGCCCCTGATCTTGTGTGCCTTTATCAGGTGGAAGGAACCGCCCAACACAGTTTCTTCCGCGCCGCTCAGGAGAGGCTACAGGGATGCGCTATGTCAACCTCTGGGACTGTAGTAATCCTGTGAAGCACAAGATGAACCGCGCCATGTTCTTCGAGTATTATCATCTTCTCAGGGATACCATCCTGGAGATGCCGAGGCTTACTAAGGAGATGGTAGACCTCTATGGAACGAAGTTGGTCTTTTCTGCCAACTTGCATGAAATCTATTTCCACCCTCGCGGAATTCAGTTGGAAGACTGGGCTGCAGGGCTCTACCGAATGACTACCCAGGATGTGGAGGACACTGTGAAGTCCTGGCCAGATGAATGGAAGCAGGCCGCTGAAGCCGCTGCCACAATGCCACCCCCTGAGGCGCCAGAGAAAGATAAGGGCAAGGAAAAGATTGGGAAAAAGAATGGTGAAGGTCCGTCAGGACCAGCTACCAAGAAGCAGAAGCTGTCGCACCTCGTAGAAGCGACTGGAGATCCCTATGATATCCTTGCCGCGAGGCTCAACCAGTACTTGAAGGAGCCATTTCAGGAGTTGCGTGCCTCTCAGGCCAATATCAAAAGTGCTCTGGATCTGCAGCTCATGGAGTTGAAAGGTCTTGCAGGACGAGTTCCCCAGACCCATGCGCCAGCATCCGGCTCGTAGGCGTCGCAAGCATCTACAAGCACCGAGCGGGTTGAAGTACCTACAGAAAGGCACACTATTGTCCACATCCTGCCCGCAAGCATGACACTCACGGATGCTCTGGCTGCACTGCAGGTAAGCGCGGTTGGCCCTGTTGAAATAAATTTGTCACTAATTCCATTGGAAACTCTACAGTTGGTTCACGAGCAGGTCTCTACTGAGCTCAGAGCTAGGGAGCTCTCCACATTCCATGCCAATCAAAGATTGCAGACGCAGGAAGTAGAGCTAAGGGCAGGCTATAAGGAGATCTCTGCGCAGCTTGCACTTCACGAAGCGCGAGACACTGGGCTAAGGAATGCCGTCGATGAAATCGCCTAGGAGCTGCCGGCCTGCCAAATTCAACCAGACCTTCCTTTAGTTGAGAAAGTGCAACGCATTGGCAGAAGGGCGAAAGCCCTAGAATAGCAAGTAGTTGCTATGACTGAGGACCATAGAAAGTAGCTCGCCGAGTTGGAAGCTCGTGTCGTAGTGCCTCCTGCAGATGATAAGAAAGAACGCCTTGAAGCACTGCGCATAGCTTCTACCCAAATGAAGTGCAGAATAGATGAAGCCCAGCAGTTAATGACGCAAGCTATGCAGGCTTGGGCTGAGCTCGAGAAGCTCCCTTCTAAAGTTGCCCTTTTGGAACAGTTGAAAGCAGCAGAACAGTCCCTAACTGTTTTGAACGAAGAAGCTAAGCCCTTGGAAGGCTTAGCCAAAATGAGAAAGATGAGCGAAGTCCGCAAAGTCCAGCAAGAACTGCACAGGCTCAAAGACAAAGATGCTACTCTCGCCAACATCATTCAGCCGTTTATGGATGAGTATGCTGAACTTGCTGCCCAAGCAGAGGCCAAGGTCAAAGCATTTTCTGAGTCCCAAGAGTTGGTCGATGGTGCGGAAGGGGAAGAAGATACTTCAGACCTGGTGCAGACAGCCACGAAGTGCATGCAAGACATGGACACCGCTATTGTGCAGTGGAAACAAGCCTTCGTTGCGACCCAAACAAAGTCAAATGCACAAGTAAAATGACCACAAGCTAGTGCGAGTGGCTCGGGGACGAGCCACAAGTAAGTGTTAGGGGCCTGTTGGAGCATAGGCTGTTGCTATGTCAAAGCTGCCAAGTTTTAGGAAAAAGCACTAAGTTTTGAAGGAAAAGTGCTAATTTTGAGGAAAAGCACCATTTTTGGTCAGAAATGAACAGTGCGCGGTACGGTGCCAGATGGACGAGCTCACCGCAGATTGCGGACCGGAAATCATGGAGCTCGCGTGCACAAGTCAAAGGAAAGAATAAATAAGGTGGCCGAGTAGAAAGCTCAACCACCACAGTAAATGAAGTGGCGGAATAGAGGGCTTAGCTGCCCTCATTAAGGCAAAGTATAGGAGTTATGGTTGCTCGGACCAAGGAAGAGCAATGGGCCGAAGCATTGAAGGCGAAGGACAAGGAGCGAAGAACGATGAAGCAACGCCCGTACCCGCGATCTACGCCGAAAATCGTGGATTATGTAGGAAGCTGCGACGTGACTGCAAGAGGCGCCTACAGTACACCTAGCCGTGTCCGCGGTTAGGGTTTTTGGGGATCACTGTTGGGAAAGGCCCACAGTTTTGTAAAGGTGCGACCCTCAGGGCCACCTATATATATGTGTAATTGAAAAGGGAAAAGAGTTGGATAGTTACTGAGTTACACAGACAGTCTCAATTGAGGTCTGAGTCATTTGTATTGCTGTATCTTTTAAGCTGTTAATGATCATTTTGTGCATGTAAGAAGGCCGCAATCTTGCAGGAAGACCGCTTGGTGTAAGGGCCATTGCATGTATCGACCAGTCATAAGAGGACTGAGAGGGGAATGTAATTGTATGTCTTTGTCAACGTAATATTTGTAGAAGAAGAGAATAGATCTAAGAGAAGGGCTCCCAGCTGTGTGCGTGGAGTTTCCCAGAAAGATCTAAGGCTGCAGCTGTGTGTGCAACAGAACTGTGTTATCCCCCTCTCAATATAATATAAAACACAGTTCCTGTGGATGTAGATTCCCTCCTGGAAGTGAACCACGTAATTCTTGTTGTTGTGGTGGTGCTTTATGTGATTGCATTTCTTTGCTTTACTGTCTATGTTTCTATGAATGTTTCACTATCTTTATGAATGATCATGTAAAGTAAATCCTGGAAGCTACCTTAGAAGTTGTACTTGTGCATTGTCGAAGGAGTCTGTAAGAATACTATTGCTGCAGCGCTAAAGGAGTGTGTTACTGCGCTATGGCGCAAGGGCAGAGACGATACATAGTGTATCGGAGGTAGCGGGTAAAAGACGCGTGCGCAGGTGCGGAGATACAGCGCAGCCCGGCTGAGAAGAGTTAGTTCCAGCGCTGTAACGTTGGAAGACCTGTAAAAGAGTAAGACGCTCTGTTCAGGGGTTACCTCCAAGAAGGGAAGAGAGAAGACTGTAGACTCCACACCACCTAGGTTAAGGAAACCTGATTCCTTAGCCCCCCCATAGCCACGTCGGGTGAGACTTCGCGCTGCTGCACAGGTCGTTGCCGAAAGGGCCAGTGCGCCAAAGGGGTGTTTGTTGCTGCACATCCTGAAAACCAGGGTCTGTCCAGAAATCATCCAACAGTACTCTACTACCAATTGATCCTTTCAATCAATAGCAAATTTCATGAAAGAAAAAGTTGGCTTCCTAGATAGTGCATCTTCAAATACATTCATTTTCCCTTTCTTGTACTCTATGTCAAAACCATAAGCTTGAACTTTACTTACCCATTTTTGCTTCCTGTCATTAAGATCCTTTTGTGTCAAGAAATTGCTTAGACTGTAGTTATTGGTCTTGAAAAAAAACTTTCTCCCCACCAAGTACTTTCAAAACTTGGCCAATGCATGCATAATGTCCAACATTATTTATCATAGATTGAGTAGTGCCTTTCATGTGGCTGCAAATTTATGCTCTCAAAAGCAATGTGGTGCTTATTTTGCATCAGAACTATTCCAATGCCTTCATTGGAAGCATCACACTCAAGCACAAATGGTTGAGTGAAATCTATTAAGTCAAGGACTAGGAAACTACTCATTACTTCCTTCATTTGATTGAAAACATTTTCAGATTCCTTGGACCAATAAAACGATTCCTTCTTTGTAAGGTCAGTCAAGGGTGATGTCAACTATGAGAATCCCTTGAAATTTTTTTTGTAATGGGTGCAAATCCCAAAGAATCCTCTCAAATTAGTCACATTCTTAGCGCTTGGCCAATCAAGAATAGTATGGATATTTTCGATGTGAAATTTTACCCCATCTTGTCCAATCACATTACAAAGATACAATCATCCTTCATTCCAAAATCACATTTGGATAGCTTGTCATACAATGCTTGTTCTACCAAAATGGTTTGTACAACTTCCAAATGATGCAAGTTGTTATCTCTAGGATTGTTTCTTAGACTAGTACAACCTTTACCTAGTTTTTATTCATTTTTGACCTTAGTGCTTTTTCCCATTTGCCTAGTTTATACATTCCCTTCATTTTTCTTAAGTTTTATATTATCCTAGTCACATTTTGTCATATTTTCATAATTAAAATAGGATAAGGCTCTTTTTCATGTTTATTTTCGAAATAAGGTTTAATTTCTTAGTTCAAAAAGCATTTCAAATGTTTGAAAACATTACAATTCATCCATTTGATTAAAATGATAAACTGTAGAAATATGAAATAATGATTTAAACAAGGGTTTAAGTTTGTAATTATAATTTGGATTTATCATAATTAAAAATTAATTATGAATATTCATGCATCTCGTACCCCCATGAGGCGTGGCAGCACATTACACATGCCAGATAGCACTTGAACAGCACACAGTGGAGAATTTTTTAAGGCAGATTTTTCTAGAAATGACCTGTTTCATCATCTTTTTTCAGAACAGATTGTGGCCAATGCGAGATGAATTTGGGAAAACTGAAGGAGGTTTTTATTCTAAGATATAGAACTACAAAAACCTATCTCATGTTTTACATAGGTATCAAGGATTGAAATATTCGCTCTCGTCATTGCATCCTATTTTTCTGACTTCAGAAATTCCAGTTTGAGTCATATTTTTGCAGAGTTGATTATGGACAGCTGGAGGAGAATTTTTGAAAACTGAAAGAGTATTTTCTCAATGACGGGTTCATCTAAAAAAACCTCTCCTGGATTGTACACAGCTGTCATGATTCAAGAGATATAAAATCATAATTGTATCCCTAGTTTTCAGCAGTCTAGTCCATTTTTCATGGCAGACAATTCCAAAATTTAATGTAATCTCCACTATCTTTAGAAATTTGACCTCCTAGGGAGGATTTCGACCTCAATACTTATATGAGGTATGATTGTAACATTTTGATGGGGGAAGGGGGCTCTTCTTATGAGAAAGAAGAGGTTGGAACTTGAACAATATGATGGAAGTTCGGTTTTGAAAGCTATGTACAGGCAGGTATGCTGTTTCTTATGTTATCTTTTGTAGAAATGACTGTTTTTGAAGTAAATTATGATCTTTGAGCCTATCTTATTTCAATTTATGAAGTATATACTATCATTATTTTGTCTATGCATGGTCTCAATTTCATGTTGTGATTCTCTTGACCAGTATATAACTACTCCCCTATTATGAAATGAAACTTGAGCTCTTACATTTGTATATTTATTATCACAATCATTTTTTGTTTCTGTTTAAAGTATTGAAACTTCATATTATCCCTGTCATCTGATTTTGAATATCCAACCTGAACCATAGATTCATTTGCCACCAGAACTTCATACGAATTGCTGAGCAGATGTCTTATATCTACCATCTAAGATTTCCTTAAGCTTGACCTTAGCAGTCAGGGTTCAACTTTAGGGATAACATCTTTTGGCGCCGTTGCCGGGGACAGAGGAACGAAGGTATACTTCCCTGGGATGTACAACAACGAATATATCCAGTCTTTGATGGTGAACAAGGGCTGGTGACATATTGACTGCAGATTTTTCATCGGGCGACTCCGAAGAATCCAGAGGCGACTCCATTTATTCAAGGATCCAGAATGCCATCAAATGATCTAATGTATACCATGGTGGCTCAGAGGTTTGCACCTCTCGACTTTTCTGAAGTTACTGGTTTCCCACATCCAGTATTGACTATGTCAGAGTGGGGAGACTTTCTGCCTATCTTCCGAGAAAAGAAAGAAGACAACCCTGCAGAACACCTCCTTAAGTTTCATGAGTGGATGGATCTGCTAGATCTACAACATGAAGATGTTCGTATGAAGATGTTCATGTATTCATTGGATGGTGATGCACGTAAATGGTATTTCTCAATGCCTCCTTCCAGCATTTCATCCTTGAAGGATTTCCGCACAATATTCCATCAGCATTACAAAAGGTATTTTTCTCGGGAACTTCTACTTGAGCAATGTTGTGAAAAGTTCAAATCTTATATTCAGCAGACAGTAGTTGGTTCCTCGAATGATGTGATTTCTGAAGATCTTGATGAAAAAGAAATTAATAATGGGAGTGAGTCTTTCAATAAAAATATGGATGAAACTCCTTCTTTTTCTAATTCACGAGAAGAGGGTTTTCAAAATATGATTGATGATTGCATAGTTGTAGGTGATAATTTTCATGATGATCAAGAGGTTCATGATCTTCCAAGTGATACCTAGATTGCAGATACTTTTGACATTGTATCAAATGTATCTTCTATTCTAAATGGTCATGAGAAACAAGTTTCTTCTTTTGTGTATTCAAATGATAATGAGCAGATCGATATATCATCATGTGATCATTTTGAAACTAAACTACCAAAATATAATAAAAGAGATGAAAAGGAGTTAGAGGAGCATCATGTTATGAATATATATAAGCTTCAAAATTCAGAAATTTGTAAGGGTCAGCTATCTTCTAGTCAGATGATACTTGAAATTAATAAAGACAGCTTGCAGCAATTTTCAGATTTGCATACAAATGACACTGGCAGCAATTATGTAGAGGATAATATGCAGAAAACTTCATCCCTACCATTGGAATTTTATCATGATCTTCCAATTTATGATGAATATTCAAATGATGAAGAAAATAATTATGAATCTAGACATATTGAATTTTTCAACAATCAACTTGTGTATGCCAGTTCTAAATCTGATGATGAGAAGTTACCAGATCTTTCTACTATACTTTCTTTTCCATCGAAGGTTAAAAAACAGATTGAAGAACATCATGAAGCAGAGGTTACTGATATTCAAAATTTAAGAATTCATGAGGATCAGCCTCAGTATGATGAGTATTTTGATGAAGAAGATAAAATTTTTGAACCAGCGTGTAAAGAAATCTTCAGTGGCAGCGAATTTGTGTTTGCTAGGAGTGAAGGAGATGGAAAGAAGTTAAAAGAGTAGTTTGCAGAGCTTTCTTCTTTATTAATTGTTGATCAACTGTCAACAGAGATTAATGAGCCTGTTTTTTCCATTTATGAACTTGGATCTGCATCATACATTAAACAAAATATGATGAATAGTGACAATACCCTGCAACAACTTTCAGATCTGTAGACAAATGAAATTAGCAGCAATCATGAAGAAGGTAATATGCAGAAACAATTTCATCTCTAGTTGGAACAATGTCAGGAGGAGCTAATTAAAGAGGAAGTGTATACATCAGTAGAAGAAAGTTATGGATCTGAGTTCCAGGGATATAGTAAAGGAGACTGGGATGAATTACATGATAAATTGTTTATACCTACTTCTTTAACAAATTTTGAGCAAATCAATAAGCTTATTTTACAAGGATCTATGGCTGAAACCGGTGTTGGTCAAGAAGAACATGGAGATTATGGTAATAGGAATGAAATTGTAAATGATCAGTTTGTTTCTTTACATTAGATGCAATTTCATGATCCAGTGGCCTTCTACATCGAGTCAGTATTTGCACAGTCTCAGAATGTGGCAGATTTCGGTATGACACTTTCTTGTAGTTGTGAGTTCAAGATGCTTATTAGTTTTCAACTGTTCATGTCATATTTTTCTTTTGTCCTCATTTGCTTATTGGAGGATCATTTTTGTGGTAAGATGCTTTCATGGATTTATTGGAAGTATGAATATACTTGATCAGTTTGTAACAACTGATTAGTGTATATAGTGCACATAAATAGGCACATCTCAAGAGCATTTGTTCTCATTCAGTCTTTTAGCAGTAGAGCAGGTTTCAGTATGAATTTAGTTTCAATAAACAATAGTTTGATTTTAGTTGCAGTATGGATTAGTTTTCAGTGTGCGGTTTTCAGCTTGTTATCATCTGCAGTAGTTCAAATAGTTGAAAAGACTCCATCCCAATAAAGACAAAACACTGGTGCTTCTTTTCTTCAGTTGCAGGGCAGCCTCTATTTGCAAAGCAGGATCATTTCAGAATTTGATGAGTAGAGCAAGTTGTAGTTTTTGGTCTTCAAATGTCAGTGATGGATTGGAAAGGCACTTAGTCTTCGTGTTCTTAAGGTCTCACGAGGAGGACCTTATCCCCAATCGGAGCCAGATGTTATCTCTAGGATTGTTTCTTAGACTAGTACAACCTTTACCTAGTTTTTATTCATTTTTTACCTTAGTGCTTTTTCCCATTTGCCTAGTTTATACATTCCCTTCATTTTTCTTAAGTTTTATATTATCCTAGTCACATTTTGTCATATTTTCATAATTAAAATAGGATAAGGCTCTTTTTCATGTTTATTTTCGAAATAAGGTTTAATTTCTTAGTTCAAAAGGCATTTCAAATGTTTGGAAACATTACAATTCATCCATTTGATTAAAATGATAAACTACAGAAATATGAAATAATGATTTAAACAGGGGTTGAAGTTTGTACTTATAATTTGGATTTATCATAATTCGAAATGAATTATGAATATTCATGCATCTCGTACCCCCATGAGGCGTGGTATCCCATTACACATGCCAGATAGCACTTGAACAGCACACAGTGGAGAATTTCTGAAGGCAGATTTTTCTAGAAATGAACTGTTTCGTTATCTTTTAGAACAGATTGTGGCCAATGCGAGATGAATTTGGGAAAACTGAAGGAGGTTTTTATTCCAAAGATATAGAACTACAAAAACCTATCTCATTTTTTACACGGGTATCAAGGATTGAAAGATTCGCTCTTGTCATTGTAGCCTATTTTTCTAACTGCGAAAATTCCAGTTTGAGTCATATTTTTGCAGAGTTGATTATGGACAGTTGGAGGAGAATTTTTGAAAACTGAAAGAGGCTTTTCTCAATGATGGGTTCATCTACAAAAACCTCTCCCATATTATACACAAATGTCATGATTCAAGAGATATAAAATCATAATTGTATCCCTATTTTTCAGCAGTCTAGTCCATTTTTCATGGCAGACAGTTCCAAAATTTAATGTAATCTATACTATCTTTAGAAATTCGACCTCCTAGGGAGGATTTCGACCTCAATACTTATATGAGGTATGATTGTAACATTTTGATGGGGGCAAGGGACTCTTCTTCTGAGAAAGAAGAGGTTGGAACTTGAACAATATGATGGAAGTTTGGTTTTAAAAGCTATGTACAGGCAGGTATGCTATTTCTTATGTTATCTTTTGCAGAAATGACTATTTTTGAAGTAAATTATGATCTTTGAGCCTGTCTTATTTCAATTTATGAAGTATATACTATCATTATTCTGTCTATGCATGGTCTCAATTTCATGTTGTGATTCTCTTGACCAGTATATAACTATGCCCCTATTATGAAATGAAACTTGAGCTCTTACATTTGTATATTTATTATCACAATCATTTTCTGTTTTTGTTTAAAGTATTGAAACTTCATATTATCCTTGTCATCTGATTTTGAATATCCAACCTGAACCATAGATTCATTTGTCACCAGAACTTCATAAGAATTACTGAGCAGATGTCTTATATCTACCATCTAAGATTTCTTTAAGCTTGACCTTAGCAGTCAGGGTTCAACTTTAGGGATAACAGATCTTGTTCTTGGTATGGCATCCTGCAGATCTCTAGTTCTACTCATTTCATATTGCAATGTAGATTCTCTACAGGATTTAACCAACCCTTTCAATGGCTCTGCTAATCCTTGTATGGATAAAAGGATCAAGCGAGCTTTAGATATTTCCGCGACCATCACAACTAGATTTTGGAACTCAAAAATATATTCCTCGGGAGTTCCTGTCCATCTTGAATGCGCTAGCTCTTTAAAGGATATTTCAGGATCCTTCCGATCAAATCTATATGCCAATATCCTTGTGAAATCCTCATATGTAGACACTTGGTCATGGCCAAAATTCCTCATGCCATGGAACCACTAGTCATTGTCCTCTCCATCAAGATGTAGGGTATCCAATTTGATGGCATCCCTTTCGGCAATGGGGTTCAATTGGAAATATGTGTCTAGTTTCTAGATCCATGAACTGGCAGTGCATTTTGATGAACCATAAAAATATGGGAGAGAGATATTACCAATGGAATTCTTCAACTCAATATTGTGAGAAGGAATCCTATTTCCCCCTCTTGGATTGAATTTGTATTGGGCTTCATAGAAATCCTTGAAAGGAAATGCTCTCCTACAATCTTCACTCAGAGCTCGGTACTCTGCATAGTGATCCTACCATGTAGGAATTGATTCATTTTGAACTTCTAGTTCCTCTCTATGATATTTAGTGAATTTAGTCATGGTATGTCGTGGATGACTCTTGATATCACTCTTGAACTCATGAGGTCAATTGTGAGGACTTGTCTTTGAAAATAGAGTGTTGTTCTGGATTTCTACTTATAGTGAGGAGCTGGACACTACCAACTTGGCGAGTTGACATGTAAACACATTAATTGTATTTCGTTTAGTTACTCCAAAAGAAAGAGATCGAGATTGAAAGAAGTACCACTTATCGACGGCTGGTCCTAGCTTTTGCTTGGTCTTTCGCTTGATCTCCTGCTTGATCTTCTGCTTGACGAAACTGCAACACAAAAGATACCTTCCTCAGCGTATCTTGGATATAATAAATATGATGAAAGAAAAAACAACTTGATCATCAAATATAAAAAGATATTAATCCAAATGAATATACAATCTAGTAGACATTCGATTTGGGGCAGGAAGGGTGTTTCGACCTTTTTAATGTCAAAGAAACATGAATCAGTACAATATAGATGACGTGTAGAGATGTTTCTGCAACCGGATCCTGGGTTCCTGCTCTTCACTCTGACTTGGGAATTCCTCTAGCGTAACAGTACTCAAAGCATTCTTCCAAGGTTTTCACACCTTATGTGTCTATGTCTCTAACCCCTCTCATGGATCCTCCTTGTATTTATGGGACAAGGTAGGCAGTTTAGATCGAGAGGTGGTTGAATTGGGAAGTTGGGGAAGTTGCAGAACCAACTTCAACTAATCTCAATTCGTCAAATTTATATATTTTTTTATTTTATCTTAAGATGTACGTGGGTTTCATACAACGAGAGTAGCGTACAGTAAGCAACTTCTGTGCTTTACAACATGCGTTTAGAACATTTTGGGAGATGTACGGTGGTTTTCCTTGAGCGAAGTAGGGTATTTTCTCAAGGTGTATGCTGGTCTGCTATACAGAGAGGGGCGTACATGTGGCAAAATCAAGAGAAACTGCATTAATCTCAGCTGAAGAGTGTACTTCTAGCAACAAGTCATCCAGGTCAATCAAACTCTTCAATCCTTAGTGTCCTTTTGTGTGATCAATAGGGCAATGTGATCGCGGATAGAGAAGTGTAGATTTGACCTATAACGAATGCCCCTTAATGTGTGAGGTCAGAAGGAAATGATGGCCAAAATACATTATAATTCCAAGTCAGAGGAGGAGTAAGAAACCACAGAACCAAGTCACAAAAACACCTGAAACAATGATCAAGGTCAGCAAGCAATTACAATCTTGACATCATATAGATGTGTAGCATGATACAACATGATCTCCGATGCATAACTAGGAGATGTATATATAGCATGGCCACTGAAATACAAGCGTGGATCCATGTCAAAATGAGAGATCATAGCCATAACAACAAACTGGATCTATGTCTCATGAAGGGCCATAATGAGTGAGGATCAATCTTGCGTAGCTTAGGCGATAACATAAATATGGTGATGTTATCAGAGTCCCAAGGTCTTCATCCAAACAAACCAAGGTACAAACCCTATCCATGCGAATAAGTGAGCTGAAGTCAAACATGGGGGGTATCGTTTGATTATCGGTCATTGATGTATACCGTTAACAAACACGAGGGCTTCCATCGATAATGATAATGGGGACCAAGGTACCTAGTACGATCCAACAAGTGTGAATAAGAGGAGTTGAAGTTGAACACTTTAGGAACCTGTCGAATAAGAGACATTGATGTATTCCCATTATTCAACAGTGAGGGAAATTTCCACTGATGACTGCAATCCCCAAGGTACTAACCAAAACTCTAAACTTCATTCCCAGAGCATAATGAGATGAAGTTGATGGGAAGAAGTCCGCTAGAAGGGAGGCATTAATGCATCCTCCATCACCCAACACAAGTAACACTCATAGGTATGATCTGATGTGGAGTAGGACGAGTAACAAGATCAAACAAACTGACACCAGGATGGACGACACATGACGTCAAGGTAAACTACAGAATGGATGACACAGGCCATATTCTTGAACAGTGAACACGACACTGTTAACACCCAAAAAGTGTTCACTACCACATCTACCCCATTTCATGGCTCATTTGTCCATTTTCCTACCATATTTCCCTTTAAAACCCTAAAAATCCCACTAAAAATCCTCCAAAAGGCCCAAAATGCCTCCAAAAGGCCACAAAACCATCAAAAAAGCCTCAAAAAGGCTAAAAAACCCCTTTTTCCTCCAAAAATATCCAAAATTCCTCTTAAAATAGCAAAAACCATCTAAAAAGGGAATAAAAAATATAAAATAATGAGGAGAAGGAGGAAAAAACCCTATACAGCTGCCCTAAACCATATGGTTCCCAAAACCATGGGCCAGCACTCCACCACCAAAAAACTATAAATAGGTGATGGAGACCCCTTATTCCATATCCACAGTCATAAGCACCCTTACTCTGCCAAAATATCTCTTGAAACCCTAGCTCACCCTTGAGCTACTTTCACCTTGAGATCCCCTTTTGGCCCATTCCCATCATTTGGAGAAGGAGAAGGAGCAAGTTGGAGCTTGGAGCAACCCTCTTGGACATTGCAAGAGCTTCACCAACCTTCACATTGGAGGTAAAATTAATACAAAAGCCATTCTTTACATCTTATTTGTTATGTTTCATGCATATGTCTAGAGTAATTTTTATTTCTGTTTTAGCATTTTAGTTTACATTTACTGAACTGCTACTAAGGAGTCCCTTCTCCTTAGCAGGTGCTCATTTGCACAAGCTAGGGGTAAAAACCTAGCTATAGTTTTTGGCGACTCCCCTAGGGTTGAATTTCTGGTTTTAATTTAAAAAATTTTAGTTTTCTGCAATAATTTCTCGTTTTTTCCTTTCGGCTACCGTAAACTGCATCTTTTCCCTCTGCAGTCGCGTCCCGACCGTGTCTTTCAGGCCTTTACCTATGACCTGACCATGGCTCTCAGACTGTTTCTGGCGCCCTGCCGGTGGATTCAAGTCTGCTACCTGCGATCCGACCGCGGCTAATCAGCCTGTTTGCTGCGATCTCACTGCGCATGTCGGCTATTTTCCCGCGACCTGACTGCGGCTTTCAGCCCCTTTGCTGCATCCCGACTGCATCTGTCAGCCCTTTTCCCGTGACCCGACTGCGTCGTTTTACCTATTCCCTGCGTCCCGACTGCGTCTGTCGGCCAAAAACCCACGTCCTGTCCGCGCCTGTTTCCCTCAAACCCGCGATCTGACTGCTCAGTTTCACCACAAACTCGCAATCTGATTTCTGCATTTTTTCCAGTTTTGAACCCAGCCCCCTTTGCTGCAATATTTTCTGCATCTGCACAGCCATCTATCGTACCTGCAGCCATCCTTCCCTACAGCCTTTTCTGCAACATAATTTCTGTACCCTTTACAGAATCTTTTTAAAATTTTAGTATTTTAATTTAGAAAATTTTGCATGTTAAATTCAGTATTGTTCATTAGAAAGTTGCCCCCCTTGTGGCACTTTTATTTTGGGTTCATCACCTCACGAGCACACACTCTGTCGCATAATTCAAGTGAGCCTTAAAAACTACTTAACTCAACTAATATTCTAACCCCACTTGGGGAACACAAAAGAATCTTTGTAGTTAGGTAGGATCGGGGGGATAGGCTTCCAATAACACGCCTTGGTTACTTACACTTGAGACATAGCTGTTGTCCAATTAGGGAAAAAAAATCCCCTAGTACTTTTTGGCATGGTCACAACCAGTTTACCAGAGGGCCTCTCCCCTAGGAGGGTTGAAGTCGTGAGACTGGTTCCGGAGGCCTGAGTGGAATACCGCACTCCATTCAGTAATCGAAGGGCTACCTTTCGTAGTTCTCGGGATATCCCTGTATAGGGGTATTGCGGTAAAAGGACCAAATGGCAGATTCACCTTTCTGGTCGTGTCATGAACGGGGTATCTTAGTTGCCATTCTTCTAGGATTGACTACCCGGTGTCCCTCCCGGTAGGGGGACATCTTAGCCACTTGGCTTCCCTATTCATATTGTCTGACTTGGATTTCATCACCTTGCAGAGGATATGTCTAGTTGAGTTAGAATACTTTTTAGTTAGGTGTTTGCTTGCTCCCTTACCTCCTTTTGGTCTAGTGAGTCCACCATTTTTTATTTTTAGGAAACCTGCTGCTTGTTGGTATTCTGACCATTTCTGTTGATACTCCACCTATTGTAGCACAGCTGTTACAGTAGGTGTTTTGAGTTGGTTGTTGGCCTGAGTGCCTTGTTTTTTGAGCTCTCCTTCTGCACACTCGGTTGAATTAGGATTTTTGAGCTGTTTTTTACTCACCTCAACCCACAGAGATTTGACACCATCTGTCACCATTGAGTCCCCGAGACACTCTCGACGCCTCAGGGGCGAGCCCCCACAGCACGGTTCACTTGACACCACTCGTTATCGCCACAGATCATTATCACTTGATACTACTTATCATAGATCTCGAGCCTTGTCCCTTGACTCCACTCATCAATGGCATAGGACTCCATCACCAGATATTGACACCCCTTACTTTACCTCCGATTCTGAGGCAGAGTTTGAGAACCCCATTTACACTGCCCCTACTAGCCCCATGGCTGGCACGACTTCCACTCCTTTCGTTGGAGGGACCATTGGTGGCACATCCACCACTACACCAGTTACTACACCTGCTTTGGGTATGCCCTCTATGGGGCCCCCATCTACCGTTCCCCTCACTGCATCTATTCCCGCAGCTGGGATACCTATCCCCACTCCATCAGTGGCTCACACTACCCATGGTGGTGCAGGACCATCCTATACCACCTTAGTTCCCCCACTTGGGGGCAACATCCCAAATCCTGCCCCTCCACTTGGGGGCATTGACCACAACTTGGTCCAACCCACTACTGTGTCACATCCTTCTTCCAGTTTGCCATTCATGGCTAACCTCAACCTGCTCGACCTAGCCAGATTGACCAACAACCCTATCCGACATGACCCTGCGTGGCCTCACATGCCCACCAAGATCCCCTCTGACATCCCTAAGTTCGAGGGCAAGGCAGGTGAGGACCCACAAAACCATATTATGTCCTTCCATCTATGGTGTTCCTCCAACTCCATAGTGGACGACTCTATTCGCCTCCGTCTTTTACAGCGCACCTTCACTGGCTTTGCAGCCAAGTGGTATATCGAGCAACCCCATGGGACCCATGCCACCTTTGCTTCCCTTGCCTCGACCTTCCTGCAGTTCTTCCAGTTACCTGTCCGCTATGACGCGGGCATTGAGATCCTCCTATCTTGCAGACAAAACACGGCTACCCACATCACGGACCACATTCATGAGTGGCGTCGACGTCATAGCTTATGCAAGATCAAATTAGACAACCGTATCTTCCTAGATTGGTTCCTCAAGTCCCTTCTCCCTGTCATTGCTAAGGATGTGGCATCAGAAAGACCCCAGTCTGAAGAAGAGGCCATCCTTAAGGCCCAACAATTCGACCTCATTTACGCCCAGTCGGGTTATCTCTATACCATTATACCTGACACCCCTCGCAGAGATTCCTCCCAGCACGATGCACCGGGGGCATCCCACGCTGCCGACGGCATCATTGGCCATGTTTCTTCGCATCCCCAACCATTTTCCATAGCACGTCGTAACCCTGGCCCCGACCTTTCGCGGGCTACCTCACAGTCTGGAGCCACCAACTCGTATGCTCCCATGACACATCACCACCATTCCCATGGACCCTCATGTCCACCTCAGTGCTTCAGTCATGCGACTCCTGCTTATGCCCCCCCGGTCGCACCTCAACCCTACTACCACCAGCAGGCTGCACCCGCTCCTGCTCCTTCACAAGCCCAACCCGCTTATTACCCGCCACAGGCAGCCCCTGCAGCAAATCCACAACCTGCTCTGCAGACATATCAGCAACCCCCTCAAGGTGCCGCACCTGCGCAACCTCCACCTACATATCATCCACTACAGCCTGCTCCCGCACCTGCACAACCCCAAAACCCACCTGCTGCCCAAGGGAAAGTGTACGCCCAACAAAATCAGTAGCAAAACCAGAACAACCAGCGCAACCAGGGCCAACAAAACCGCGGCAAGGGCCGTAATCGTGGGAACAACCGACCTATAGACCAAGGTGGTCAACCGGCTAATCCCCCAGACAACAATAATGCGGCCCCCGCTAACCAGAACCCTGATCGCCCGCCCAAGCAGGATAAAAACCCCAATTTGCAAACAAACCATCCTTGTTCTATTTGCGGGGTCTATGGCCACTACACACATGCTTGCCCACACTTGGAGCGAGCTCGACAACTTTGGGTTGATGACGCCCATCGCCAAGGGCATGTGGCTCCTCAAGCACCACCCAACCCCCCACAACCTCAGCAACCACCTTTGGTGCTGCAAAACCCCTTACCAAACCAAGGCATAGTGAATACTCAGCCATTGGCCCCCCCTCAAGCCAATGCGCCACCCCAACAACAGATGACTTACGCCGCTCCTGATCAACCCATGTTTGACTCAGGTACCCACCACTTGTTGATGATGTCATCCGCTGATGTCAACCTCCAGACCCGTCAGAACCAATATGGCTCCACCTCTGAAGCCCCTCCCATCGATAAAACCACTAACGCTCATCCCACTGATCAGGCGTTACGTATACCTCCACCTCCAATAGATGGCGCTTCCAAAGCACCTCGTTTCCCATTTCGCCGTACCAACAATAACCCCAATGCACGCGCTGCGTCATACTACAACATTGTAGACGACTTAGCCCAATCTCCCGCAGCCATGTCTGCATTAGAAGTCTTGAAGAACTGCCCTTCCCATCGCAAGAATTTACTCTCAGCCATTGGGGCTATTGACCCGAATGATTCGAATTTGATGGCATTTGATTTGGACCAGTCCGAACCCTGCTTGCCTTCCACCTTAGCATTCCAAGTTTTTGTTTCCGTTCGGAATCTTGTCATCCATCGGTGCATCAATGATGAAGGTTCCACCACATGCATTATGTCCACATTCGTATGGCAGAAGTTGGGATCCCCCACCCTTCAGCAGTCCACCACTGCCTTACGCGCCTACGATGGTCATTCGGCTCAGCCCCAAGGTCTCCTAGCCAATGTCCCTGTCCAGTTAGGTGGTAAAACCGTCCTCATTGACATAGAGGTCATCAATGCCCAGCTTGATTACAACCTCTTACTTGGTCACAGCTACATGTATGCTATGCGGGCGGTAGCTTCCTCTGTCTTTCGTACCATGATGTTCCCCCATGACGGATGTGTGGTCAAGATCGACCAACTTACTTACTATGATCCAAATGCCCCTGCTGCACCTGAAAATGTTCTCCCCATGGTTGAACAACCTGTTAATGGTGCCGCTACCTCGTTTGTTTCCTCCTTGGGACCTGGATTTTACTCAAATCCACCGATGACATCCACCTTCCACTCCATTCCTCCCCCGTCATCTACGCCCGAAGTGTCTAACTTATGTACCCTTTCCAACGATAACCAAGCACCTAACAATCAACCACCCTTGTTGCCTAAACCACCGTTGGTACCTAGCCACATTGGTGTTACACCTATCCACACAATCCCCTTCCTAGTCCCTCCCTCGGGAGTAGTAAGCACCCCGGTCATGGCTACCCTTAGCCTCCCTGGGTTAACCTTGGGATTACCCGTATGGTATCTTTCGCCTCCCGTTCCCCCGCCGACACCAAGCGTCAACCTACAACCGGTGCAACCCATGGCTACTACCACTCAGTAACCCCCCGGTGTCGCTACCCCTTCATCCTCCATGAATCCCCCTCCTCCTCCCAAACCTACTGGGGGCAGAGGCCCCCAACCTTACACTGCTGTACCACCTCCCAAGACAGTCAAAACCCCCCTGTGTTTCGTGCTCCTCCCAAATGCTCGTTGTGCGATGAGTTAGGCCATGCGACTCATCAATGTCCACAGTTACCCGCATTACAGGAACACATGCATATGCTTGACGATGACCCCAATATCCCGGTTGTCAAACTAGATCCAACCCCTAAGCCTCACGACAAATCCTTGCGCACTAACCGCCCCTGTGCCATATGCGGTGTTTACGGGCATTAATCACATCACTGTCCCGATGTCCCCGATTACAGAGCAGCTCTCTATGAGATGAACAATATGGATCTTGAGACGGCACCACCCACCATTGAAGAGATTCACCCCCCGATCCCACCCTCATCTGGGGCGATCAACACCATTTACATGATCTCTTCAACTACCATTCCCTCGTCAACCGAGTTGACGGCCCACACTTTTCGTACTGATGAGGAGATTCTTGAGGCACTCACTGCCCCGGAGTATCCCTGGGATGACATGCACCATCGTTCGTATTTCCTCCCAGAAGCATCTTCCTCTAGCACCGCTACCCAATTTGCGGTTGAATCCAAAGATTTCCTTCCGACCAAAGTCGATTGGTTTAAGGACCCTATTCCTGCTCCTGAGGCTTTTGAGGAAGGTAACATGGCCAATATTTCACCCGTCATCCAAATTGATATCGCTGCCCCAGGAGGTACTCCTGAACTCATAACTTTAGGGGCATCCTGCAGTGAGCATGAGATTGAGGAGTACAAAAAGCTCTTCCAAGAGTTCCGTGATTTCTTTGCCTGGTCCTATACCGAAGTGCCCGGTCTTGACCCCGCCATCATAGAGCACCACCTTGACACCTCTGAGTCAAGGGGCATAATAGATTCCCTCGACCCTGGGATAGGGGGCATGATCAATCATTTTGAACCTTCCCCATCACATCTATCTCAGCACGTCAATGAACCCATCGTTCAAACCAACATATATGTGATCCATAATCACAAACCCCATGCACATAGCATGGGGGCAGGTCATTAACCCTTCCCACTTTGTCACATTTGTGATCTCAACCATTTTTGAGGTCACATATCACTTGTAGATTTGATTTGATTTGATACACCTAGTATTCTTCCCCCACGGGTCATCATTTCTCCCCACCACTACATCCTTGGCTTGGTGGGCTCACCTTTATTTGCAACCATTTTTTAACCTCGTTAGTTCCTTTGACCATTCCGGAGTCCTTATGACCTCCGTTTTTCGCACCATTTGCACTGCCGGATTCATTTTTCCGTGCCCGTGATGATGCTTGAGATCATTTCTCACTCTCACCAGGACCAATATCAACATTGTGTCCCAACACCTTGTCCCCTCGATTTGTGTGCCACATCGGTCGTAGCCCATTTTTGATATACTTTATATCATCGGATTCATTTTTTTGAGCCCGTGATGATGCTTCAGATCATTTCTCGCTCTCACCCCATATTTTTTGGGTATTTTTCCCAAAACACCCCCCGTCGCCTCGGTTTGCGTGCCACATTGGCCGTTCTCTGTTTTTGACACTCTTTATATCGCCGGATTCATTTTTCCGAGCTCGTGATGATGCTTGAGATCTTTTCTCGCTCTCACTTGGTACAGTTTCAACATTGTGTCCCGACACCTTGCTGCCTCGTTTGCGCGCCACATCGGCTGCCATCGGATTGTTCCACATTTTTACATGAGCCATTCACTCCTGTCATACTGCAAACATTTCGTTATTTTGCCACCATTCATTCACCCCGCAAGGAGGCCCATCAGTGTTCCCCCCCACCCTCGTTCTTGGTCGTCATCAATGTTCCTTGATTGAGCACTTCCTCCTTGCCTGGCCGTTCCTTTTGTTCGGTATAATTTTATCCCTTTTCGGGCCGGACAAGTCCTTTACGAAAAAGGCACTTAGGGAGTTTCTGTTAAGCTATTTTTCTGACTCCTAAAACAATGAAAAGATCGCCGAGCAATCTTGCTTCCTTTCATGCTCGTTAAAGTACCTGAAAGGGCGTCTATCTGGTATAAGTTTACCCCTTTTCCATACCTGGTAGACTAATTACGAAAAGGAATACTCTAGTCACACCGGCTAGAAGAGTTCTTCATTGCATCCTTTTATGCTTCTTTGGGCCTCGGAGACTAACACACGAAAAAGCAACCCCCTGGAGTCTTCTTATCGCTTTCAGACTCTCTAAAATTGAAAGCAACCACGAGCATGAACTCTCCTGGGCTTGTATAAATCCACACGATAGTACCATTTTATACACACTTCTTCTAGTTCCCTAACCCATGAAGAAGTCCCCCCCCGTGCCTCCTGGCACTATGATCGATCATCTCGACAGCACCCCCAATCAGGTCACGTTTGTTCAGAGTATTCTGCAGTCTCCTGCCTTGTTACACCAGCTTGAGTCTCCCTCATCCCAGTCACTATCCTTGATCCATTACAGCTATGATCCCTTTCCCCTCAGTCAGTTTCATATGCTGCCCGATCATCCCCGCCATCATACTCTGAACAAAGGAAATTTGAGTCCACCCACTCTACTTGCCCAGTTATTCCCCCCAATTTGTCAGTCCTGCCATCAGTACTATCACATTTCGGTTCTCCGCCTCATGCTCCTGTCAAGGAAATATCATTGCCTTGATAGTTGTAGGTCTCCCTCTATCGATGACAACCCCTCTATTCCAGAGGATAGACCCAGAGGCCCCTGCGCCTTGGACCCATCACCATCTGTGGTGAGTGCCTACGGACCATTTTGGGAGGAGTCATCATTGCCTCTCCGAATGGTTGTTTCTCACATGCTCGACTTCAGCACCTTGATCGCATCGCTGAGAATCGCGCAGGATTTACATCCCTTCCATTATTTGTCGAAGACCCCAGATTTCCCCTGACTCTAGCACATTGGTGAGTCACTTCGGAACACCCAGTTATATGTTCCCGTGGATGTCCGGGCTGCGTTGGCGATTGTATTTGGAAGCCATCCAGTTACATGCTTCCTTGAGTACCCAATTTCAGTCCCAGATCAGTTCCAGTTCAGTGTACCATTGCGAGTGTACCCCTTGTCACTCTGATCCAGCAGCTCATCAATTCCTTTGGTACCACATTCAGTAGCACTATCGTCATTCCAGTGTATCAGTTCTTCAGCTCAGACATGGTCAGCCCAGCAGTATGTCCCATATTTGTATCCCCTCTGGACCCTTATGATGTACACAGTGGTTCTCTATGTATCTTTCAGGTCCCTCTTTTCGGGCCTCACAGTTCTTTTTATGTATCTTGATACGAGCATGGGTATGCCCGCCTCATCCATATATATAGATTTTGCCTCATTCAGTATTTGAGGTCATGTATATTTCAGGTCCCCATATTTTGGACCCCATTGTTATTATTATGTTATATCCTGATACGAGCATGGGAATGCCTGCCTCGTCCATATGATCAGATGCTTCCTCATCCATTATTGAGGTTATGTACTTTTAGTTCTTGCAGTTTGTTCGGGATCGTTGTTCTGGGCTTCAGTTTGTTTCTTCTCTTCTCTATACCCTAGGAAAACCATATATGACTTATGATGTCCATCGACCATACGATGAGCTCCTGCCCTCACACATCAGGGGGCAATCTATTAACACCCAAAAAGTGTTCACTACCTCATCTACCCCATTTCATGGCTCATTTGTCCATTTTCCTACCATATTTCCCTTAAAAACCCTAAAAATCCAACTAAAAAGCCTCCAAAAGGCCACAAAACCATCAAAAAAGCCTCAAAAAGGCTAAAAAACCCCTTTTTTCCTCCAAAAATATCCAAAATTCCTCTAAAAATAGCAAAAACCCTCTAAAAAGGGAATATAAAATATAAAATAATGAGGAAAAGGAGGAAAAAACCCTGTACAACTGCCCTAAACCATATGGTTCCCAAAACCATGGGCCAGCACTCCACCACCAAAAAACTATAAATAGGTGATGGAGACCCCTTATTCCATATCCACAGTCATAAGCACTCTTACTCTGCCAAAATCTCTCTTGAAACCCTAGCTCACCCTTGAGCTACTTTCACCTTGAGAGCCCCTTTTGGCCCATTCCCATCATTTGGAGAAGGAGAAGGAGCAAGTTGGAGCTTGGAGCAACCCTCTTGGACATTGCAAGAGCTTCACCAACCTTCACATTGGAGGTAAAATTATACAAAAGCCATTCTTTACATCTTATTTGTTATGTTTCATGCATATGTCTAGAATAATTTTTATTTTTGTTTTAGCATTTTAGTTTACATTTACTGAACTGCTACTAAGGAGTCCCTTCTCCTTAGTAGGTGCTCATTTGCACAAGCTAGGGGTAAAACCCTAGCTACAGACACAAAGTGACTTAGGCAGTTTTCAACATGAAGGGGAAAATGATATAAGTCTGCGATGTAGGAGACATACCATAACCTTTATATGGTTGGAAGAATAACCAACCGGGGGAGTTGAAACCCAGAGATTAGGTTCATCCTAAGGTCAAAAAGTAAAAAACCAATTGACATGAAAGACTCAAGTAGGTGCTGTGTTCAAGGACATAACTGACTTAACTTCCTTTGAAATTGAAAAAGATGTGATATACCCTTCTTTTCCCTTATTCTTTTTGGTAAAAGAATGTCCTTCTTGTTGTTTTAATGAGTCCAAGAAAGATAGAAAACTCAATAAGTCCAACCATGTAATACGTTTAATGAGCCCATGGGAGGAAGACTCAGGACCTTCTTCATTTTTTATAGAGTTCGAAGAAAAGATAGACGAATACTCTATAACACTGATCTCTAGATTTTAATATCGAGTCGAGATCTGTTCTTGCTTGTCGATGTTTTCAATTTTAAGGAGTCTGAAAAACTTAAACAATAACTCCATACACCTACTCGTGGATTTTAATATCGAGCCCAAGTGGGTTAAGGCTCGTTGGTGTTTTCAATTTTAAGGGGTCTGAAAAAATTAAACAATAACTCCATACACCTACTCGTGGATTTTAATATCGAGCCCAAGTAGGTTAATGCTCATTGGTGTTTTCCTGTTTATAGAGTCTGAAAAACTTAAACAATCCTCTATATACCCTCTCGTGGATTTCACATCGAGATCGAGTAGGTGAATGCTCGCTTGGTGTTTTCATGTTTAGAGAGCCTGAAAACCCTAGAGAGGCTCCAAAAGTCCTTTTTCGTACAGTTAGTCCCCTCTTCCGAAAAAGTATAAAACAATGAGAGGAGAACTCTTCTAGCCATGCATGACTAGAGTATTCCTTTTTCGTAAGTAATCCGCAAAGGTCTGGAAAAGGGTTAAACTTATACCTAAGCGGATGGACCTTCAATTCCTTTAACGATCTTGAAGAGAGCAAGTTTGCTCGGCAATCTTGTTTAGTTTTTCATAGTCAAAACAAGAGCTTAAAAAGACTTAAAAGACAGCTACTAGGATCATATGTTCATGACTTGCCAAAAAATATGATCTCAATAATCGAGTTAGTAAGTGATGAAAAATTTTCTCCATGACATAATAAATGATCAATACAACGTCTATATTGGTCCATCAAATAAATAAACTAAGTCAAACCGGTTCAATGCTTTGAGAACCTAGTGAAAACTAGAAATATCTAGGGTAGAATTACTTCACCAAAACTTGTAGGTATTAGTGACTAAATAGGACACTTTAAGAACAATCTGAAACTATTTACTTTTGCAAAAAGTGGGTAAGAATTAAAGTCGCTTTCATATAACTAGTTTCAAATTAGAAAATCAAATATCACAATTGAAAAATCTAGGGAAAGAATTGGAGCAAACCATTGATCTTCTTCCACTCGTTGCGATCAAACCGGAGTACCACTCGACCTTCTGCGTCCAACAAGTAAGTTCATTCCTTCCAAACTTTCATTTTCATGTTTTTTTGTCAATTTCTGTGGTCAAAAATCACTTTTAGGAAATGCTCACATCGTGCTTTGCATGTACGCTGCTATGCATGAGGAAGAGCAGCGTTCAAAATGTGCTTGTGTAGTGTAAGGAGCAGCGTACACCCTTGAAAGTAGGCTAAAAGTTGGAAAAAGACTAAAAATTGACTGTTGTTTGGCAGGATGGTGTTGGTATGGAGAGAAAGAGAGCATGAGGACATGGATCGAGAAGAATTACAAGATCCAACGACCCTTCATATGCTCAGAAGATGTGGATTACTGAAATTCTATAGAATGGTCAACATGCGAACACAAATCCACTTGCTTGAAAGACTTGTCCAATACTGGGACACAAATGCCATGGCGTTTGATATTCGAGGTGAGATATTGGAGCTGACCATAGATGGAATTTACTTCATCACAGGTCTTTCTCGTAGAGGAGAGTTGGTGAATCTAAAGGGGTCTTCTCGCAATGTGGGTGCCTTGTCGGTGCAAGAATATGTCAATGCTCAATGCCGACCAGGAAGTGAGAAATGTGGCAGTCAAGTTCTCATCTCGACTATTACAAGATTCCCTCTCCAAGTTATTTTGAGTGTTCTCAACCGAATGGGGGGAAGTGTTTCTCAACATCTTTCCTCGAGGCATTATATGCATATAGGTGTTGAATGCTTGCAAGGGCATGTTTATGACTGGTGTTCGAGTCTTTTGGCGAACATGAAGCTTCAAATCTTGGGGTGTAAGACCGGGAGAATGAAGAATTTCGGGTATGGGAGCATACTTTGCACCTTCTTCTTTGAGAGGGTTCCTGCTATCAGTTGGGGCATGGCAATGCCCCATGTCAACCCTCATGAGCCAATGCTGGCCCGTTGGGGTGAGATCTTCCTCCGTCAGGGTGGTGGCGAGAGAAACCTATGTTACCAAGAGGATGACTTCTAGGGTTGGTGGGAACGACAGGTGCCAGCTCTTGAGCAATTTCCGTATGCAGGCCTAGACTTCTGCCATGATCTTGATGTTAGGAACCCATGTCTTTACTTTGTTATCATATTGTTGTTGGACGCATATGCTTTATAAGTCATCCCGTAGTATTTGTTGATCCATAGTTTGTGTTATTGTTGTTGGCGCATATGCTTTGTAAGTCGCTCATAGTTTTGTTGATCCATAGTTTGTATTGGCCCATGGTTTTGACCCGTAGTAATTGTTGATCCATATTTTGTATTGGCCCATGGTTTGTATTGACACATGGTATTGACCCATGGTATTGGCACCTAGACTTAGTATATAAGTGTGTGTTGAGGCCTATGAAGGCACCGTGAAGTTATTTGTATTGAGCTTGCTCAAAGGAGGTTGCCCCCTCGAAGTGTCCTGTGATCAATATAAAAGTGATTCCGAGTTCTGTCATTTCTGCTATTTCGTATATTCTTATTAATTAATTGTTGCAGGTGTTTCACATCTGGTATCAGAGCACTTTCTTGGGCTCGTTGGGTGAAATTTCTACCAAATTTTTTTTTCGCATCTGTTGCAGGTTCAGATTTGGGAATAATCCCTATCCGCTTAACTGTGGGAAGTACTTGGGCATAAGCCCTAAAACTCATTGTGAGGAGTACCACAGGAACCCCAAAGTAGCTGGCCCATTGAGAGGACCTGCCAGCGAAAAGGGCAACGACTCCTACTTGATTGACTAGTTCCCACTCATGAGGTAAACCAAGAGCTGTCGTTTGTGGCAAAGCAGTTATCAGTTTTACCTGAGCCGTGGAGTGAGGGGTGATGTGCCAATACGCAAGCCGTCAGACAACATTGGTGGCTGAGTGAATCCCCTGAACTGATAGGAAGCCGCACATACCTAGGGTCCATATCTATTTTCAGCTGAACTGTTGCTGATCACTTCTGCTCCAGATCCAGCTGTTTCAGATCTATTCTGAAATTCGTTCTAGATCCAGTCGCCATTTCAGATCCAGCCGTTTTCGATCCATTCTGCGCCGTTGTAGATCCATCTGTTGTGGATCCTTTCGGCCATATCTCCCTTGTTTCAACTCTTTTTTCCCTGAAACTTCACTGACACCCCTGCAATCGCATTATGCATATTTCATTCCTGAAGACCCTATCCCAAATTCCACTTCCCAAGACCAGAAATCCCACATTTGTCTATTTTTAGGGTTTGCCATAACTCCTTCAATTTTCACCCAAACGCCTTCAAATTTTGCCACCGTGTTCCTTTCCTAATTCTGATTCTTTGTCCCTCTCTACCAAATTTTCTCATTCTTTCACCCCGCTTCTGAAATCCCCATTTTTTGTTTCCCTGTCCATTAGAAAGTGTCCAAAACCTAATCATACCCCAATTACCCATCAAATTTTTTCCCCAATCCAAATTTCCCTTTACTAAATGAGTTTCTGTTTGTGTTTTTCTACCCATCCCCCCCCCCCACCAAAAAAAAAGAGTATAAATTTCTGTTTATCGGCCATATCTCCCTTGTTTCAACTCTGTTTTCCCTGAAACTTCATTGACACCCCTGCAATCCCATTCTGCATATTTCATTCCTGAAGACCCTATCCCAAATTTCACTTCCCAAAACCAGAAATCCCACATTTGTCTATTTTTAGGGTTTGCCATAACTCCTTCATTTTTCACCCAAACGCCTTCAAATTTTGCCACCGTGTTCCTTTTCTAATTCTGCTTCTTTTTCCTTCTCTACCAAATTTTCTCATTCTTTCACTCCGCTTTTGAAATCCCCATTTTTTGTTTCCCTGTCCATTAGAAAGTGTCCAAAACCTAATCAAACCCCAATTACCCATCAAATTTTTTCCCCAATCCAAATTTCCCTTTACTAAATCAGCTTCTGTTTGTGTTTTTCTACCCATTCCCCTCCTCGCCCCCCCCCCCCCCCAAAAAAAAAGAAAAAAAAACCCTGGTTATGGTTGTCACCCATGCAGGAGCACACACCATGGAGGAAGCACTTGCAGCCATCCAAACCAAACTCCAAGATCTGGATGAAAAATTTCTCAGCCTCCATCTTCAGCATTCAGCCATGAACAATAACCGACAACCAGAATCTTTTGCAACCACCGGGTTCTCTTCTTACAGCAATTTTCGTGGGCCGAAGCTTGATTTTCCTCGCTTCAATTGTACTGATCCGATTGGATGGATATGCCTGTCAAGCACTCTATTTGCAGATAATTAAATATCAAACACACAGAGTATATGAAATTTATTGTCAACCCGAGAAAGTCTTTTTATTTCAAAGGATAAGTGCACAATATGTGCTTAAACACAAGACCATTAGAAGTGAATACTTTTATCTTCTATCGTCCATATTCATCCCAAGAATCTATGCAATCCCAATTGCCTTCTAACTGCTATACTATAATTCTTTTCTATTATGCCTAGAAAGAAATGATATCAGATCTAATCAACAATTGCAAAAGAAAAGGAAGTCTCATTCGTATTCTAAAATAATTACTTGTCTAATCTAGTCAAGCTGGAAATCATAAAACATGAACTGAACATTACTCTAGAATTCAAATGGAAGAAACTGAAGCAACTGTTCTAAGAAACTGAATGATGAAATAAAGATCAATCAACACATAACAGGAAAGCTAATTTTTAAGAGCTTCTGGGATCACGTCTCAACTATAGGATGAACACGGTAGTGTGAACAGAAATTGAAATGTGCAAAGCAACCCTGACTCAGTCGACTGTTATTCTATACCATTCACCAACCTCACAGAAATATAATCTTTTACTAGGAAATCCACACAATAAATATTGCTGCTGCGTACAAAAGAAAGAACAAAGCATCACACAACAAGAAAGATGAAATCCTAAATTAACGCAGCAATCTCTGTGGAAGACGGGCCCAATCTTCACACAGAGACGCTGGTTGAACAACACTCTCTTTAACTCAGAAGTAACTCCTTATATTAACAGAAGAATGAGTACATAGTTTTTGGCTTGGCTGCTAATACAAGATAAATTAATTGTTTGCTGTCCAACCCCTCGGTCGAGGCAATTCCCCATATTTATACATACAATTTGCAACATCTAAACCTATAATTGGGCAGCCATGAAGATCTCTGATCTTCAGGCGCCCTAAATAATCTAGCTGTTACAATGAGTGGCAGAACTGAAATATCCAAATATGAGAGAGTTGTTAATTGCCCCAAGAGTGGCGGTCCTTCCAGCTCGCAGCTAGACTCGAGCAGTGACATACTTAAGATAACACTTTCTGTTACAGCTGCCCTGTCACGACTGTGCCTTGATTGACGATTCGAGCCCCCAAGGAACCTTCTACAAGCAATGAACGTCCCTTCCTTCATGACTTGTTCAGCTCCGATCTTCCTGCAGTCTATTTGTCTCACTACCTTCATAAATCGCATCATGTTAGCACAAATTAAGAGATGCACATCTTTAATCATCACAATCATAAGTATTAATACAATAAAACAATAATCGGCCATACCTTGGTAATTTGGGGAATAAGATAAGGACAATAAGTCGAATTGCCAAGGTAATTGGTGTAAGACAAGGGAAGGGAAGATGATAAATAATGGTAAAAAAGGGCCAATTCTGGGCTCAACATCTCCCCCCAACTACCCTGTTGCATGTCCTCATGCAACAACCTGCATCTGAACCATGAACTGAGCTCTGTCCAGGAGAGAGGAAGGAATGTAGGTAAATCAGGCATCTCATCTATCTTTTTGAAAGGCTTCTGTGAGAAACCCGGCATCTTCCAACTTCACTGTTTCCCTTCCACTGCTACTTGCTGATATCTGGGAATGCACTTGGTGTGGTGGGAATCTTTCTGCAGTTCTCTTATGCTATGCCTGGGGGAGTTGAAAGAAATCCTCAATCTGAGTCCAACTCAATGACATCTCCAGGAGGTGGAAGCACTGGTTCTTGTGGGACAGTGTCTTCCTGCGCATCTAATGTTAACAGGAGAGTTGCTGGTTCTTGTGTAACAGCAACATCCTTTAACCCTTCTTCAGCAGCTACCTTTATTGCTTTTGGAGACACTGGTTCTTGTGTAACGGTGTCTTCTTTGTCCTTCTGCTGCTGAGACTGGGTATCCTTTTCAATTTGCAGCTCCTCCTCCAAGATTTCAGTGTCACCTGAGCATGGTGTCTGTACCTGTTCATCTTCACTCCAATGTGTATCAGGAATGATATCCATTCCTAGGTTATCTTCCAACTGCAATTCAAGAGTTCTTGCTGCAGTTTCCAAGGATGTTGGTTCTTGTGTAACAACCTCCTGGCTCACCTTTTCATCCTTCTTTTGCTGCAGCTCCTCTTCTATAAGTTCTGTATCATGAGAGCTCTCTGGGGTTACAACCCAGAGTTCATCATTAAATGCCAGAGTATCCTCTGTCCCAGCTTCTTCTCCTGTCTGCTCAGCCAGTTGGACAGTCATATTCATGGTTGCTGGTTCTTGTGTTGCAGCATCCTGTTCCAACTTATCACTGTCCTGCCTTTCCGTTTCTTCTTCTAAAATTATTGTGTCCTGGGAACGTTCTGGGGTTACAGCACAAAATTCTTCACTATCTTACAGAGTATCCTTTGGCTCCATCATCTCTGTATCATGGGAACATTCTGGGGTCTCACTATATTCTTTTATAAGCTCCAGAGCATCCTTCATTTCCCGTTCTTCTCCCATCTGTTCTATAATTTCTATGTTGTGGGAGCATTTTGGGGTTGCCATACATTCTTTATAAATCTCCAGGGCATCCTTCATTTCCCGTTCTTCTCCCATCTGTTCTATAATTTCTATGTTGTGGGATCATTTTGGGATTGCCATACATTCTTTATAAATCTCCAGGGCATCCTCCACTCCAAGTTATTCTCCCATCTGTTCTATAATTTCTGCATCATGGGAAGTGGCAGCTGCAGCAAGGATGTTTAAAGGTGCTGGTTCTTGTGTGACAGCACCTTCTTTTTCCACTGCTTTCCCTTCTGTGGCTACAGGCTGTTGTGATGAATAGGTGCTAAGTAAAATTTTATGGCCTGCTTCCTCAAAGATTTCCCCACAGGTGGGGCAGAGTATTCGCTCATCCTTTTCTCCAGCTCCAGCAGAAGCTGATTCCTCCACTTGGTCTGCAGCCTCTATTAATGTGTACATTTTTCTTCCACCCTTCTTTCTGCAGGTTTCCTTCCATGTTTCCAGCTCCCTTCTAAGTGCTTGGAGGTCCTCTTTCAGCATTGCATTCTCATACAAGAGTCCCTCAATTCCAGGTTCTTCCTCCACTGGCCTTTGTGGAGCATCCCTCGGTTTTGGTGTAAGGATTGGGGGTTCAACCTGTGTTTCTAAGGTTGCCCATTTTTTTCTAGCTGCCTCTGCTGCTGTGATTGATCGAGTTCGTTTCCTTCTGATTGGTGCCACTAAATCAAACTCATTGGTGGCCCTCTTCCTTTTCTGTGGCGTTTTCTTTTGTGACTTTCCTTTTTGTGGTGTTTCTTCTTGTGGGGTTGGAATATAGGGGGGCAATAATGAGGTTAAAGGAATATTTCCCTGCCCCCCATGCTGTTCTTCTTCAATCACAGCTCCTCCTCCTACCCACTCCGGTGAAGACTCGATTGTGACCAGCTCAATATCTTCTTCCATTGCTCTGGGTCCGTCATCTTCAGGTTCCATTGTCGCAGCATTTGATGCTGCTCCAATTTCACCTTCTGCTATCGGAGCTGCCCTGTTATCTAGGTTCTCCACGAGGGTTTCATCTACATTGTCGCCTAATGGCTCTGTTTGTGCTTCCCCTCGCTCTCCTTCAAATGCAGTGTCATCCCCCACTGGTTCTGCTTGTGCTGGGGATTCATACACCTCGAATGGCTCTGCCTGTGCCTCGGGTTGTTCTTCCTCCGTGGTTTTACCAACCCCTGATGGTCCTGCCTGTGCCCCCTGTTGTTCTTCTTCCGTTTCATCCCTCCCGGATGGTCCTACCTGTGCCCCCTATTGTTCTTCTTCCGTTTCATCCCTCCCCCCAACTTCACTGGAGGAACTCCGGTCCTCCTGTTGTGGCGGAACCGGTAATTGCTGCAATGGGATGACCCTCAAGGGAACAGGTTGCTGTGGTCGGGTTATAAATTGTTCCCATGTTATATTATGTTGGGCAAGGGTTTTTACAATAATTAACTTAATGAGGCCATGGTGGGTGAGAGAGGACAATGGATGCTTTGCAGACTGAACAAATGTGGCCATATGCCGCAAGTCGTGCAATAAATAAAATGGAATATTCAACAAAATGCCATGGCGGAGATGAGAAAGCAAATGAAGTTCAGAGTTGTACACAGTTTGGTATCTACCTTCGCAGGTAATGTATTTCTTGAGGAAGACAGCAACCTGGTCCCATGGCTGCGGCAGTGACTTCAGTGCAATCCCTCTCCTGGATGCTTCAACTTGCTCCCCTGGAAGTAAAAATTCCTCCCGTGCAACCGTTGCAGGGACTCGACGGTTAAACCAAGGTTTTCCCACCATCGGGATAGCTGTAACCTCGAATATAATGACCTCAGAAACATCTATACACAGCCCCCACACCGTGGAGTGTGTTTTAGTAAGATTCAAGGCAAATTGCAGGGCTGCGTCCCGATCGAATCCGTCCAATCGTTCAAAGAACTCAACCCATCCAGCAGCTTGAAAAATGGCCAGAACTTGCAGATTCCGTCTAAGTTCCCGGGTATTGAAAGGTTCATGGCGAACTGGAATGCCCATGGTCCTGGCTGCAAGATGAAACTGCTGTTCGACAGAGTACAGGATCCCAGAATGGAAGTTGCAGCACAGAGAATGCACGAATCGTTGAGCGGAGACGTTGAGCGAATGAGCTAATTCGGAAAGTTAAGCGCAGAGAAGAGTTTAAAATTTTCATGCCGAATTGGGGAAGGTGGCAGTTATTAGTATTACGTCGTACGCGGGAAAGGTTTAATCAGGTATAAATGGTGGTACGAGTGAAGGTACGACCAATCTCGTTTAAATGATATCAATACTTAATCACGTGATAAATGAAAGCCATACCTCATAAAACTGCGCGTCGGAAGGCTGCGGAAACTGGTGGAGCATGTAGTTGGTGACGTCACAGAGCCGAATGCGTGCACAGTCAGACGTGGGATCATGATGACTCGGATAAGGCACTAATTTCCTTCGCCGTTAAAACACAAGGCGTCGCATCCTCGGGGTTAAAATGATGAGTTCGCCGGCAGGACTGGGATGAATCAACATCATGATTAGCAGGTTGCAGCAATTCTTCTGTTAACACGGGAGTTACCACTGCAAGTTGCCAAAGAAATGATAACACGGCCGATGAAAAAGCTTGTTGCAGCTGGCGGGAAAGAAGTTGCAGCCACCGGAAAAGAATTCACAGCAGTCGAAATTTTTTTTTACGATATCAGGGAAAATTACGGCTATCACGGAAAAGTTTTACGGTGGCGGGAAAAAAACTTACAGCGGGCGAGAAAAGATTTTACGACTATGGGAAATATGTTGCAGCCGCTGGAAGGAAATGGCAGCTACCGGGACATGATGTGGCAGTGAGTTGGTCAATGAGGCGGCAGCCGCTGAGAAATAAGGTGGCAGCCGCCGGGAGATGATGTGGCAGCTGCGGGAAAAAGATGTTGCAGCTTCCAATGTTGCAGCCGCCGAAGTTACAGCCGCCGAAATTGCAGCTGCCGGAGTTGCAGCTTCCAGAGTTGCAGCTGTCGGAAAAGATTTGACGGCTGACGAAAGAAGGACATTACGGTTACCGGGAAGTGAAATGGCCGTGGCTGGTAAATGGAGTGGCAGCGGCTGGGAAATGGAGTGGCAGATGCGGAAAATGAGATGGCAGCCGTGGGAAATGAGGTGGCAATAGCTGGTGAATGAGGTGGCAACCATGGGGAAGATGAGGTGGCAGCCGCGGAAACTGGAGTTGAAACCGCCGATGTTGCAGTTGCCGAAATTGCAGCTGTCGGGAAAGATTGACGGCCGACGGAAAAAGGGCATTATGGCTACCGGGAAAAGGAGAATATGGTTGCCGGAAAAGGATATACAGCTGCCGGAAAATATGTTGCAGCTGCCGAAAAATATGTTGCAGCTGTCGAAATATATATATATATATATATATATATATATATTTTTTAACACAAGGACAGCACAGGGAGATTTTCATTACGGGCCCAGACTGATCGTTCTCCTGGCGCTTCCCTGATTTTTTTTTTTTTTTTAAAAGACGACAGCAAGAAAAGAGATCAAATGCAAAGAGAAAGAAAACGACAACTATACGCTACAGCAAGAAATTATTTATGTACAACAAATATAATTTTCAGTTTAAGATTTGGCAAAGGTAGAGAAATGTTCCTACTCTGGTGCCAATTGATAGTTTGGATCAGCAGCAATCTGTGAAATGAATGCATCTTTCGAAATGGGCTTCCGATACAGTCGCAGTCTGTGGCCATTAGCAAGTAATGGTATACGGTTTTCATCAATGGTGACCAGGCGAACAGTGCCGTTGTCAAATACCCTGTCAACCAAATATGGACCCAGCCATCTTGTGCGTAATTTCCCTTTAAAATCCTTCTTGAATCTGGAGTCGTATAATAGTGCCCAGTCTCCTTCACGGAAGATTTTCTTTTTGATGAATCGGTCATGCCAATTAGATCTCTGTTGCTGAAGCAGCACAGTCTGATCTACCGCAGCTAACCGTTTCTCATCCAATTCATTTAATTGATTCAATCTTATTTTCTGGGCTTCTGTTACATCCAGGTTCATTTCAATGGCTGTTTTCAGGGTCTTGATCTCAAATTCAATTGGAAAGATGGCACTCTTTCCATACACCAGATCATAGGGAGAAAAACCCGTAGTGTTACGCCAAGTCGTGCGATATGCCCACAGTGCTTCTGGAAGCCTGTCAGCCCAATCCCTTCGATGGCTTTTAACTGTTTTAGTAAGGATTGCTTCGATAACTTTATTAGTGCTTTCCACCTGACCATTGGCCTGGGGATGATAAGGTGAAGCTATCTTGTGCTGCACATGATACTTCCGGAGCAAGGATTCAAATTGGTGTGAAATAAATTGTGGTCCCCCATCAGTAACTACTTCCTTTGGTACCCCAAAACGGGTAAAAACTTCACTGTACAGGAAATCAATCACCGCCTGGTCATTTGCCTTAGCCAAAGCTACATCTTCTACCCACTTGGTCATGTAATCTGTACACACCAAAATGTAAACCTTCTGTTTGGAAGGAGGGTTGATAGGACCAACAAAGTCCAATGCCCATCTATCAAACGGTTCTAGTACCACTTGGGGCTGTAAAGGCATCTGATCTGTCTTATTAGGTTGGCCCATCCTTTGGCAACTGTCACAGGACTGAACATATCTCTTAGCATCTCTGAACAGTGTCGGCCAATAATAGCCCATCCGCAATGCCTTATGTCCTGTTCTTTTATCTGCAAAGTGTCCTCCGCAAGGTTCATCGTGACAGGCCTTCAGTATATGAAAAATCTCATCTTCCCTTACACATCTTCTAATTTCAAGATCAGGTCCTGTGTAAAAGAGATGGCCTTTGAGCCAACAATACCTGGCACTTTGCTGAATAATTTTTCTTTTCTCTCGTTTAGACATATGTGGCGGAAGCTTCCCTGCAACCAAATAATTAGCAACGTCTGCATACCAGGGTGAATGAGCTGAGAGTGCGAATAAATGTTCATCCGGGAAAGCATCCTCAACAGGTGAACTGTCATCACTGTTAGTAAATCGTGATAAAAAATCAGCAACAACATTTTCTTTTCCGGGTTTATCTATAATAGTAATATCAAATTCCTGTAATAATAAAAGCCACCTGGTTACTCTGGCATTAGTGACAGGTTTATTCATTAAATACTTAATGGCAGAGTGGTCAGTATGCACAAATGTAGGATACCCAGTAATGTAATGCCGAAACTTATTAATAGAATAAACAATAGCAAGGAGTTCTTTTTCAGTAACAGTATAATTTAGTTCAGCAGGGGCTAAGTTTTTATTAACATAATAAATAGCATAAGGTACTTGACCATCCTGCTGTCCTAGTACTGCTCCAATGGCGGTATCAGAAGCATCTGAAGAAATGTGGAAAGGTATGGTCCAATTAGGTCCCCTTAAAATAGGGGCTATGGACAGTTTTTCTTTAAGCTTATCAAATGCTGTCTGGCATGCTGTACTCCATACAAACTGTGCGTCCTTCATTAACAATGAAAACAAAGGAGAAGCAAGTTTGGAGAAGTTTTCTATGAATCTCCTGTAATACCCAGCATGTCCCAGAAAACTTCACACCTCTTTCTGAGTTGAAGGAGTTGGTATATTCTTTATCACCTTAATTTTTGAAGGATCCACTTGAATACCATCAGTAGAGATGAAATGTCCTAATACCACCCCCTCACTCATCATCATGTGGCATTTTTCAGTGCTTAGTGAGAGGCGAGCCTGTTCGCAGCGAATTAAAAATTTCTTCAAATTTTCCAGTGCTTCCTCAAAATCCCTGCCATAAGGAGTAAAATCATCCATAAAAACTTCCATGCTATCATTAACCAATTCAGAAAATATGCCAATCACAGCTCTTTGGAACGTTGCAGGTGCATTGCACAATCCAAAGGGAAGCACCCTGTAGGCGAACGTTCCCCAGGGGCAAGTGAAGGTGGTCTTATCCTGATCCTCTGGAGCAATCTGAATTTGATTGTACCCACTGAACCCATCCAGGAAGGAGAAGAACTTCTTCCCAGATAGGGTATCAAGTACCTGGTCAATAAAGGGCAGAGGAAAATGATCCTTTTGTGTAGCTTTGTTCAGCTCCCTATAATCGACACAGACTCTCCATTTACCATTTTTCTTGGGTACAATTACAAGTGGGGAAACCCACTCACTATCTGAGATAGGATAGATAAATCCTGCTTCCAAGAGTTTCTGGATTTCTTCCTTCACTATATCCCTCAGGTTGGGGTTCATGCGTCGTTGGGGTTGACATACAGGCCGGGAGTCGTTTTTAATATAAATATGATGAGTGCACAGACTGGAAGGAATACCCTTCATGTCTGTATACTCCCAGGCGAATGCCCCCTTACGTTCCTTCAAGAGATTTGTTAGGCGCATCTGTTCTTCTGAGGAGAGACCAGGGTTGATGTTCAAAGTTTTTCCAGGCTCTACCTCAATAGGAATGCTTCTCGAGTTTTTCAAGACTGGGATTATGTTTGTGTCATTGACTAGTGCTTCCTCCGTAAGATGTTCTTGTTCTTCTTTACCGAGGGTACTATTCAGGAGTTGATAAACTTCCTTGTCTACTGAAGCAGGTTCGCTAATGAAATTATTAATGGCATCGTCTTCTGTTTCGTTTTTGAAGGTTAGTGCTTTCCCTATTGTTAGTAATGGCTGAACATCTTCCTCCTCTTCCTGTTCTATCCAAAGGGAAGTTTCAGCTTCTAGACTCGGCCGTGCTGGAGGGTACAGGGTGAGGTTTTTGGTTTCCATACCATCAGATATAGTCATAGATCCTGATCGACAGCTGATGCAAGCATCAGCTGTAGCCAACCAGGGCCTCCCCAAGATCAATGGGTGTCCCCCCAGCTGTGATTTCGGTTGTAATACCAGAAAGTCAGCAGGGTATTCCCATGAGTCTACTGAAATAACAAGGTCGTCCAAAATCCCTTCGGGTCTGATGGTGGATCTGTCTGCCAATTCTAAGATAGTAGGGGTCGGTCTAATATTGGTGAATCCGAGCTTCTTTACAGTCTCCATTGTTATAACATTGATCGCAGCTCCTAAATCTACTAGTACGTTGGGTATCTGCGTTTGTCCTATGTGTACAGTGACCGTAGGATTGCCGGGATCCTCATACTTGGTTATAGGGGTTTTTCCAGTCATTAAAGCGGATAAATTCCCTATAGCATGAACAGTAGGAGGATCTTTGGGTTTTCTTCCCGGTCTTTTAGTGCACAGGTCCCGAACAGTTCTAGCATAAATAGGTACATCTTGAAGAGCTTGTAAAAGGGGAATCTTAACATAAAGGTTCTTCAATTCTCCTAAGAGATTGAACTGAGGTTGCCCCCCTCTTTGTGGCAGCATCAATCTCTCAGGGTAAGGTGGTTGCCTTACCAGCTGGGTAGGCTGCGTGTTATCCACTTTATCATTTAATGTTTCAGCCGTCCCGTCTGAGGGATGCTCAGCACCTTCAGTGTTAGGAACCGGATCAAATGGATGCTGGGAACTCTCTTCTTTGTCATACACAGATGGTGGAATATTTTCTAAAGTTACACGTTCTACTATCTTTCCAGACCGTAAGCGAATATCATTACAAGGTACAGGGGAGAGAGAGTAGGCCGGCATATTGAGAGCTTCCAATTGCTGGACTGTTTTATTATTTGGGTTAGGGTTAGGTTGGGCAGGCAGCTGAGGCCGTATCGGTAAGTTAGGAACAGGATTATTTTGCAGCTGCAGCTGCGACTGCTGAGGTGGGTATTGAGGATATTGACGAAATTGAGGATATGGAGGATACGATAACTGCTGAGGTGGAGGTGGTTGAGGAAACTGGTTCCCAGGATGGAAGTTCCTCCATCCAGGAGACCATGAAGTAGGTTGATGTGGTGGCTGTGTCCAAGGACTCCATGAATTATAACCTTGCATCGCAGGTTGAGGGGAATTCCACTGAGCATAATTCGAAGGGAATTGTGTATTCACATTTTGCATATTAGTATTCCAATTATTCAAATTATTCAAAAATGGAAATGAATCGAGAGACATACCTTGATTCCGGGGTTGCCAGGGTTTCTTCTGTGCAATGAAGTAGGCTGAATCTACCTCTGGAGTTGATGCCTGCAGAACAGCCTTCACTTGGGGTAATGTCGGACATTCTTTCATATCATGGTTCAGCTCGCACAGCTGACACACTTGTATTTTGTCAAGAGGGCATTCTTTCAGTGGATGAGTCTTTCTACATCGGGGACAAAACACACCTAGTGTGAGATCCTCCACTGCCTGTCTTTGCTTGGCCTTCAAGACATCAATCTCTGAAGAGATAGAGCTCATCATTTTTGTCTTAAAGTTTTCAAGAAGATTGCCTATCTCCGCACGTGTAGCTCCCCCATTGGATGACTTTTGAGTTCTGTCGAAGACATCACGTTCCAGCTTATCTCATTTATGCTGCTTATTATGCCTAGAAGATCCCCTGGAATATCTCTTACATAATTCCACAATTGTCTCAAAAGATTCTTTAGAGATATCCCCCTTTCCTAATAAATTTAGCATGTCTAAACAATCGTCCCTGATTCCTCGAAGCAGGATTATCTTAAGCACATCTAGTCCCATGTTCGTTTGCCCAGCTCTCTGCACATTGTACAGCAACCTCTCCACAAAATCCTCCAAACTTTCATCCTCCTTCTGTACCATCTTGAATAACTCCTCCCTTTTGTCCCTAGTGTTGCAATATTCTTGATATTTTTCCAGGAACACTTGCTTCATATTATTCCAATTAGCAACAGTTCCTCCCCCAAGGCTCATGAACCATCGTAATGCATTGTCCTTCAGGGTGGCAGGAAAAAGCTTCAACTTTTGAGCATCTGTGACATAATCATAGCTGCGACAGAGGATATCGAATTCAAACAGGAATTCGTCTGGATCCTCTACCGCCCTGCCATGGAAGCGGGGTAACTCCGACGGTGAGATGTTTTTCATAGGAGCTGTCCCCTCTAGTTGCTGTATTGGGAATTGCAATGTAGCCATAGTTTCTGGTGGGGAATCACCTTCATGATGGTATTGTACCACTGCTTCTTCCTCTTCGTTCTCGTGTCTATTATTCATCTTTTCTTCTATATCTTCTCCTTCGTTTGTTCCTTTATCCCTTACCTCAGTCGTAACAGCTGCGAATTCCTCGGTTGTAACAGCTGCGTATTCTTCAGTCGCAACGGCTGAATCAGCCGTTCCTTCTTTAGCAGGAGTATATGCAGTAATCACAGCTGATCCTGTATCTTCCACTGTAGATCCCGATGCTGGCGCTCCAGGATCAGCAGGGCCTCTTTTGATAGGAGTCTCCCGTTGACGAGATCTGACAGCTGAATCAGTTTTGTCAACAAGGTCGTCGATGAATGTTCTTCTACCCAGCGGTGGACCTCGACCACGACCCGAACCACCTGCACTGTTAGTAATTTGTGGGGTTTTGGGGGTTGGGACGTGATCGCGTTTTACCCTCCTCGTATTCATGCGAAGCAGATCATTTCAAAAACAACCAAAAGACTGACTAAAAGCAATTATCAGATCAACTAATGACTAGTGTTTAATTAAATATCAAACACACAGAGTATATGAAATTTATTGTCAACCCGAGAAAGTCTTTTTATTTCAAAGGATAAGTGCACAATATGTGCTTAAACACAAGACCATTAGAAGTGAATACTTTTATCTTCTATCGTCCATATTCATCCCAAGAATCTATGCAATCCCAATTGCCTTCTAACTGCTATACTATAATTCTTTTTTATTATGCCCAGAAAGAAATGATATCAGATCTAATCAACAATTGCAAAAGAAAAGGAAGTCTCATTCATATTCTAAAATAATTACTTGTCTAATCTAGTCAAGCTGGAAATCATAAAACATGAACTGAACATTACTCTAGAATTCAAATGGAAGAAACTGAAGCAACTGTTCTAAGAAACTGAATGATGAAATAAAGATCAATCAACACATAACAGGAAAGCTAATTTTTAAGAGCTTCTGGGATCACGTCTCAACTATAGGATGAACACGGTAGTGTGAACAGAAATTGAAATGTGCAAAGCAACCCTGACTCAGTCGACTGTTATTCTATACCATTCACCAACCTCACAGAAATATAATCTTTTACTAGGAAATCCACACAATAAATATTGCTGCTGCGTACAAAAGAAAGAACAAAGCATCACACAACAAGAAAGATGAAATCCTAAATTAACGCAGCAATCTCTGTGGAAGACGGGCCCAGTCTTCACACAGAGACGCTGGTTGAACAACACTCTCTTTAACTCAGAAGTAACTCCTTATATTAACAGAAGAATGAGTACATAGTTTTTGGCTTGGCTGCTAATACAAGATAAATTAATTGTTTGTTGTCCAACCCCTCGGTCGAGGCAATTCCCCATATTTATACATACAATTTGCAACATCTAAACCTATAATTGGGCAGCCATGAAGATCTCTGATCTTCAAGCGCCCTAAATAATCTAGCTGTTACAATGCGTGGCAGAACTGAAATATCCAAATATGAGAGAGTTGTTAATTGCCCCAAGAGTGGCGGTCCTTCCAGCTCGCAGCGACATACTCAAGATAGCACTTTCTGTTACAGCTGCCCTGTCATGACTGTGCCTTGATTGACGATTCGAGCCCCCAAGGAACCTTCTACAAGCAATGAACGTCCCTTCCTTCATGACTTGTTCAGCTCCGATCTTCCTGCAGTCTATTTGTCTCACTACCTTCATAAATCGCATCATGTTAGCACAAATTAAGAGATGCACAGCTTTAATCATCACAATCATAAGTATTAATACAATAAAACAATAATCGGCCATACCTTGGTAATTTGGGGAATAAGATAAGGACAATAAGTCGAATTGCCAAGGTAATTGGTGTAAGACAAGGGAAGGGAAGATGATAAATAATGGTCAAAAAGGGCCAATTCTGGGCTCAACAATGCCGAGCAGAACAATATTTCATTCTGCATAATACTTTTGATGTCCAGAAAGTTCCACTTGCATCCTTTTATTTGGAACAAGAAGCCTTTCAATGGTACCATTGGTACATCAAAGCTCATCTCGAGCCAAACTGGACAGATTTTTGCCAACTCCTTTTGCCACGATTTGGTCCTAGTGCTTTTGATGACTTCACAGGAGCACTCACTAAACTTCACCAAATTGGCACAGTGAGAGAGTATCAGACAGAATTTGAGAAATTGGCCAATCACACAGAAGGATTGTATGATGAATTCTACAGGAGTTGTTTTATCAGTGGTCTCAAGGATGAAATCCGCTCAGAGGAAAAAATGTTTTGTCCCAACATAATGATGGAAGTCCTAGGGTTGGCTAAGTTGGCAGAGGACAAGATCGCAGCTCAACAACGCTCCAAAGCCACCTTTGTTCCCTTCAGAAATATGCGTTCCCAACGACCTCCCATCATGCCTGCTCCTCAACCAACTCCTATCAAGCATTTGTCTGAAACAGAGATGCATGCACACCGAGAAAAAGCGCTTTGTTATAATTGTGATGAGAAATTCACTCGGGGACATAGATGTGTTCAACAAAAGCTCTATCTCTTGGATGTGGATTCTCCGCTTGCCTCAAAACTTGGTGAAGAAGCTCCAGATACAGTAGATGTTCAGGTTGACATTCAGCACCCGCCTGTTGATACCCCATCTCAAGACGACCCACCTGAGATCTCTCTCCATGCTGTAACTGGCGTCACCACCCCACAAACAATGCGGGTCAGGGGATACGTCAAGAAGCTCCCTCTTACCATACTCATTGATTTTGGTAGCACTCATAACTTCATTGACCCTGGGATTGCCAAACAGGCTGATTGTTTTGTCCATCCTTGTTCCAACTTTGAAGTCATGGTTGCCAATGGGGGCACCTTACCTTGCAAGGGGAAGTGTCGTAATGTGCGTATCTCTATGGAATATTATAACCTGCGCTCTGACATGTTTTCCTTATCCTTAGGTGGATGTGATGTGGTTTTGGGTGTTCAATGGTTACGCACACTTGGCCCTATCTTATGATATTTTGTTGAACTTTGGATGCAGTTTTCAGTCAATGGGACACAACACAAATTTATGGGCTTACAACTTGGGTCTCTCTGCATCATCAGTTCACAACGATTGGAAAAGATCCTTAAGAAGAATTCACATGGTGTCATTGCTCAGCTCCATTCCCTTCAAATGCACCCACCAACGGTCTCCACTACTTCCTTGGATAGATATGCAGGTGTCTTTGTTGCACCAGTAGGCTTGCCGCCTTCACGAGACCTTTCCGGTAAGAATTTTACCGCATCTACATCTCAGCAGGACATGATGGCTATTTTACGTGCAGTACAGAAGTGGTAGCCATCCCTATTGGGGAATTATTTCTACATCAAGACTGATCTCCAAAGTCTCGAAACTTTTCTGGAACAACGGGTCTCCTCCCCAGCACACCTGAAATGGGTTCTCCAACTCATGGGTTATGACTATGCGACCACATACCAGAAGGGTAAGGACAATATGGTGGCAGATGCTCCTTCTTGCACATTTGATGACCCAGTTTCTCTTACAGCTATTTCTCTACTTGTTCCAAATTGGTTGCAATCTGTTCAATGGGGCTATCTCTTCTATGAACTCCATGCTTCTTCATCAACAAGGCACTCTGGGTTCCTCAAAACGTATGATCAACAATAATGTAACTTCTTTTGGCAGGGATTGAAAATGAAAATTCAATGGATGGTGGTTGACTGTGATACTTTCCAGGTCAACAAAGGTGAAACGACCCTCCTTTCGGGACTGCTCGAACCCTTGCCCATCCCTACACAGATTTGGACAACTATTTCTATGGATTTCCTGGAAGCACTCCAGTGCTATAGTACCACATCTAAAAGGACACCACATGAAGCAGTCTCTGGACAGGCACCACCAGTTCTTCTTCCATACACCTTCAGCAGCTCCCCAGTTCAGGCAATTGACTCAATTCTTCGAAACCGCAATCAGCTTCTTCTCATTCTGCAGGACAATCTTCACATGGAAAGAATTCGACTGAAACAACAAGCCGATCAGCACCGTTCTGCGCACACTTTTCACGTCATTGATATGGTTCTTCTTCATCTACATCCTTCCATGCAATCCTCCCTGAAACTCAAAAGGCGCCAGTGGCCCAGAATGCAACCCGAGGATGCTACAGGGGACCCACTCCTTCAGATTCTGCATCAATTTCCACATCTAAAGCTTTGAGGACAAAGCTTTTTCTAAGGGAGAGGGGATGTTAGGAACCCATGTCTTTACTTTGTTAGTATATTGTTGTTGGATGCATATGCTTTGTAAGTCGTCCCGTAGTATTTGTTGATCCATAGTTTGTGTTATTGTTGTTGGCGCATATGCTTTGTAAGTCGCCCATAGTTTTGTTGATCCATAGTTTGTATTGGCCCATGGTTTTGACCTGTAGTAATTGTTGATCCATATTTTGTATTGGCCCATGGTTTGTATTGACACATGGTATTGAACCATGGTATTGGCGCTTAGACTTAGTATATAAGTGTGTGTTGAGGCCTATGAAGGCACTGTGAAGTTATTTGTATTGAGCTTTCTCAAAGGAGGTTGCCCCCTCGAAGTGGCCTGTGATCAATATAAAAGTGATTATGAGTTCTGTCATTTCTGCTATTTCGCATATTCTTATTAATTAATTGTTGCAGGTGCTTCACACCTGAGCTGATACTTCCTCCAGGAGCAGCCTGGGGAGATATAGGTATGTTTATGTTTTTGAAAAATTATTTAATTTTTTCAATTTTATGTATATATGATTTTTATGATGAGTTTGAAGAACTGAAGCAAAGTGTCAAATGCAGATGTTGGACCAGTACACCCTGAGGGACACCCATATACTTTCGTGAGACCAGTAGAAGTGGGTGCAGCTGATGCCACACTGGGGACCATAGAGAGGAAGATGAGTCAGTTGACTCATGACATTCCTACATATCGTATCGAGCGGATGTCAGTTGATATGCAAGAGGATGTGGTTGGTGTGCCCCCAACTTGGATTAGGTTACTGCGGAAAGTAGCTAGGCTGGTCATATGCTACCAAGAGGAAGCAGAGGCAGATGAGGCCCCACCTTCTCCATAGGAAAAGGATATTCTATGTATATTTTGAGGCCATCGAGCCCAATTTTGTATCTTATGACATGAATATATGACAAACTTATGATCCAAACTCATACTATTTTTTGATATAGTATCGGATATATTTACATGTGTGTTATTGTGTTTTATGCATGAATTACTTATGTATGTGAATGATGCAAATGCCAATCTAAAACATGATTTGGAAATGATTCATCTAATGCATTCAAATTCCTTGGGATATGTTGATATGTGATATAACTAAACTATCTCTCAAGTAACTTAACGTGCATGAATTGACATAGCAAAGTAGGATCTCTAGCCTGATAAACACCCATTAATTGAAAAACAACTAACTGTAAGTCGAGCCATACCTCCAAATGTGAAATGCCATGAAACAGGGCATCTTAGAGTAGCTCTATGACTGCACTGTATTCAGCCACATTGTTCGTTATGGGACCTAAACAAGCCCCTCTCGAAGACACCAGTTGACCAGTTGGTGAGTAAATAACTTAAGCAGCTGCGGCCAACTGACGGGTGTGGCGGCTAGCGCCATCAACAAACCCTATAAAGTGTTCAGTTGACATCTGAAACAAAAAGAAATAAATGCATAAGACGTAACTACAACTGTAAATAAAGCTAACTATACAAAATGTACAGCTAAAAATACATGAAAAAGCACAGATGCCTAAGCATAGTACTTCTTCAAGTAGGGTCAATGCCTGGAATCTCATCATGAGACTAGGAAAATATGTCATGGAAATCATTAAAAATATTGGTGTACGAAATGATCTCATCAAGATAACAGTCCACTCCAATAAAGATGTTTTTCGTGACCCCAGGTTCAGTGGAAATGTTGATCGGGATGGTTCTCGCTGTACTCGTCCTATTCCCTTTGACAAAAACAACTTGTGAAGTGGAAGGGACATCAGACCAATCAACATTCTCATTGGGTCTCGGAGGGAACTCACCTCTCTCTATCAAGTTCAGAACGGGAAGTAAATAGGACCTGGGGTGTAACTGTTCCCAAGGGTGTCTCAGGCCTATCATAGCTTCCAAAAATGTTTCGTCAGAAGGAAAAACTGTGTCCAAACTATCAGGAAAGAAGTTGGATTTTGCTGACCATGCTGAAGCATAATCCATATCCGACTCGTTAAAGACCAACAAAGTCATGATATGTTCTATTGCGGATTGTTTTGAATCCAAGTAGGTTACCTCTGCAACAGATACATGCACAGCTGGTTCTGATTCAGTAGGGAGAATCCATGGATCTGTCGTTGAACAGACCGTGGAGGTCTCGGAAGGTGAACATTCTTCATAACCAACAAACAAGGCGGGAGCAGGTAGGTCAAAAGTGCCTATTAAGGACCCATAGAGACCTACTCCTAAACTCTCAATGACTGAGCTGAACTAATCAATCAACATAATGGATGAATCTAATGAAGTCTGGTTGTTCTTTCGGGTAAACGAAAGTTGATCGACTGTGACGATCTTGCCTTCGTGGGGGAACATTATGACTCGGAAGATAGCTGATGGAACAGCCTGCATGGCATATGTCCATCTCCTTCACAACAACAAATTGTAATCGAGCGGAGCATCCAAAACTTCAACCTGTACTGATACTAGTTTTCCTAAAAGTTCAACATCGAAATATGGTAAGATTTCGTGTGGACGGAAAGATCTTCCATCGAAGGTAGTAAGTATTGTGTGCGAGGGAGCTAACTCAGGCTTTCCCAAATCCTTCCAGCAAGAGATAGAAATTACGCACGTTGATGTGCCCTCATCTACAATATATCGTCGGATGGTCATGGGACCATGGACGACCTCTATCTGGAGAGCGACATGATATGGAAACCGGTACTTGATATTTGTCATATCAAAACGCGCAAGCATGGCAGATGAATCAACACTCCCAATCGCTGCGAGGAGTGGACTACATTGCAATGGGAAACTTTGCAGTACCTCCAAAGTAGACATGGCACAAGGGGTTTGGGCTAAATCCTCCACAACATTATAGTTGGGGGAATCCCGCGCATTAGGGTTGTGCACAACCCATTTGAAGACACCTTTTGGTATCTTTGGTAGCGTCTCCACCGAAATGTGAAGAGGAGTAGAGGATTCAGGAGCATCTTTCTGTTGCAGATCCGGGGTATAGTTCCTTGCTCGAGTTTGCAATAGAGCATCTAAGTTAACCATGTTAACGAAAGACTGATCAGCAGAGGTGGCATGAGTGGTGCCCCCAGCACTAGAGCTGCCAGAAGCTGAACTCTATCCATGAGGGAAAGGGTCTTTTAAGATAGTTGGTTTCTTCTCACGGATCAACTTCTGAGCTTCTTTCATTAGAGGGCATTGATGGGTAAGGTGGTCTTCTTGACATAGTTTGCAAGGGAACTTAGCCTTCCATTTCTCTTTTTTACCCTCCTCGGCATTTTGATTGTTGTTGGGATTTTTTTTGTTTCCCTCCCCTTTCTTGCCCTTTCTTTTGGGCTGCTGAGAGCCCTTTTGGTTTGTCTGCACCTGTTGTATAGATTCTGTAGTAGAAGGGGAGGATGCAACAGAAGTTACTTTTGCAGCAGAATGTTTGACTGACAAGGCGTGAACCTGCTTTGTTAAGGCATCAAATGCTGTAGAGTCGACTGAACCCACAATGCCATCAACATGTGGTCCAGGTTTAGGTTTACCGAAGTCTATATTAGACCTCGGTGCATCAGGAATAATTTCATACAACAACCCAGACTGAGCATAAACTAAGTCGAGCTGCTGGGTTCTCAAAATGGATTCCTCTTTAGAGGACATCCCTGAAGTGGCAACTTCCTTAGAAACATAAGGAAGAAGTGACTTAAGGTACCATTCTAATAAGAATGTTGGGGGGATGTCAGCCTTGATGAGCCTCTTTCGCCTTTGCCACTCCTGAATGTGATCAGATAGGTGAGTGGCCTTGTTCTGTCGAAATGTTGACAAAAGGTCTGTGCCGACATCATACCGGACAAGAAGTTGAAAGTGGTTCAAAAACACAATTGCAAGATCCTGGAAGGTGCCATAGGAAGCTGCAGGAAATTCAATATACCACTTGGCTATGACACTAGTTAAGGTTCTTTGAAAGAGCCTCAACATTATGGAATCATCGTTCAGTGAATTGGAGGAACATCGGAGATGAAAAGTCGTGACATGGTGACCAGGGTCTTCACCAATCTTGCCTTCAAACTTCAGAATGTCCAAGGGAAACTTAGTGGGGATGGGTGGCCATGCAGGGTCATGACGCACAGGGTCATTCGTGAGTTTTGAAAGATCTGGCAAGTTTGAAGTTTCCAGAAATGGTAAACGTGGTTGAGCCGATGGAATCTGGTAGACAGGAACCTGGTATTGGGAACCACCCATTGCCTGGTTCGTGTACTATTGGTTGGGGTTGGCCCTAGCCATCGGTTGTGAAATGAAAGGATTGAAATTACTCCACCCAAAAGAAAGCATATTAAAACCCTATGTGTTTGTCCACTGTGGCTAGGTGTTAGCCCCTTGTTGTTGCAGCAACACCCCCCCAAAAAATTTTGTACATATTGGGGCCCCTCCTTTCATTTTCTGTAGAAAGTTTGCCTTAAGAAGCCATCCCAGCTGTTATCTTTGTTTTTCAACATAAAATCTTGTTTCCCAACATAACATCTTGCCATAAACCTTTCCATTTTTCCCCCAAGGAACCAAAAAGGAACTTAGAATTTTTTCCCGACATTTTGGAGTCTCTCGGGCTATCTCCCCGCAGTTGCGGAAGCCAAACGCATAAGCTTCTCGAAAAATGACTTAGAATATTTTGAGCGTGTTGCGGGACGTAAGAAGGAAGTTCTTCGGAGCCTTTCAGTCTTCTCTCCCGCAACGGCGGCAGTCTTTTACATAACCCTCCCGAAAGAGACTTAGCAATTTTCGTTGGAAAGCTGCGGGAGCCGTTGGGTATTTCTTTCCGAAACGGTGGAGCTATTCGTCGAAACATTCCGCAGTCACGGAGGCATTCGTTTTTTCCGTTCGAAACGGTGAGCGCCATTCGTCAAATCTCCCCGAAACTTTGGCAAGAGACTTAGAATTTTTCTTTGAAATTGCGGAATCCTTCAAGCTTCTCCACCCGAAACTTGCGGAAGACATCCGTCAAATCCTTCTGCAACTGCAGAAACCTTCGAGTTTTCGTTCCGAAGCTCACCGAGAAAATGTTGCGGAAGCCTTCAACGTTTTCATTCCGAAATGGCAGAAGCCATTGGCGAGAGCTCTCTGCAGTTTTGGAGGCCATCACGGTAGCATCCCGGGAAGGTTTGTCGAAGGAATTAAAACATTCACGTCCTTTTGCAGAAACCGTTCATCTTTTTCTCCCGAAACCGCGAAAAAGTTCGCCCTAACTTGCCGAAACGCCGAAACGCTTAGGCCTTTCCGGAACGATTCAAAGAAGCCGACCGCAACCACGGAAACTTTCAAGTTACCCTTCCGAAACAACGGGAAGCATTCGCCATATCTTCCCGAAACCCCGCGAGAGTTAGAAAATTCTCGATTTGCGGAAGCTATTGGCGAGTGACTCCCGAAACGGCGGAAGACTTGGCGTTATCCGTCCGCGACGCGGGTTTCTTTTACGGAACGTTGTGAGTTTTCCTTCCGCGGCACGCCCGGAACGGCAGAAAATTTCGCCATATCTTTCCGCAACGGCGGGTAAGATTCACCAGTTTGTCCCGCAGGAGGCGGTCGCACGCAAACCAAGACGGCTTGATTTGACGTCGACGTACCGGTATTTAAACCGTGGCTAATTGTGCCACCCACCAAATTAAATGCTTGCACGTGCCTATTCTATTTAAATAAGCGGTGGGGGGTACGAGCCAATGCATTGTTAATTCTCAATTCGAAGATTTGTTGGACGCCGCGCAAACCACCCGAGCTCAGATTGCTCAACCACGTTCATGGCCACCTCAGTCAGCTATCCTCGTCGGTGCCAGGTAGGATCTTAACCATTAAATCTGTCCCTTATACGTGTCAAATTGCTATTGGGTTGTCATTTGTTTTGAAAACGATAGGCATTGGTTGAATTCGACGGGAAAAATGCCCGTCATTGGCTATTTTGCACGTCAAATACGGCTTAATTTTCATTTGTTCCATCATACGAAACATAGAAATCTCAAAACGTTCGACCGTTGATCTGCAAGCCGCATATGTCGTTGTTCTTCACCGTCAAAGTCACCCAAACCCCGTGAATGTTTAAGTTACGTGAGCCGAAACCCGAAACTATGGCCACCCGAGCCTTTTCATCAATCTTTCTCCGGCGCCATCACCCTTGCTCGAACTAAAACCTCCCATAGAGCACCTCGGCAAGTGCCGTAAATGACAATAGCGTTCGAAGCCCTCGCCAGGTCGTAAATATGAAAGTGGCTCCCTATTTCGTCACAGGGTTATTTCACCCTAGACTTCCCCGCCACTAGCCTTTTAAAAGCACAATGACGAAAGTTACCCTCTTCCCCAAGGCTAGCCCGAGAGCGGATTGTTTCTGTGACATACCTATCCTCACAGGAGCATTCCAAACCTACCCCTTCAAAGAATTAGGATGGCTAAAATTTATAATTATATTCCTGTTGAAATGATGTATTCTGATTCCTAAACATACAGCTTCGTTGTCCTTATCTCATTGACATATTAAAACAATGATGCTCTCTGTTAAAATCTCAAAGTATGTTGCTCAATATCATGATGACTTGTATATGGGTGCTATCAGGGATAAATCAAAATGCTGAAAATCGGTAAGAAGAAGGCTAAAATGACAGAAAAGAAGCCTGCGCCACTTAAAACTGAGACCTCACTCCAAGATACTAGGTGCACCACTGGTGTTCCTCCAGAAGTCAGATGGGGTGACATTTACAGAATGATCCGGGACCAAGAGATCCCGGATATGTTGCTAGAAGAAGGGCCGATTTATCTCAATATCAGAGCCTCAGGCATAACTAGAGCCGCTACCCGCCCTAAGTTGTTCCCCTGTGCTGAAGTGATCGGATGGATACTCCAACATGCCGATGCTGAAGGAAGAGTGATAAATGACAGCGGGAAAGTGGCCATTGCCTCATTTCAACCCGCATATCTTGCGGTAGCATACAAATTTCCCCGTGTCCAACAATCTCTGACTGATGAATGGCTGAGCCAGATGAACAACGTCGAGATGGCCAAGAAGCTACTAATGGCAGGAAAACATTTGAGAAAGAAAGGAAATGATGAATATGACGTACAGAATATGAGACCTCCTTTCAGATTGATCGCTTTGATGTTGTGCAGAATCTTCAGCATGCCCGATGGCACATTGTATAAAATTCAGTGGGTCCCTATTATCCACTTCGTGGCATTTAAGGGAACTGTGTTTGACTGGGCCACTCTCCTATCAGATAGTTTGGCCTCAATGATAGTTGCTGCTAAAGAAGGACTAGCCTTGAAGAGGGCTGAATTTTTCATGTCCTCATATCTGATTGATTGTATTTTGGCCAAGATGGACTTCCCCAAATTGGGCTGCACATGGGATAAGGCCACCACCCCGGTCTATATCGCTTTCAAGATATCGTGGGCTCAGAATTACAAGCCCAGCTACAAACTCATCTGTGAGGGGTTCATCATTCCCCTATATGAGAAGATATTCAAGGAGGAACCCAACTGCCTATCAGAGAATGCTTTGGAAGTCCTTGAGAATTACGGGGATTTTTACTTTTCAGAGCAAGGCACCTACCTCATAATGTTTGGAGGGACTAATCCCCCATACATTTTGCCGCAGTATGCCACAGATTATGTGATCCTCAAAGAAGCAGTAAGACAAATCTTCCTGGACGGAATTGGAGCAATGCTCCACAAACAGCATAAGGCTTCCTTTCCTCCTCTACCTTTCTGCATAGGTGCTTACAAGTTCTCGGGGGTTGCCTAAGCCGAAGAATTTGTTCAAGAGCTGAAACCCTTCCACTTCGGTGAGGTAATCTTCCACAGGAATGACAGGAAGGGAAGAGTTGCTGAGCACTGTAAGGAGATTTATGCTCACTTCAAGTACTCTCACTACCCTGATGCCGAGGAAGAGGCATTCAGGGGCATCAGCAACATGACTGAGCTATGGGTCTGTCGCCAAGGCACTGGAGCAAGCTCTAGCTCAGCCAAGGTCCAGAAGACCAGCCAGTAGCAGGAGAAAGAAGCTGAGGATGCCCGAGCTCAGGAAGAGCTCAGATTAAGAGAAGAAGCAAGGTTACTCCAGGAAGCGAAGGAAGCCAGATTGCAACGGGAGGTGGAGGAAGCCAGGTGGAAGCAAGAAGCTGAAGCAGCAAGAAAGCAGCAGGAAGCTTAAGTGGCAAGAATGCAGCAAGAATCTGAGGATGCCCAGCAGTAGAAAGAGGTTGAGGATGAAAGGCTACGGAAAGCCGAAGAAGAACTGAAAGCAAGGGAAGATGCTCAAGCAAGTGGGTCTGGTGTCAAAGACATGGAAATAGACACATCTCAAGCAGGTGGCTCTGGTACCCAAAATAAGGGCATAGATCCGGCTCAGGAAGTCTGGACCCCACCTGCTGAAGAAGACATAGACATCATAAACCGACCAATTGTCCCGTACACACCATCAGGAAAACATACGGTGTCCAGGTGGAATGAGTTTGTCTATGACAAGAAAAGGAAAGCAATGGTCTTCAAATCAGAGGAGAGGATCAAAAGTCCCTTCCATGAAGACATCGTTACCCACCGAGAGGTCACTGTAATGAAGAATACAAATCAGGATCCCTTTGCTATGGCATCCGCAGTTGTAGAAATAGAAAAAGCATCGCTGGACAATGTGGGTGTGATAGTTAGAGAAAATGTTTTGACAAAGAAGAGAGCTCGTTCGCTACAACAGACTGTGGCTAATGAGCAAGCTCAAAGGGATCTAGTAGTGAACAAGTATAATTGCTTGTATGCCAAGCATAAGGAGCTGTCAAACAGGTATAGCCAGCTGGAGGAGGAAAAGGACTAGCTATGTTGATGTATATGTAACTTCGGAATGTATTTCATATATGTTGTATGTACTCCTATAGAGATGGTATTATTCCTCTATAAGGAAGTGTCGTCATTTATATTGTAAGTGTCGTAACTTATACTTGATGGGTTATTAGACCACCTTGTTGGGGTCGGCCCTGTATAAGTCATGTGGGTCAAAGGGTTATTAGACCACCCTATTGGGGGTCGGCCATGTGGGTCAAAGGGTTATTAGACCACCCTATTGGGGGTCGGCCCAGTCAGCATTATGTTATGTGGTTAAGTTCGAGCCTACATGAGTTAGGTAAAAAGGCAAGTCAAGTCAAGTATAAATAGAGTGCGGGAGGCACTCTATTTACTCACTCACTTCTCACACATGCACTCAAGGAGGAGTGGCGCACTTATGGAGGAGGAGGATCTGCTACTAGGTTGTGTCTATCTCTTATGGTTGGTTGTATCATTGCTCTATCTATCTCTGAGGAAGTTATTGGGGTTTTTCACCTTTATGGTTTTCCCCAAGTAAATCTTTGTGTCTCTTGTGTGCTTGCATTATTGTCTCCATGATTGATATGCTGTAGATATGCTGTACATGTTGTTCTCTCAGTTAATATCCTAGATCAGATTGAAGTAAATTCTGAAAATTTAACATGGTATCAGAGCTAGCCTGAAAGAAGGCATGATATGGCATGTATGACACTTGTTGCACTTACGATGCTAGGGCTTCATATAGCAAAAACCAGTCATCGTAGCACTTTCGCTATAAATCCGTTTTGGAAAAGTTTTCGGATCTGAAATTTTTACAGGCTGAAGCTAAGATCTCCAGGTATCTTGTGTCCAAAGGAAAACCTCTAATTCGTTGTACTTTGTGATTTATGATCTGTACAATATAGGGTTTCTGCCTCTTCCAGATCTGAGTCAAAATCAAGTGACCTTGGGAAAAAGGTCATATCTCGGGCTAGGAAGCTCCAAATAAAATTTCGTAAAAAGTGACAGGTAGCACACATTCTGTACTATCTCAAGAAAGTTTTTCAGAGGCCGAAGTTAAAAAAGTGACACGTGGCACTCCGTACAATTGCGCTCTCCTGTTTTATCCCAAAACAGGTCACGTTGCGACATTTGGCATAACTCTCTCTCAGAGAGTCCAATTGAGGTCAGACCTATCAGGATGGAAAGGTAAGAGGACGAGCTATCTAAGAAAACGTTTTCAGAGGCCGAAGTTAAAACAGTGACACGTGGCACGCCGTACAAGTTCGCTCTCCTGTTTTATCCCAAAACAGGTCACGTTGCGACATTTGGCATAACTCTCTCTCAGAGAATCCAATTGAGGTCAGACCTGTCAGGATGGAAAGATAACAGGTCAGGCTATCTCAGTAAACTTTTTCAGACCCTGTGGATCAAAAATTTCGGAGTTACACCAGAAACAATCAGGTACATATTTCTGTCAAAACAGAATTATTTTTTGGTACCTTCATTCATGGCTTCCGGAATTTAGGGCTTTGGAGAAAGTTGGAATTTTTGTAATCGAAGACCATGGCTGGATGCTGCTCATCAAAATAGAAATTTAGAGACCAAGATCAGAATTTTTGGTTGGGCAGAAGGCCGGGCTTGATTAGACCCTAGTTCGGGACTTTGATCAGAAAAGTGAAAAATTAGGGCTTCTGTAAAAATGGGAATTTTTGAAATCTGTGACCACGGCTGGAAGCTCCTCAGAAAAATAGAAGCTTCTAGCTTTGGATCAAACATTTTGATTGGGTAGAAGAGTGGGCTTCATCAAACCCCAGTTCAGGGTCACGTCCAGTGAATCCAGAAGTTTCAAAAGCAAAATTGAGGAGTGAAACTTTGCAGTTTTCAATTTCTGAATATACCAACTTGATCAGCTCATCAAGGCACATATTTCTATCCTGTCAGAAGTTTGAAATTCAAAGTTTGAATTTTTGGGGTTTCTCTGACAAACCCATATCCAGCTCCAGGTCCAGTTCTTGCAAATCAAGTGGATTGGGTTAATCCTAGAAGAAGAAGGATTGATCATCTGCATGAGTGAAGAAGTTCCGGTTTCAGAGGGAGATGAGGCTAAGGCCTTACATAAGAAGATTACAAGCGATCTCGACAGGTATGACTCATCGAGGTATGTTTCGATATTTGTCCATGATTAAGTTTATGGTATGTTTGTCTTCATGTTATCACGGTTAGTACAATTTTGATGTTAGATTTGTCGTATCACCTTAACAAAATTATGAATGCATGATAGAAGATATTCATTGGTTAGGGTGTTGACACTTATGATTGTACTAATGCATTATGGTGTTGTATGAGGTTTATGTTGTCTACTAACATGAAAGGTACACCAAGAAAGACAAATCATGTTCTGGTCCAAGAACATATGATCATGATGACATGAGGACAAAGATTCATCCATTGTCATGGATATCATAAAAGATCCATTCACGATGTATGTATAACTTGGTTTTATAATGGTTAATTTATGAGACATGCAGGTTACTAGCACAAGTCACTAAAGAGAACCAGAAGACATTATGCAGGTATGTTAGACATAAATAGCTAGCATGCTAATCCAGGTATGTTTTTTCCTATATCAAGCTAGAATCCTACCTTGTGTTAGGATCTTATACTGTTGTTGATAATGATTATTCATGAAGTCATAGGTTTGAATAATCATGGTTGGATGTATTTTATTGTTCTTACTATAATTGATGATATGACTAACCAGAAGAATCATGAAAGTATAGGTTTGAATAATCACAGGTTTTATGCACATTATATCTCTTATCTTAATTGATGATTCAACTAACGCGAAGAGTCATAGGTTTGAGTAATTATAGGTTTAGACATGTTATGATTCTTATGATTTGACTAACCATAAGAATCCTGCATAAACCTTGAATAATAATGCTTACTATTTTTGTTTGAAATGATCATGACTATACATGCTTGAGATTATTGTGTTTTAATAGTACACTAATGAATGTATGATTTTATATTAGACCTAGAGGATAACACAATGATGATACTAACAAGCATGCATAGGGATCGAGAATGTATATAAGTTCAAGGACAGGTAATCCAGGGAGCAAAGATCAAGAGGGAGTACACTTCAGTAGTTTCTGCAAGAATGCAGATATTCAGAGGGAGTTGACCATCTTTCTACATTCCACAACAGAAAGGTGTAGAAGAAGCTACTGCAGATTAGGACTCTAGCAGCTCCTGCAAGAAAGCAAAGACTCAGAGGGAGTCCACCCAACGAACAAACAAAGATAAGTATTTTAATTTCTTGCATATGTGTTTGTTTAAATAAAATTGTTCAATGATGTATATGCTCATGTTCCTAGACTTAGGATATGTATAGTTGCATTGATGAACAGTATACTACTAATATACATGGGTAAGTGGCCTATGGCACTGTACAACATTCCATTGCTACTTATCTAGAATGAAACCTCTTTGCTGACATGTTGGGAGTTGTGCACACTCTTAACAATGTTCTGGTAGAGATTGGAAGGCATCTAGAAAGTTATGGGATATGGATAAATGTTGTATTGGAGCATTGGCTAAGATAATTGCATGACTGTATGACATATTTCTTTATGTGTAAAAATTTGTTCTGAAAACTATGAGATGTTTTCTAATCATGCAATTTAACTTGTTGTGTAGGAAAGATCGTATGCCATCTCCTACAAAAGGACTACAACATTTGTTCCAGCAACAAAGATATTTATTGAAGATATTGAAGTTCCCAGGATCTGGGATGAAGAAATAGAATGCCATGATCCGTCGATCATGAAGAATGATGTTTGGGATGTAATCCCAAGACGTGAAGGGAAGTTTGTTATGACTTCCAAATGGAACTATCAAATCAAGCATATTGCAGATGACAGCATTGAGAAATATAAAAGTGATGAAATAATAGATACACCAGATGGATTTCAAGACAACATGGTGTAGTCAGATATGTGTGCAGAACTTGGTATGGTAGGATAGACAACTTTCTATCCAGTTTGGGCTTTACCAAGAGTAAAGCGGATTCCAACCTTTACTACAAGGTTGAGGAAGGAAATCCAGTGATACTACTTTTGTATGCAGATAACCTGTTTGTTACACGTGAAAATAGCTTGATTGCCGACACACAGCAAAAGCTTTCTTCCAAGTTCGAGATGAAGAACTTGGGGATGATGCACTATTTGTTTTTTTGGCATGGAGGTGTGGCAGAGTGCAGATAGAATCTTCCTTGGACAAGGGAAGTATGCAGTAGAGATCCCAAAGAGGTTCGGGATGATGGATTGCAAGGCCATGGCCACACCTATGGCATCAAATCTGAAGCTTCTATGTGATGCTTCATTTGAGCCGATTGATGTCTCTATGTATCGCCAGATGATTGGGTCCTTGATGTACCTGACGAACACGAGACCAGACATTTGCTTTGCTGTGAACACATTGAGCCAGTTCCTGACGGATCCGAGGAGTGTTCACCTGGTTGCTGTAAAGCATGTTCTGAGGTACCTGAAGGGTACAGTGGATTATGGGCTCAGGTATGAGGAGAATCAAAAGTTTAACCTGCAGGGTTGTGTTGATTCAGATTGGGATGGCAGTGCTGCAGATAGGAAGAGCACATCTGGGTGCTGCTTCAGTATGGGATCAGGTGTGATCTCATGGTTTAGCAGGAAGCAGTCCTGCGTAGCACTGAGTACAGCTGAGGCAGAGTATGTTGCAGCCTGTTCAGCTAGTTGTGAGGCAGTATGGCTACAGAAGCTACTGTCTGAGTTATTTGATCTCCCGTTGGAAGCTACTGGTATCTTCTGTGATAACCAGAGTTGTGTGAAGCTGTCTGAGAATCCAGTGTTTCATGACAGGTCGAAACACATAGAGATCAAATATCACTATATCAGGGATATGGTGCAGAGAGGAGCTGTGAAGCTCCTATATGTTGCGACAGACGAGCAGATTGCAGATGTGCTGACGAAGCCACTAGCCAGGGTGAAGTTCGAGTACTTCAGAGAGAGGCTTGGCGTTCTTCAGATCGAGGACACTTCGAGGAAGAAGTGATGGACACATTTGCTGAAGCCATTCCAAGCATGTTGGAAGGAGGATCCTTCACATGGCTGTGGATGTAAGCGCTGGATGATGAGCATCAGGATGATGTTCTGGTTTCTACTGGATATGATCAGTTGGATCATTTTATGTATGTATGTATGCATCATGTTGGATGCTTGGACCATGTATCTATATATGTATCAGGTGGATACATTGTGTGATCAGGTGGATCATGTATGGTGATATGTATCATGTATTTGTATTTGTATCAGGTGGATACATTGATGATCAGGAGGATCATGTATGATGATATGTATCAGGTAGATACTTGGTATGCATCAGGTAGATGCATTGATGATCAGGTGGATCAGGTATGATGACATGCAGCAGGATGTTGCAGTGATGATCAGGATGATCATAGATGACGAGCTTCAGGATGTTGCTCCAGATGATATGCAGCAGGATGTTGCAGTGATGATTAGGATGATCATAGATGACGAGCTTCAGGATGTTGCTCCAGATGATATGCAGCAGGATGTTGCAGTGATGATCAGGATGATCATGGATGACGAGCTTCAGGATGTTGCTCCAGATGACATGCAGCAGGACGTTGCAGTGATGATGATCAGGATGATCATGGATACATCAGGATGATGTATGGTGAGTATCAGGTTGATACTCTATGGCCGTGGATCAGGTTGTGCAGATGAGCATGTAATAGCGCCCTGGGAGATTTGCAGATGGTCTTTCGAGGTTTTGCCTATGGCATGTAATATCGGTGCCCTAGGACATCTGGCAAATGCTCTTTCGAGGTTTTGCTCTGGGAGGACATGTAATAGCGCCCTGGGAGATCTGCAGATAGTATTACGAGGTTTTTCCTATGGCATGTAATAGCGCCCTGGGATATCTGGCAGATGCTCTTGCGAGGTTTTGTCCTATGGCATGTAATAGCGCCCTGGGAGATCCAATAGGTTGGGCTTTGTGCCCGTAATCAGTCCTGGGATGCTCTTGCGAGGTTTTGCCATGACCACATGTAATAACGCCCTGGGAGATCTGCAGATAGTCTTACGAGGTTTTTCCTATGGCATGTAATAGCGCCCTGGGATATCTGGCAGATGCTCTTACGAGGTTTTGTGGTGGACCACATGTAATAGCGCCCTGGGAGATTTCAGGTCGGAGTTGTGTACCCGTAACATCCTGAGATGCTCTTGCGAGGTTTTGTGGTGGGGTCACATGTAATAGCGCCCTGGGAGATCCTATAGGTAGAGCTGTGTGCTCGTAACAGCCTGGGATGCTCTTTCGAGGTTTTGTGACGCACGTAAAAGTCCTGAGGATTCCACAGTATGGCCAGTGATGACGAAGACCTGTAGGTGGTGGGCCTACATCCAGTATGAAAAAGGACTGGCTCTGTAGAACTTCCTATGATGAGTAGATTCAGAGATTGATTGAGATAGCAGCAGCAGTGATGATGATGATGACTCGATGACGATTATCCAGTGACGATGATCCAGAGAAGATGACTTGTGCTAGAAGAACTGTGCTGAGAAATACCTTCCTAGTTAAGAGGGAGTGTTGATGTATATGTAACTTCGGAATGTATTTCATATATGTTGTATGTACTCCTATAGAGATGGTATTATTCCTCTATAAGGAAGTGTCGTCATTTATATTGTAAGTGTCGTAACTTATACTTGATGGGTTATTAGACCACCTTGTTGGGGTCGGCCCTGTATAAGTCATGTGGGTCAAAGGGTTATTAGACCACCCTATTGGGGGTCGGCCATGTGGGTCAAAGGGTTATTAGACCACCCTATTGGGGGTCGGCCCAGTCAGCATTATGTTATGTGGTTAAGTTCGAGCCTACATGAGTTAGGGAAAAAGGCAAGTCAAGTCAAGTATAAATAGAGTGCGGGAGGCACTCTATTTACTCACTCACTTCTCACACATGCACTCAAGGAGGAGTGGCGCACTTATGGAGGAGGAGGATCTGCTACTAGGTTGTGTCTATCTCTTATGGTTGGTTGTATCATTGCTCTATCCATCTCTGAGGAAGTTATTGGGGTTTTTCACCTTTATGGTTTTCGCCAAGTAAATCTTTGTGTCTCTTGTGTGCTTGCATTATTGTCTCCATGATTGATATGCTGTAGATATGCTGTACATGTTGTTCTCTCAGTTAAGATCCTAGATCAGATTGAAGTAAATTCTGAAAATTTAACAGCTAACACTCCAAATGATGATTGTGGAAGCAGAGAAGAATGGAGCGGAAGAAAATGCATCTCAGCTAGAAGCAGACAAGCGGGCATTAGCTGAGTGGTTAGAGTAAGATGAGAGCAGAACGATGGACATGTCTCCCTTCCATGAGCTGTCCTGCAGCATCCTGAAGCAAATGCATGACACTCAGGAGCTAATCACTGATGAGGTTTGCAAGCTTAAGGCCATGGTAGTCAGGTTAAAAGAAATTAATGCGGAGGCCCATAGGCTCAAAGCTAAGAATACCCATGTCAAGGCAAATATCATAAGTTAGATGGCATGGAGAGAAGGGAAAGGGGGTTTCCCCCCGCATCTTCCATTTAAATTTGTGGACGGTTTTAATGAGGACATAGCCCTGCTGGAGTTTGGCAGGAACTGTGCCAGTAAGCTGATAACCAGTGTGCAAAGAACAACAGATAAAATTAACATTCTATACCAAAAGCTCCAAGGGGTTCATGACAAATGCACATTGAGCTTCCCTCATACCCTGGAGGACTTTCCGAAAAAGGAGCAACGTTTGTGTCAACTAGAGGAAGAACTAGGCATTCAAACGGAGTATGTGAAGAGGATTGATGTCCTAGCTATTGATGACCTCCAACAGTATATTGGATTGTCATCACTCCACAGCCATCTACTGGAAGAAGTGCATCAAGATGCAGTAGCAGAAGGTCAAAGCATTAGAGCAGAGCTCAGGAAGAATGTGACTTCTCAGAAAATCTTGTTCCCCGCTGCAACAAACATAGTCGTAAGGGACACAGGTATGTGGTATAGCTACATAGCGGAGGAAGAGAAGAAAGCTGCAGCAGTAGCGGGAGCATCAGCAGATCCAGAATCTTCTCTCCCAGCAGCCTTTCCAGCAACAACAGTGGGCTCGATTCCCTCTTCCCCAGCAGTGGCAGAAAGTCTAGCCAGCTCAATCCCTTCTTCCCAGGTAGAAGCAACAGCAACAATTGGTTCGAGTGTCTCCTCCCAGGCAACATCAGCAGCATCAATTGACTTGGGCGATCCTCTCCCAGTTGAAACTCACGCACAAGAATGACAGCACGATATTAGAACATTATTTCTGCTATATGCGTTTTGTTAAAATTTCAAATGTATAGAGCGTGAGCTATGGGACAGCTGTCCATTCTTTTTGTTAAATATTTTGTAAGAGAAAAGAATCAAAATTTTGTCTATTATAGGAGAGAAAATTCAGTAGATGACAAGTGGAAGATGCTAGGTGGCAGCCCAAAGGGCAGTTTTGTAATTATAAATAGGAGCTAGGAAGAATAGAGAAGGACTTTTGGCAGGGAATGAAATTTTGGAACCCATACGAGCTATCTTGTATCGGTCCTGTAAAATCGAATTTTCTAATAAAAGCCAGGGAGAAGGATGTTTTGCATGGGAATGTTGGACGGATGTATGTCGGGCTATTCTCATGACTTCCATACCGTAATGTGAGATCATTCTTACTATCTGAACTATTTCTTTGTATTAATGATTTTGCTCCTGCCTGTGCATACGATTTTCTCCATTTTGTGAACAATGAATACGTTTCATATTAAATCAGGAGCTATCTGCTGGTATCTTTATCATTGCTGTAGAGTTCTCTTTTAGATTAAATGGCTAACTGTTCTTTCTTCAAGATAATTCATATGGCTCATTGTTCATGCCTTTAACTTGTTCCTTGCAGGGATCTTTAAATTTAATTTCAATTTGCTTACATTTAGATCTGTTTCTTCGTTCTTTCCATTTAGATTAGATAATTTTGCTTCTTTCTCTATTTCATGAGCAGTAGATACGTGTTACATTAAACTAGAAGCTATCTTCTAAGATTTTTTTTTTATCTAGCTGTAGCTTTACCTGTAAGAATTAAAAACTATCTGTTCTTTCTTTTTGTTATCTGTTACAGCTTATTGCTCATCCTTTAAACGTGCTCCCTGCCAGGATAGGTAGATTTACTTCACTTTCTAGACTTAGATCTGTCTTAGTTGCATCTAGATCAAATATTAACTAGGCACTTGCATCTCATTAAAAAACACATAAAATCCAAAAGAAAGGTGGATCGGGCCATAACCGGTATAATCGGAATTAAAATCCAAACCCACGGTTGCCGGAACCGCTAACCGGACGGATTCCCTACACCAAACGGGAGATAATCTAATTGGGATCATCTCTCGGGGAGAATCCCTTTCTGATTGATGCTACGATATCCAAGGCATCAACAGTCTTTGGCTCTAGAAGGAGGGCCTGAAAGTGCATGGGTTATAGAGGAAAATCTCCCACTACCATAGAAGACACTGAAAACCCGCTTAAAGAAAGCATTTCAAACAGCCCAGATTTTGGATTAACAAATCAAGAACGCCACATTTCTGACCCTGACCCTCAGGAAGCTTTATACACTGTCCCTCTTATAGAAATAGAAGATTTGAGAAGACATACCAGATCCTACGTTAGGCAGCTAGGTGGTTTAAACGCTGTCAATTTCCTCCCTAAGAAAATTACCCCTAGAAAAGAGCCACAATATACCCGAGATTCGATTCTTGTTCAAAGTTTCGAAGAGATTGTGAATATAACTTTGGAAGAAATTTCAGACACTCTTAACAAGGCAGATCTTGAAAACTCAGAAAAAATTTCAGACCAAGAAAATCTTGAAGAAATTACCACTCCCAAAAGTACTCCACAGAATTCACCTTACAATTCTCCACCAAGGTCTCCACATCCAAACATGGCTGTACCTGCTTGGAGAGCAAGGGGAGTGCTGAACCTAGCTGGACCATTCCATAATCTTCCTAAAAACCCAGAAAAGGTCTTGCCTAAGTACGATCCAGGGAAAGCCATTTCGGCAGAAGATCACCTCAAGAGATTTTACTTAGCTCTGAACCTTTTGAACGTACAACATGAAGACGTAGTCTGCAGGTTGTTTCCATATACATTCGAGCCAAAAGTATCATCCTGGTACTTTAGCCTACAACCCAGCTCAATTTCTAGTTGGGATGAATTAGAAAAATGTTTTCTAAAGAAATACGGAAACCAAAAGACTGTGGCCACACTTATGAAAGAACTCTTATCCCTGAGAATGGAAAAGAAAGAAAAGGTTCAAGATTTCAATCAAAGATTCACAACGCTGTTAAATAACTTCAGTGAAGCTAATAAACCAGCGGAGGAATCTCTGATTGAGTACTACACTACAGCTCTTGAAGGACCAATAGCCATGTTTGTAAAAAGATCCAAGAAAACTACCTTGATAGAGAACTTTGAGGAAGCTAGAAAGGTAGAAGAAGAAGCCGATAGCATTGCTAAACACGCCTTAGATGTAGAACAAAAACCAGCAGCTAGCAAAAAACCTTTGCTGCTCACTAGAGGTAAAGAAGAGCTATCTACGGACATGGAAAATGTGGTCAAAATGATGCAGAAATTGTCTAATAAAATCGTAGATCTCGAGAAAGACAAGGCGGCTAGCACATCTAGGAAACCTTTCAAGCCATTTTATAAGAGAAGGGAAGACAGTGATCAAACTCATCCACTAATGAATACTGCCCCTATCTTAAACTTGAACAAAATAATGATGGAAAATTTCTGCACCTTTCATCAAGAACCACATTCGGAAAAGAGCTGCCCGCAATGGATTAATTCCATGAGCTTAGTCATGAACCAAATGTTAGATTCTCAGATCCCAGACCAAGATGATCCTCTAGAAGAGTCGAGTCCTAAGTTAGAGGAACCAACCCCGGACACTACTATGGTGTTGTAGGATTGGGTACCTATGACTGAATTAGTAGAAGAAGATAGCTCTCCCTCTACCATAAATGTTGCTACTCACAGCAAAGGCCCAATCGCGGACCCTGTGCCAGCCACCGTTCCCCATAAGCCTAAAGTTTCAAAAGATCCTCCTAGGAGGCATATACCAATCATCCCACCACAGCCCAAAGTTAACCAAAAAGCGGCCAAACAGCCAAGCACTGACACCATAGTTCAGCCACCTAAGGTCACAATGAGCAAAACAGATCAGCCAAGTCGAATTGGGAATGAATCTGATATAGGATACGATATTATTAAAGATATCAAGAAGGTCAAGGCAAACGTGTCAATATTTGACATGTGCAGCCTGCCCCATCAACGAGACAAACTGCTGCATGTTTTACAACCTCAGGCCAGCACTCCATTAACTGTTTCTCAAGACAATCCCGAAATTAATGAGGCTAGCATCGGTGGAAAGTCTAAATCTCAAACTCTGCCATTCTTATTGACTTTTGAAATTTTTAACCATAATGTTCACAATTGTTTGGTAGATTCTGGAGCATCCTCAAACATTATGCCACTGTCAATTTGTAAGAAAATTAACGGGCAGCCCGTGCCATCTCCAGCTCAAATTATCCAATTAGATAGGACTGCTGTCAAGGTTATTGGGGAGATGAAAGATGTTTTAATTAGACTATCAGCTGACCCTAGAGTCTGTCAATTCATTGACATAATGGTGGTCGATATTCCTGAAGCCTATGGGATGATTTTGAGTAGGGATTGGTCTACCAAGCTGAGTGGCTACTTCGCTACGGATTGGTCTCATCTATGGCTGCCTTATCAGGACAGACATAATCAGATTAAAGTTCTTAGGGAACCTCATATGAAACAAAACGTAACTCGGTTAGAAGAAAAAAATGAGGCCGTATCTTTCTCATCCTCGGTGCTAGGCAATTACTTCTTAGAAATGGATCCGGGTAATTATCAATCTGAAACAATTAGCCATGAATCAGATAAACATTCCGATCTCCTTCATTTCACTCGGGCTGATGATGTTGATTGTAACATAGTCAATTTGGTTACTGACGTAGATTACAAAGAAACTAACTTAGTTGAATCTAAAGATACCTTTTGGACATTATACTTTGATGGTTCTAAAACTCTGAAAGGGTCCGGAGCCGGTTGTGTTCTAATGGATCCTAAAAGAAACAAGTATTTTTTGTCTTGTAGATTAGAATTCGATTGTACTAATAACACCGCTGAATATGAAGCTTTGGTGCATGGATTAAAGAAGGCCATTGGCTTAAATGTTAAGTACTTGAAGGTCTTTGGTGACTCCGAGATAGTTGTAAGACAGGTAAGGGACACTATTCATTGTCTCTCACCTCATTTGAAGGGTTATCAAGCTGAGGTATGGGACTTAATTATGCATTTTGACGCTTTCAATATAAAATCAATTCCTAGATTGCAAAATTCTGCTGCTGATTTGTTAGCAACTTCTGCTTCTAGATTGGTACCGTCAAATAATAAATGCTCAATTGAATTGATTTTCAGGCCTTCCGTTCCCGATAACATCACGAACTTCAGAGTCTTCGATGATGATGAACAAATTATCAGCTTCCTAACAAACGAAGATAGTTTTCAAGAAGCTGCAATAGATGAGGAGAAACACGATGCTGATTTGATGAAGAAAGATGAGGAGAAAGGAAATTTCATGCCCAAGGGGGTAAGGTCCCTCGAAATGCTGTTCGATCTTCAGAATAAGTTCAAAAGGCCGGCTAATACCAAAACTAACAGCTCATCAATGCAACATGAGTTAGTTAATTTGGGTACTGAGGCAGAACCAAGATTTGTCAACCTTGGCAAATGTTGTTCACCAGGAGAAAGAGAAAGGTTCATTAAATTGTTTAAACAATACAAGGATGTTTTTGCATGGACTTATGAAGATCTGAAAACGTATGATGTCCGCATTATTCAGCATGTCATACTAATGAAAGCGGGCGTCAAACCATTTCAGCAGCAGTTGAGAAGAATGCATCCCACTCTAGAACCGCTGATCCAAAAGGAGTTAAAGAAGCTCCTAGACGCTAAGATAATCTTCAAAGTCCGGCATTCTGAATGGGTTGCAAACTTGGTTCCCGTAAGAAAGAAGTCAGGAGAGATAAGGCTATGTGTAGATTTCAGAAACTTAAACAAAGCCTCTGATAAAGATAACTACCCCGTACCTTCAATGGAACAAATCCTACAAATGGTGTCAGGATCCGAATTGTTTTCTCTCCTCGATGGTTTCTCTGGCTACAATCAAGTGTTAGTAGCCGAAGAAGATCACCTTAAGACTACTTTCAGAACTAAGTGGGGAACGTTCGCCTATAGAAGAATGCCATTTGGTCTGATAAATGCAGGAGCTACATTCCAAAGGGCGATGGATATTGCTTTCCGAGGATTGGGTGGGCAATGTGTTGTTGTTTACTTAGATGATGTGACAGTCTTTTCGAAGAAAAGGGAAGATCATGTTGTTCATCTGAAGCATATCTTTGATCGTTGCCGGAAGTATGGTATTTCCCTGAATCCCAAGAAGAGCGTGTTTGCTGTTCCCGAAGGTAAGCTCTTGGGTCATATCATCTCCAAAGGAGGAGTGTCAATTGATCAAGAAAGAGTCCAAGCCATTAATAAGATTCCAATGCCTCACAACAAGAAATCTATGCAGTCCTTTATGGGCACCATCAATTTTGTCCGCAGGTTTGTTCCAGATTTTGCACAAATTGTTAAGCCGTTGCAACAGATGGTGAAACAAAGTATACAATTCAAGTGGACAGATTTGGAGAAGGACGCATTTAGAGATATCAAGGCAGCTGTAGCTAAGGATCCTTCCTTAAGAAGCCTAGATTTTGATAAGGATTTCATCTTGTATACCTTCGCTTCGGATGACTTTCTCGCAGCTGTACTCACGCAGAAGGTGGAGCAGGGGGATGAGTACCCAATTTCATTTATGAGCACTGGTCTGTAGGGGGTTGAGCTAAACTATCCCGTGGTTGACAAGCATCAATATACTGTCTTCAAAGCAGTCAAGCAGTTTAGGCCATACATTCTTAAGAACAGAACTAAAGTCCTAGTTCCCCACCTAGCTGTTAGATCCCTTTTCGTTCAAAAGGAATTGGGAGAAAGGAGAGGGAACTGGGTCACAGCTTTGCAGGAATATGATTTGGAATTTAAACCAGCCACGATCATTAAAGGACAAGGCCTGTGCAAGTTACTTGCGGGAAACTTGACTGATGAAGAGCAACATTGGAAAAATGAAGGTGAGTTAAATTCGGTTGAAGTGTGTCATATCTTCACAACTCCCCAGTCATGGTATAGGGATCTGGTGCACTATTTACAGCAAGCATATTTACCTGAGCATTGGAACTCCAAGCAAAGAAGGGCACTCCATTTGAAATCAGCTCCTTATCAAATCATTGATGGGATACTATTCAGAAAGAATTATGATGGAGTTCTTCTTAGATGCCTAGAAAAGGAAGATGCAAGCAAAGTTGTCAAAGAATTACATGATGGCCCCGCAGGCGGACATTATTCAGGTGAGACAATAGCACACAAGATACTGAGAGCTAGTTATTATTGGCCCACTCTATTCCGAGATGCCCACACATATGCACGGAACTATGATGTATGTCAAAGAAGCGCTGGGAAGTTACCTAAGGCAGCAGGACCATTACAGCCGGTCCTCATCTCTGAGCCTTTTGAGCAGTCGGGTATAGATGTTATCGGAGAGATAAATCCAAATTCTTCATTGCAACATCGATACATTCTGACGGCTACCGACTACTTCACTAGGTGGACGGAGGCCATCCCGTTGCGCAAGATCAACGAAGACGCAGTCATCAGCTTCTTAAAGGAGAACATCATAACCAGGTTTGGGGTTCCAATTTCCCTTATTTTTGATAATGCTACTTATTTTTCATCTTGCAAGATAAATGAATTTGTTTATGAATGGGGGATTAAGTTGCATTATTCAGCCAATTATTATCCTCAGGGGAATGGATTAGCCGAATCCTCGAACAAGAATCTGATTCGAATTCTTAAGAAGACTGTAATAGGAAACCAAAGAAGTTGGCATGTGGCTCTCCCAAACGCCTTATGGGCAGATAGGGTAACCCCGAAGAACACTTTAGGGGTCTCCACTTTCACTCTTGTCTATGGAAAGGAAGCCATTCTTCCCCCAAACATCTTACTACCATCCTTGCAATTGTCCCAAGCCTCTCGGGGTTCTGGTAGCCAAGCCTTACAATCCAGGATCAACACCCTACTTCAACTTGAAGAATCCCGACACAAAGCTAAAGATCGATTCCATCAACACCAGGACATAGTTAAGAGATGGTTCGATAAGAGGAAATCCGGTAAAAGAGATTTTGAAGTTGGGGATTTAGTCCTGAAATGGGACCATAATCATGAAGGCAAAGGAATGCATACGAAATTTCAACATCTATGGGTAGGCCCGTACCAAATTTCTGCAAAATTAGGCCCATCCACTTACAAATTGACAAATCTCGAGGGAGAAGAAGTAGCCCTTCCTCTCAATGGCCTCGCTCTGAAACAATACTTCGCATAGTCTCTTCGAGACTTCCTGTACATAAATAAAGTTTTCTTTTTGCTTTAGCCTTTAGTTGCTTTATTTTTTCGGCCATGTTGTTTCTCTCTTTGTTATTTGAACTTTTGCGACAAGTTTTGTTTCCTAAATTCCCTTTTGGTTGAGATCCCCGTTGAGGATAACTCTCTCAAAGAAAACTTGCGACCCATGAGTCTGGAACTCTGCTCAAGTAAATCCGGTCTGTTGTGCTCTCGCTAAAATGTTCAGAAGGAACGAAGCCTACTCTGTTGGTCACACTAATCCTATTCAAAATAGCAGAGACCTATGACCATCTTCACTACTATCGTTGGGATCCACCCACTCTCACACTTTAAGGCATCTCAAGAAGGTTACCAAAATTGGACCCATGGAAAGTAGGTCACCTCGAGGACATAGGGTATTGAAATGACTCCATGTTGCAAATTTAACAGCCAAAATGGCTAGTACCCAAGAGTCTGTTTTCTAGAGATTCTCGCCTCAATTAAAGCATGGCTGAGACAAAAGCAAAAGACATGTAAAATCAAGAAGGTTGTCCAGAAGGCCCAGCTCAAAATGGGCTCCTCTCCGTCCATGAAGTTTGATCAAATCAATAAAATTTCTAACTCACACAAAAGGACATTTTGGATTGAGGAGCCTAAAATCAAATGTCATGTCCAAAGAAAATATCTCTGGAAGGCTCAAACAACTAAGCTGTCCGAAGTACAAACATCCAAAAGGATGCAAGCAGTATGAGAATGAGGAACAAGAGCAATAATGTCCATGAGAAAGTGCTGCAAATGCTGTGGAGTCCGAAAGATGACCATCTGAAAGATGACCCTCCTAAAAAATAAATCTCATATGTTGGCCCTTTGAGAGTGGTGAAGATGTCTCGGTCAAAGCTCCACTTTCCCCAATGGCTAGCAAGTAAAGTGTCTCTTTCCCCTCGCATGAATCTAAAATTCCCAGCTGAGTATTGCACCTAAGATGGATGTTTTTTGATGAGGTTTCAGACCATGAAGAGGAATTTTTCAGAGATCTGTGTTCGCCAGCGACTCGCCATTGTTGTTGCAGCAACACCCCCCCAAAAAATTTTGTACATATTGGGGCCCCTCCTTTCATTTTCTGTAGAAAGTTTGCCTTAAGAAGCCATCCCAGCTGTTATTTTTGTTTTTCAACATAAAATCTTGTTTCCCAACAGAACATCTTGCCATAAACCTTTCCATTTTTCCCCCAAGGAACCAAAAAGGAACTTAGAATTTTTTCCCGACATTTTGGAGTCTCTCGGGCTATCTCCCCGCAGTTGCGGAAGCCAAACGCATAAGCTTCTCGAAAAATGACTTAGAATATTTTGAGCGTGTTGCAGGACGTAAGAAGGAAGTTCTTCGGAGCCTTTCAGTCTTCTCTCCCGCAATGGCGGAAGTCTTTTACATAACCCTCCCGAAAGAGACTTAGCAATTTTCATTGGAAAGCTGCGGGAGCCGTTGGGTATTTCTTTCCGAAACGACGGAGCTATTCGTCGAAACATTCCGCAGTCGCGGAGGCATTCGTTTTTCCTGTTCGAAACGGTGAGCACCATTCGTGAAATCTCCCCGAAACTTTGGCAAGAGACTTTGAATTTTTCTTTGAAATTGCGGAATCCTTCGAGCTTCTCCACCCAAAACTTGCGGAAGACATCCGTCAAATCCTTCCGCAACTGTGGAAACCTTCGAGTTTTCGTTCTGAAGCTCACCGAGAAAATGTTGCGGAAGCCTTCAACATTTTCGTTCCGAAATGGCGGAAGCCATTGGCGAGAGCTCTCTGCAATTTCGGAGGCCATTGCGGTAGCATCCTGAAAAGGTTTGCCGAAGGAATTAAAACATTCATGTCCTTTTGCGGAAACCGTTCATGTTTTTCTCCCGAAACCGCGAAAAAGTTCGCCCTAACTTGCCGAAACGCCAAAACGCTTAGGCCTTTCCGGAACGATTCAACGAAGCCGACCGCAACCACGGAAACTTTCAAGTTACCCTTCCGAAACAACGGGAAGCATTCGCCATATCTTCCCAAAACCCCGCGAGAGTTAGAAAATTCTCGATTTGCGGAAGCTATCGGCGAGTGACTCCCGAAACGGCGGAAGCCTTGGCGTTATTTGTCCGCGACGCGGGTTTCTTTTACAGAACGCTGTGAGTTTTCCTTCCACGGCACGCCTGGAACGGCGGAAAATTTCACCATATCTTTCCGCAAAGGCGGCTAAGATTCACCAGTTTGTCTCGCAGGAGGCGGTCGCACGCGAACCGAGACGACTTGATTTGATGCCGACGTACCGGTATTTAAACCGCGGCTAATTGCGCCACCCACCAAATTAAATGCTTGCACGTGCCTATTCTATTTAAATAAGCGGTGGGGGGTACGAGCCAACGCATTGTTAATTCTCGATTCGAAGATTTGTTGGATGCCGCGCAAACCGCTCCAGCTCAGATTGCTCAACCATGTTCACGGCCACCTCAATCAGCTATCCTCGTCAGTGCCAGGTAGGATCTTAACCATTAAATCTGTCCCCTATACGCGTCAAATTGCTATTGGGTTGTCATTTGTTTTGAAAACGATAGGCATTGGTTGAATTCGACGGGCAAAATGCCTGTGATAAGATAGTTTGCACGTCAAATACGGCTTAATTTTCATTTGTTCCATCATACGAAACATAGAAATCTCAAAACGTTCGACCGTCGATCTATAAGCCGCATACGTGGTTGTTATTCACCGTCAAAGTCACCCAAACCCCGTGAATGTTTAAGTTACGCGAGCAGAAACCTGAAACTATGGCCACCCGAGCCTTTTCATCAGTCTTTCTCCGGCGCCATCACCCTCGCTTGAACTAAAACCTCCCATAGAGCACCTCGGCAAGTGCCGTAAATGACAATAGCGTTCGAAGCCCTCGCCGAGTCGTAAATATGAAAGTGGCTCCCTATTTCGTCACAGGGTTATTTCACCCCAGACTTCCCCGCCACTAGCCTTTTAAAAGCACAATGACAAAAGTTACCCTCTTCCCCAAGGCTAGCCTGAGAGCGGATTGTTTCCGCGACATACCTATCCTCAGAGGAGCATTCCAAACCTACCCCTTCAAAGAATTAGGATGGCTAAAATTTATAATTATATTCCTGTTGAAATGATGTATTCTGATTCCTAAACATACAGCTTCGTTGTCCTTATCTCATTGACATATTAAAACAATGATGCTCTCTGTTAAAATCTCACAGTATGTTGCTCAATATCATGATGACTTGTATATGGGTGCTATCAGGGATAAATCAAAATGCCGAAAATCGGTAAGAAGGCGGCTAAAATGATAGAAAAGAAGCCTGCGCCACTTAAAATTGAGACCTCACTCCAAGATACTAGGTGCACCACTGGTGTTCCTCCAGAAGTCAGATGGGGTGACATTTACAGAATGATCCGGGACCAAGAGATCCCGGATATGTTGCTAGAAGAAGGGCCGATTTATCTCAATATCAGAGCCTCAGGCATAACTAGAGCCACTACCCGCCCTGAGCTATTCCCCTGTGCTGAAGTGATCGGATGGATACTCCAACATGCCGATGCTGAAGGAAGAGTGATAAATGACAGCGGGAAAGTGGCCATTGCCTCATTTCAACCCGCATATCTTGCGGTAGCACACAAATTTCCCCGTGTCCAACAATCTTTGACTGATGAATGGCTGAGCCAGATGAACAACGTCGAGATGGCCAAGAAGCTACTAATGGCAGGAAAACATTTGAGAAAGAAAGGAAATGATGAATATGACGTACAGAATCTGAGACCTCCTTTCAGATTGATCGCTTTGATGTTGTGCAGAATCTTCGGCATGCCCGATGGCACAGTGTATAAAATTCAATGGGTCCCTATTATCCACTTCGTGGCATTTAAGGGAACTGTGTTTGACTGGGCCACTCTCCTGTCAGATAGTTTGGCCTCGATGATAGTTGCTGCTAAAGAAGGACTAGCCTTGAAGAAGGCTGAATTTTTCATGTCCTCATATCTGATTGATTGTATTTTGGCCAAGATGGACTTCCCCAAATTGGGCTGCACATGGGATAAGGCCACCGCCCCAGTCTATATCGCTTTCAAGATATTGTGGGCTTAGAATTACAAGCCCAACTACAAACTCATCTGTGAGGTGTTCATCATGCCCCTATATGAGAAGATATTCAAGGAGGAACCCAACTGCCTATCAGAGAATGCTTTGGAAGTCCTTGAGAATTACGGGGATTTTTACTTTTCAGAGCAAGGCACCTACCTCGGAATGTTTGGAGGGACTAAGCCCCCATACATTTTGCCGCAGTATGCCACAGATTATGTGGTCCTCAAAGAAGCAGTAAGACAAATCTTCCTAGACGGAATTGGAGCAATGCTCCACAAATAGCATAAGGCTTCCTTTCCTCCTCTACCTTTCTGCATAGGTGCTTACAAGTTCTCGGGGGTTGCCTCAGCCAAAGAATTTGTTCAAGAGCTGAAAGCCTTCCACTTCGGTGAGGTAATCTTCCACAAGAATGAAAGGAAGGGAAGAGTTGTTGAGCACTGTAAGGAGATTTATGCTCACTTCGAGTACTCTCACTACCCTGATGCCGAGGAAGAGGCATTCAGGGGCATCAGTAACATCACTGAGCTACGGGTCTGTCGCCAAGGCACTGGAGCAAGCTCTAGCTCAGCCAAGGTCCAGAAGACCAGCCAGCAGCAGGAGAAAGAAGCTGAGGATGCCCGAGCTCAGGAAGAGCTCAGATTAAGAGAAGAAGCAAGGTTACTCTAGGAAGCGGAGGAAGCCAGATTGCAACGGGAGGCGGAGGAAGCCAGGTGGAAGCAAGAAGCTGAAGCGGAAAAAAAGCAGCAGGAAGCTGAAGTGGCAAGAATGCATCAAGAAGCTGAGGATGCCCAGCAGCAGAAAGAGGTTGAGGATGAAAGGCTACAGAAAGTGGAAGAAGAACTGAAAGCAAGGGAAGATGCTCAAGCAAGTGGGTTCGGTGTCCAAGACATGGAAATAGACACACCTCAAGCAGGTGGCTCTGGTACCCAAAATAAGGGCATAGATCCGCCTCAGGAAGTCCGGACCCCACCTGCTGAAGAAGACATAGACATCATAAACCAACCAATTGTCCCGTACACGCCATCAGGAAAACATACGGTGTCCAGGTGGAATGAGTTTGTCTATGACAAGAAAAGGAAAGCAATGGTCCTCAAATCAGAGGAGAGGATCAAAAGTCCCTTCCATGAAGACATTGTTACCCACTGAGAGGTCACTGTAATGAAGAATACAGATCATGATCCCTTTGCTATGGCATCCGCAGTTGTAGAAACAACAAAAGAATCGCTAGACAATGTGGGTGTGATAGTTAGAGAAAATGTTTTGACAAAGAAGAGAGCTCGTTCGCTACAACAGACTGTGGCTAATGAGCAAGCCCAAAGGGATCTGGTAGTGAACAAGTATAATTGCTTGTACGCCGAGCATAAGGAGCTATCAAACAAGTATAGCCAGCTGGAGGAGGAAAAGGACCAGCTAACACTCCAAATGATGATTGTGGAAGTAGAGAAGAATGGAGCAGAAGAAAAGGCATCTCAGCTAGAAGCAGACAAGCGAGCATTAGTTGAGCGGTTAGAGCAAGCTGAGAGCAGAACGATGGACATGTCTCCCTTCCATGAGCTGTCCTGCAGCATCCTGAAGCAAATGCATGACACTCAGGAGCTAATCATTGATGAGGTTTGCAAGATCAAGGCCATGGTAGTCAGGTTAAAAGAAATTAATGTGGAGGCCCATAGGCTCAAAGCTAAGAATACCCATGTCAAGGCAAATATCATAAGTCAGATGGCATGGAGAGAAGGGAAAGGGGGTTTCCCCCCGCATCTTCCATTTAAATCTGTGGACGGTTTTAATGAGGACATAGCCCTGCTGGATTTTGGCAGGAACTGTGCCAGTAAGCTGATAACCAGTGTGCAAAGAACAACAGATAAAATTAACAGTCTGTACCAAAAGCTCCAAGGGGTTCATGACAAATGCACATTGAGCTTCCCTCAGACCCTGGAGGACTTTCCGGAAAAGGAGCAACATTTGTCTCAACTAAAGGAAGAACTAGGTGTTCAAACGGAGTATGTGAAGAGGATTGATGTCCTAGCTATTGATGACCTCCAACAGTATATTGGATTGTCATCACTCCACAGCCATCTACTAAAAGAAGTGCATTAAGCTGCAGTAGAAGAAGGTCAAAGCATTAGAGCAGAGCTCGGGAAGAATGTGACTTCTCAGAAAATCTTGTTCCCCGCTGCAGCAAAGATAGTCGTAAGGGACACAGGTATGTGGTATAGCTACATAGCGGAGGAAGAGAAGAAAGCTGCAGCAGTAGCGGGAGCATCAGCAGATCCAGAATCTTCTCTCTTAGCAGCCTTTCCAGCAACAGTAGTGGGCTCGATTCCCTCTTCCCCAGCAGTGGCAGAAAGTCTGGCCAGCTCAATCCCTTCTTCCTAGGTAGAAGTAGTAGCAACAATTGGTTCGAGTGTCTCCTCCCAGGCAGCATCAGCAGCATCAGTTGACTTGGGCGATCCTCTCCCAGCTGAAACTCACGCACAAGAATGACAGCACGATATTAGAACATTATTTCTGCTATATGCGTTTTGTTAAAATTTCAAATGTATAGAGTGTGAGCTATGGGACCGCTGTCCATTCTTTTTGTTAAATATTTTGTAAGAGAAAAGAATCACAATTTTGTCTATTATAGGAGACAAAATTCTGTAGATGACAAGTGGAAGATGCTAGGTGGCAGCCGAAAGGGCAGTTTTGTAATTATAAATAGGAGCTAGGAAGAATAGAGAAGGAATTTTGGCAGGGAATGAAATTTTGGAACCCATACAAGCTATCTTGTATCGGTCCTGTAAAATCGAATTTTCTAATAAAAGCCAGGGAGAAGGATGTTTTGCGTGGGAATGTTGGACGGATGTATGTCAGACTATTCTAATGACTTCCATACCGTAATGTGAGATCATTCTTACTATCTGAACTATTTCTTTGTATTAATGATTTTGCTCCTGCCTGTGTATACGATTTTCTCCATTTTGTGAACAATGAATACGTTTCATATTAAATCAGGAGCTATCTGCTGGTATCTTTATCATTGCTGTAGAGTTCTCTTTTAGATTAAATGGCTAACTGTTCTTTCTTCAAGATAATTCATATGGCTCATTGTTCATGCCTTTAACTTGCTCCTTGCAGGGATCTTTAAATTTAATTTCAATTTGTTTACATTTAGATCTGTTTCTTCGTTCTTTCCATTTAGATTAGATAATTTTGCTTCTTTCTCTGTTTCATGAGCAGTAGATACGTGTTACATTAAACTAGAAGCTATATTCTAAGATTTTTTTTTATCTAGCTGTAGCTTTACCTGTAAGAATTATTAGCTATCTGTTCTTTCTTTTTGTTATCTGTTACAGCTTATTTCTCATCCTTTAAACGTGCTCCCTGCCAGGATAGGTAGATTTACTTCACTTTCTAGACTTAGATCTATTTTAGTTGAATCTAGATCAAATATTAACTAGGCACTTGCATCTCATTAAAAAACACATAAAATCCAAAAGAAAGGTGGATCGGGCCATAACTGGTATAATCGGAATTAAACTCCAAACCCACGGTTGCCGGAACCGCTAACCAGACGGATTCCCTACACCAAACGGGAGATAATCTAATTGGGATCATCTCTCGGGGAGAATCCCTTTCTGATTGATGCTACGATATCCGAGGCATCAACACCCCTCCATACTGTTGGTTGAACATATTACCCCCTCCTCCAACAAACAAAGAGAAGGGAACACTCCCTGTAGGTATGTTCAATGGATTCACATTGTACCGTAAATAGGGGTTGAAACCAAGTGTGGTTGTAGTGGACGGCGCTGTCATGGCACCCATGACAGGCTTAGAAGTAGAGGGAATCGATCCTACAGTGGAAATGGAAGCAACAAATTGTTTTACACCTTGAACCTGTTGTGTGGCAAAAGACTGAGTGAAGTTCACTGTGGGTATCCCTGACAAAGGGGCATTGTTTGGTCCAAAATTTGGTGTGGAGACTGAGGTAGATGTCGAGGCTAATGAGCTCGGCATGCCTAAACTACCAACATTGAAACTGAAGGATGGAGTTGAGGTAGAAGCAGTCTGTGACAAACTTGGGGTAGCAGTGTTTCTGAAGGAAGGATTAACAATCCTTGTGTTCATAGAAGTTGTGGGAGTTTGTGGAACTCCCTACTCGTCTCTTGGGTTAGTCATAGTATAATCCGGTGTAAACAGATAAGCACTATACTCAGGCTGTTGGAAGCCAACAAGCACTAGAAGTGGATCGTTGGGTCTTGTAAGAGGAGGGTTAAAAGGAGTATTAAACTCTGTAGCAGTTAAATCCTCAACCTTGACAGTATCAAAGACTTGTCGATCCGGTGTTCTAGGCTGTGGTTCTCCAAGAACTTATGTGTCGCCCGTAAGTTCAAAAGAACCACGGGAATTTGTTCTCCAACGTTGCGGTGGCGGTGGAGGCTACACTATGAGTGGGGGAAGGTTTTGCGACCTCCGAGATCGACGAAGATGTTGGTCCTCCACAACTATAACAAAATAAAACAACAGACCACTAAAAAATTCCTAAGTAGTCAAACCACGCAAACAATGGAAAATACTCTCATAAGCAAGTCTGGGATGATTAGGGCCCAGAACAGACTAACAGAGTATCGACGGTTAGTTACGTGGCGTCCTTCGAAGGTCCACTGGGTGCAAGAGCTTGAATCACCAAACCGCTTTCCCGGGATTACTGCCAGAGGGTTACCTTCCACGTCTGTCCGAGGTGAAGTGGGAATAACGACCCACTCTACCTATGTAGAATCCTAAAGGTCCGATGCTAAGGCTACCATCAATACGAAATAACCTGGGGGGACAGTCATCAGCCTAGTCGAAACGCATGGGCAGGGTAGCAAAGCCCGAAGTCCGAAAGGACCCCCATACGCGAGTCAACTCTGGTTTATGGTTGAGAGGAAAGTGAGGGGATATCCTCAACAATTCCAATCTCCCACGACCTCGTGCTTAGCTCTGGTTAAAGTAGAGTTTCCCAGGACTATTTGATATAGATGGATTTACCTAAATGAAAGTCATACTACGATTGTTGAGAATCAAGCCAGTTCCGAGCAGTTTAAGGTGATTTAAGCTCAAAACTCTAGCCTAAGCTAGTTGATGTCGTGTATACCTAAAAAGAAAAATGTTGCTAATAAATTTTATTAATAGTTTCTTTTTAGGGCTATTTGTTACTCAAGGGTTGTAGTGTGGTGTGTGGAATGGTTTGTTATGAAAGTAAAGTACTTGTGAAATAACGCTTTCAAATTCACAAAAAATTTCTCTTTTCGTTTATAATTCTTTCAAAACTTGAAACCTAAGCAAACCTAAATCAAAATATTTTTGTATTTTTTTTTAATGTTTCCAAGCAAACTATGCTACTTAAAAACAATGCTAGACCTTACTACTAAGCTACTTAAAACATTTTTTTGCTTTTTCTGATAAATGTAAAAGAAAAAGAACTTGCAAAATTCCAAGTAAGACCTAAATGTAGAGTGCGAGTAAGACTAACACCTAAATGGTTCGAAAGAAACAAATCAAACGATTTGAGGAATACTTGACTTACCAAGTTTTTGCAAAAGAAAAAATTGAGACTTGGAAACAAATTGTAAAAGAGACAGGGAAAAGAAATGCTCGTGATGGAAAGGCAGGCGTAATAGGCTGCTCCTAAGCATCAAAACCCTAAGAAAACACTAAGCCAAGTAAAGAAGTAAGAAAGCGAACCAACAAGTGACCTTACTAAACACACAGACTCAAAAGAAGGCTAGCTAGGAGGCTTTGACTCACTTGAACTGAACTGAAAAGACAATCAGGAAGTATCTAAACCAAGCAACCTTTCAGAAGCAACCCTAAGGACTCAAACTTGAAGGTCAAACCCTAATGGAAAGGATAAGAGAAAGGGAAAGCGTGCTAATGTTGCTACAAACAACAAACGATATTGACACAGGTTTGTACGCCTGCAACAAGCAACTAGGGCCAAAGCGTGCAGTTATGTCCAAAAAAGAACAGTGCACGAACTTCAAAAAGGGATAGAAAGCAGTGAAGACACTTAACAAGAACTCAAGCAAGCAAAAACACACTAAAAGATCGGAGAGGAAAACAAGACTCAACAGAGACATGGAAGGTCTTAGGGGTTAGTGAAGGGAGAAAAGATAAAGATTGGAAAAGAAACCAAAATCTTGGCAATCAAACCCTAATAACAAAATGGACACTACAAGAAAATAAACTACTGTGCAGTGTAGAAACCCGTGTACATCAGGAGAGGTATGCTACTGTGGAGTGCAAGGAGGGGCGTTCATCAGGTAACAAACACTACTGTAAGTAGGGAAGACCAGTGTACATGCCTCAGAAGGGCACAAATAGGCTTTGCAAACAGTCAACTAAGATGAATCAAGCAAAAAGGACAAGTAACACAGACTTACAAGGCCTCTCAGACAATAAAAAAGACTGAAAAATGGGCTAGAAGAACACCTAACTAGGTCTCCTAGAGCAGTGAAACACACGGTTACTCCCCAGCGGAGTTGCCATTCCGTTGTTCAGGATTTCTACCTTATAGTGAGGAGATGGACACTACCAACTGGGCGGGGTTGACAGGTAAACACATTAATTGTATTGCATTTAGTACTGCAAAAGAAAGAGATCGATATTTAAAGAAGTACCTCTTATCGACGACTGGTCCTAGCTTTCGCTTTGTCTTTCCCTTGATCTCTCGCTTGATCTTCTGCTTGACGAACCTGCAACACAAAAGATACCTTCCTCAACGTATTTTGGATATAATAAATATGATGAAAGAACAAACAACTTGATCATCAAATATAACAAGATATTAATACAAACGAATATACAATCTATTAGACATTCGATTTGGGACAGGAAGGGTGTTTCGACCTTTTTATTGTCAAAGAAACATGAATGAGTATAATATAGCTGACGTGTAGAGATGTTTCTACAACTGGATCCTGGGATCCTACTCTTCACACTGACTTGGGAATTCCTCCAGCGTAACAGTACTCAAAGTATTCTTCCAAGGTATTCACACCTTATGTGTCTATGTCTCTAACCCCTCTCATGGATCCTCCTTGTATTTGTGGGACAATGTAGGCAGTTTAGATCGAGAGGTGGTTGAATTGGGAAGTTGGGGAAGTTGCAGAACCAACTTCAACTAATCCCAATTTGTCAAATTAATTTTTTTATTTTATTTCATCTTAAGATGTATGTGGGTTTCATACAACAAGAGTAGCATACAATAAGCAACTTCGGTGCTTTACAACATGCGTTTACAACATTTTGGGAGATCTATGCTAGTTGTCCTTGAACAAAGTAGGGTATTTTCTCAAGGTGTACACTGATCTTCAATACAGAGAGGGGCGTACATGTGGTAAAATCAGGAGAAACTACATTAATCTCAGCTGAAGAGTGTACTTCAAGAAACAAGTCATCCAGGTCAATCAAACTCTTCAATCTTTAGTGTCCTTTTGTGTGATCAACAGGGCAATGTGATCACAGACGGAGAAGTGCAGATTTGACCTATAACATAGAGTCTCACCAAATACCTTCTTTCCTTCACGCTCAGAGCCACTGTTGCTCCCTTCTCCATATTTGTTAACCAATTTATTGGCCAAGATCTCTTCTGTCTCTTGCCACGACCGGATTATATTCTAGTATATGTCTTGCATGCTCTGGGAAAAATAACCGAATTCATCTTTTTCATCCATGTTCAACATTTCTTTTTCTCCTTGGATCTTTCCTTTAGTGGAGTCAACTTATTCTTCTACAAGGGGATATTTTGGATATTCCCTCTTTGGAGATGGATTTCTCTTTGGACTCGTCAATTATAACCATGAGTAGGTTCATCGGGCCATGCTCTGATACCACTATAATGTACCCAAACCCTAGTCTAGGCACACTAACTCAAAAAACTGACTAGTTTTGGTTACAAGTTAAAATTTAGGGCCTAAACACCTCTAGACCTCTACGAATTATTCAAGGAGATATCTCAGGGTCTACTACATATTAAGGAAATCCTACAACATCCCTAGATAGACACCCAACTTCGACAATTGCACATTTTCTGGGTACATCATGACTGGGTAGACTCCTTTGGCTAAACCAAAGGCTTCAAGGAAATGGCCTCGAGACTTATGTGGAACCCAACGACTTCTGGTGCAGAACTCATAAATGGCTAGTTTGTAACTACCCAAACCTTCAATGGAAACACTGATATAGAAAATTGGACTCAATTTGACAAAGTTTGGAAGCTAGGAAGAAATTTGCAAATTCAGGACAACTCAACTAAGTGATTTCCAACTCAATTCTAAGGGCATATGAAGGTCACAAATTTATGATATGATGGCTAGGATGAGTTTAATTATGCGTCTTTATTGTATAAACTAACAGAATGTGATTTGAAGTAGTTAAGGCAGGTTATTGCAACAATTCTGAAAAACTAGTTAGATTTAGTATCAAAACGAGCATAGGAGTAGAAATTCATAAAAGATAATGATAGAATTTGCAGAATAGAAAGTAAATTTATTGTATTGATTGGTAGAGGAGATAAGTTACATTACAGGGCTGTAGTTACAGTATAAAATTCCCATGAAATCACCATTCTCCATCAATAACATGGACAAATACAAAACATTGCAGAAAACACACTGACTGTTGGAGTATTCAACACTGCTAGAACACTAGCTCGCTTGAATGGATATTCAAATTAATTTATAATCCTCCAATTATTCTCAGTGAGAAAGGATTAATTCCTTCCTCCTCAAGTTCTATTTGAATCGTCAACTAGTGTGGTGAACAAAGGCGCACATCTCCCAACTAGTGACAAGGGGCACATCTCCCAAGTCTCGAAAATATTAGAGCTCTTCAACTCAATAATAAAATTGGAAAAATATGTGAATGGGTGTGCTCATCCTCATTTTATAAGTTCTATTGGATTCTTTGATAAGATGCACTACATGTGGATCACTAGCCTCATCCATTGTGCTCTCACTGGCTAAATTAGGAATGTAGGTTTTTGTGACTTTTTCTTGATTTCTTTCCTTTCCCACTTTAGTTTTATTTTCATGCTTTAGTATGCTTTTGGAAACTTCATTTTTTCCTTGATTTTCTGCTGCTTTCCTACCTTTCTACCACTTTCTTGATTTTCAGTGCTTTCTTTCTTTTCTTCCATTTTCCTGCTTTTCATTACTTCCCTATTTTCTATTTCTTTCCAGCTTTTTAGTTGCTTTCTTGTTTTTAACTACTTTTCTTCCATATTCTTTTTTTGTGGAAGATAAATCATTGGGTCCACCTAATATCCTATGCACCCTCTTGGGCCACCTAGGCATTTCCAACTCATCACACAATTAATTAGAAATTAAATATTGCAACTATCGACTACATCAGTTATCAATGTTTTGATCGAAAGAACGGAGGTGGAGCAGGCGGCAGGTTTCGATGGCGCTCTAGGGTTCTGATTCTGGGTCAGATTTGGCAAAGCCGTTTCAGGATTGGGTCGGGCTGCTTTTTCTTAGCTGCATGGGCCGGACGGTTTCATGGGAGAGGAATCTATGGGGGTGGAGACACCCCCCATATCATCTGTGAAGGAGGATGAGAAAGGAAAGGGAACAGATCCAGCAAAAAACCACCTTCCAGGGATGGGAGGAGAAGGGACTAGTGGTACAACCCCTCTGGATGCATCTGATGGGCCGGGGAGGAAACCTGGACAATGTATGCCTAAGTCCAAGGCGGTGCCGAAGTTGAAGATAAGATCGATGAGTTTCAGGGATGAGGTTCAACACCTAAAGGATCACGCCCTGATTGTAAAGTTTATTGGCCTATGGCCGAACGAAAGAGCCCTGATCTGGTGGATAAAAACCACCTGGAAGCCTCAAGGGCATTATGACCTCCAACTCGGAGCCAAGGGGTTTTTCATAGTGGTCTTTTTCAATACCAAGGACAGGGTGAGAATTTTTGATAACAGGCCATACTTCTTTCATTCAGCAGGGCTATACCTGCGTACCTAGAAAGAGCGCTTCAATCCCGACACTGAAAATATGACCATTTCCCCGGTCTGGTTAAGGCTATACTCACTGCCTATAGAATACTGGAAAGAAGAGATCCTTAAGGATATTGGGAATACTCTGGGTTTTTTTGTCAAGATCTCGGACCAGACAAAGCAAGCTAAGTATATTTCATATGCCAGATTGTGTGTGTATCTCGATATATCCCAGGATCTGCCTGAAGCTATTGAGTTAACACACGACGATGAGGATTGGATTCAAGCTATTGACTATGAAAAGCTACCTTTCAAGTGTCGCCGCTGCCATGAACACGGCCACCTATTTAGGGACTTCCCCCTAAATAACCCCCCTGGTAGATCAACGGCTGGACCAGAGGGTAAGGATGCGGAGGGATTCACCAAGGTAACCAATCGAAAGAGAACGGCTAAGAAGGGTTCTGGTTCTGGCCATGAGATCAAAAAAATACTTCAGACCCAAAATCATTTTGCAGCACTACAAGAAGAACCCTCTCCCGTGGATAAAGAAAAGGATCAGGCCACTCAAAAGGCAAGTGAGGACAAGTTTTCGGACCCGAAGCAGGTGGAGAAGGCACCTACTCAAGAAGTTATAATGGAAGACAGGACAACTGCGGAGGAAGACATGGAGGTGGAGGATATGATCTTAGGTGAGCTGGATCTGGACGGATTAGAAGCGGCTTTCGCAGTCAATAACCCAAAGGACATCTCACCTCAGCAGGTAAACCTTCTGGAGAAAGCCATCATTATCTCTAAAACCAGCAAGAACCTTGGGGTTTTGAAGGGCTCGCTAAAGGAATTTGAAGGAAAACGAAAAGGAAAGGGAGAAAAATGGGGCAGACCCACCAATATACAAAGGATCCATCGTATAGGGAAAAAGCTAATCAGCTCTGGCCAGTACCCGTCCATAGAGGCAGCTCTGGCTCTTAAACCCTAAATTAGTTGTTCATGAAGATTATATCTTGGAATATTAGAGGCTGTAACAACCCTTTAAAGATTCGTATTCTAAAAAGGAAAATAGAGGTGGAACGGCCATGGATTATCTTTCTCCAAGAAACTAAATGCTCGGGGGAGGATTTGGCAAAAGTAGCCAGGAAATCCTGGCCTAGATGTAACAGGATGGCCACCGATGCCAATGGTTCGACGGGTGGCCTAGGCATTCTTTGGAACCCTCAGTTGGTTTCTCTTAAGGATTTTCGTAGTACCAGCTTTTCTCTATTAGGTTTCTTTCAGATTGTGGGAGCTAATCAAATAGGGTTCTTGTCCAACGTTTATGGTCCGTCGCAAAGCTCACGAAAAATAGAGTTTCTTGCTTCCATGCATGCCCTCAAGGAGGAAGCGGGGGGGCTTCCTTGGATCATGGGAGGGGATTTTAACATCATCCGAAGTTTGGAGGAGAAGAAGGGTGGGTTGCGGTGGATGACCCAAGTGAATGAGCTCTTCAATCAGACAATAGAGGACCTGGCCCTTATTGACTTACGCACGGCCAACAGTACTTTCGCTTGGCATAACAACAGAGCTGAGGACCGTAGCATTGCCTGTCGCTTAGACCGTTTCCTCATCTCGGAAGACATTATGATGGAGGGGGGCAAGCTGGCAGCAGTGATTCTAACCTCGCTAGGGTCTAATCATTGGCCGATTAGCTTGGATTGGTCCATCCAATTCGAAAATCTCCGGAGACCCTTCAGATTTGAAAAGTTCTAGCTCATGCAGCCAGGTTGTTCAGACAGGTTGCGAGACTGGTGGAAGGAGATCGACCCAGGACAAGGTACCTGCATGTACAGATTCCAGCAAAAACTCAAAACTCTCAAAGGATGTATAAAGCAGTGGAACAAAGAATCCTTTGGAAATATCTTTCAGGAAAAGAAAAGGCTTAACCGGTGCCTTCAGGAGATTGAGTTAGAATTACACAGGCAGGGCCCTACAGCAAAGCTAAAAGACCAAGAATGGGTTCTCCTCCAAGAACTTAATCTTAAATAAAAGCAGGAGGAGGTTCTATTTGAGCAAAAGTCCAGGAACCAATGGCTATGGGATGGCGACCGTAATACCAAATTCTTTCACAAAGCTACGGTCCAACACCGTCAAAGCAACAGAATTGTCAGGCTTAAAAGAGGGGATGGCTCAGTGGTAGAAAAGCAAAAGGAGCTGGAAGAAATTTTGAACTCCTACTATGCTGATCTACTAGAGGAGCCGGCTGTGGACAGAAGGCAAGCTTAGACAGAGATCTACAGCCATATTCCCAGGATTACCAAGCAGGAACATAATCAAATTCTAATGAGACCAGTGGAGATGCTAGAGTTGGAGGAGGTAGTGAAACAAATGGCCAGGGACAAGTCTCCGGGGCTGGACGGCTTCACTACTAACTTCTTCCAAGAAGGATGGGAGTGGTTAAAAGATGAACTTCTAGCCATTGTGGAAAGCTCCAGAAAGACAGGAGGCATTTTGAAATCCTTTAGTGCAACTTTCTTAGCGTTGATCCCCAAGGAACAAGGAACGGAGGATCCCGACAAGTTTTGACCAATCGCCCTCTACAATGTTATTTATAAAATCACCACGAAGATTATAGCTAACAGGTTGCGGCCGCTCTTGCCCAACCTTATTTCGCCGGAGCAAGCGGGCTTCGTAGAAGGACGGAAAATTCTTGATGGCATCATTCTTGTCCACGAAGCCATCCACTCCTTGAAGCAGAACAAAACCCCTGGTATGTTGCTCAAACTTGACCTTTCCAAATCTTATGATAAACTCAATTGGGATTTCCTTGAAGGAGTTCTCAGGTCCTTTGGATTCGATGAAAATTGGATCCGCTGGATTATCAATCTAATGTCCTCGGCCTTTTTCTCCATCCTGGTCAACGGTACTCCCACTCAACCATTCTCAGCTACTCGGGGAATCCGGCAGGGGGATCCCCTTTCCCGCTTTCTCTTCATAATCATAGCCGAGGGTTTGGGCAAATTGCTTAGAGACATGAAGAATTGTGGGCAGATAAGGGGCCTCAATCTTTGCGAGAACCTGCCAGCTCAGACGCATCAACAATTTGTCGATGACAATATGTTGATGGGGCCATCTTCAGTCCAGGAAGCCTGAGGCATCAAAAAGGGACGTGATCTCTTCCTTTTGGCCAGTGGTCTAGAAATCAATAAGGAAAAATCTCAGGTGTTCTTCCTTAACACCTCTCGGGTGGCCAAAAGAAATATTCTTCACATTCTGGAGTTCTGAGAAGGAACCCTGCCATCGAAATATTTGGGGGCACCATTAGCAGAGTCCACCATTAAACAGGTATCGTGGAAGGAAATTCTAGACAAAATGAAGCAGAAACTGGCCCATTGGACTTATCGTGCCCTGAATTTTCCAAGTTGAATGGTTCTGGTCAAAGCAGTCCTGCAAGCTATGCCACTGTATCTCTTCTCGATGCTCTCAGCTCCTAAAATAGTCTTGAAACAAACAAGGAACATCCAAAGAAATTTCCTCTGGGAAAGCACTAATGATCATCGAAAATGGGCTCTAGTGGACTGGGCTACGATCTGTAGTCCCAAGGAGACTGGGGGGCTTGGTTTCAGGGATCCATTCAGCATTAACAAGGTGATGGGAGCAAAGATCTGGTGGCGATGGGTGACACATACTTCTGAACCATGGGCCATGGTTTGGAATCATAAGTATGCTCACCTTTGGCCGAAAAATCAACTAATCCGCTATGACCGAACTCCTCCAGGGTCTCACATCTGGACGATGGCCCAACAGAATCAAGATTTAGTTCAGAAACGCAGCTTCTGGGAGATTTAAGACGACCGAGAAGCTTTCTTCCTGATGGATGCTTGGCAACAGAAAGGGAAGCTGGCCGACCTAGTAGGTACAGGAAACCTTCAGACACAACTCCAACTCCGTGGCAAGGAAAAAGTCAAGGATTTTTGGATTCCCCAGGCCCCTGATCAAGTCCATCGGACATGGATGTCAAAAGAATGGTGGCAACATCTGATACCGGAAGATAGACTGGAAGAATTCCTCAAGGAACTTACCAGTCGCAAGATTCCCATTGTGGAAAGCGCGGATGTGATTAGATGGGGATACACCAACAGAGGAACCTTCTCGATCAAAGAGGATTTTCACATTCAACAGAGCGGGGAGGGTTTCCAGCAGGAGGAAAAATGGAAAAAAATCTGGCACCATCAGTTTTGGCTGAAGATAGCTTCCTTTTGCTGGCTCTTACTCCGTCGTAGGATCCTCACCTAGGATAACCTCCTCAAAAGGGGTATGAAAGGGCCCTCTTGTTGTGTCTTATGCTCCTCAGCCCCTGAAACTATGGATCATCTCCTTGAAGCTTGCTGGTTTGCCTCGGAGCTCTGGAACAGAGGAGAACAACGATTCAGACGATGGGCTCGATTCAGAGGAAATCCCCCAGAAACCATTACCAATTGGCCCTCTAAGATTTTTAGGAATGCAATTCTAAACTGAATGTGGGAGCTCTTCCCGGGGTTTCTTGTCTGGGAAATTTGGAAGGAACGCAACGGGCATATATTTGAAGGGAAAAGTCGACCACTGGACAAAGTTTGGCTCAACATAGAGTTACACCTCAAAGAAACTCTAAGTCTGAACCCATGGACTGTAGAGGACTTCAAAGCCGAGATCCAGGAACGACTTATTCTGAATGAATGGGGTGTCACCACAATCCCGTCCTACCAGGGAGAGACTCATGCTCACCTGGTGATCTGGAAAAGCCCAGAAAGCTGGACGCCCCCTGAGGCGGGGTCTTACAAGTTAAACTTTGACGGGGAAGCAAAAGGGAATCCGGGGCCGGCCGGTTATGGAGGAGTAGTTCGCAACCACGAGGGGCAGATCTTGGGGGTCTTCTGGGGAGATCTTGGCGACAGTACAAATAATCTGGCAGAGCTGGAAGGTTTGGTGCATGGCCTCAAATGGGCGACGGACACTGGATGGTCCCCATTGATGGTGGAAGGAGACTCGCAGCTCATCATTTCTATGGAAACAAGACTCCAAGCGGGCTCTTCAACTTCTAAGATCTCTCAAAACTGGAGATGGGAGAGTAGAATAGAGGAGCTGTACATAATTCTTCAAGCGGCCTCGGCGGTTACGTTCACGCATGTCCGATGTAAAGGAAATACAGTGGCAGATGCAACGGCCAACAAAGGTGTAGGGGCAGGATTCTCTTTCCAAGTGGCGCTTCCCAATCAAGTGGAGGGAAAGGATTTCTTCTACGGGTGTCAAGATCTTGCTGAGGTCGATTAAAATAGCCATGCAAGGCAAAGCTCGACGTTGACTTCCTCACCGCCCATGTCAGTTGAGCATGGCAGTACAAGAGTTGATAGCTCAGCAGGCACAGGGGGCAAGGAAACTGACGTTGATGCCATGCAGGATGGCAGGGATACGCGGGAGATTGTAAGGGAGACGGCAGTCAGAACAGAACGCATTGGTTTTCATGATTAACACATTGTCTGGAAGGAGAGTTCGAGAAGGCAGGACAGGGGAAGCGAGTGGTATAGTTCAAGAGCACCGGTTAGTTAAGTTGTCAGTTGGGCCCTCTCTCTACATTGATAAGAACATTATGATGAACAGTGTAGTGATAGATAGTAAGAATGGGTCCTGTCGGTATATAGTTTCACTGGCCTTCATGAGCAGCTTGAACTGGGGAGACAGGTGGCCTCCATGGCACCAATTTGTACATTGTAACTTTATTTTCACAGCTTAATAGAAGGTTTCTCGCTTATTAACAAAAAAAAGGAAAGTTATCAATGTTTTAATGTAATTACACTAGATAACCATAGACCAAAATTAATCCCTAACCAATTTGATTTAATTTATGCCCGAACCCATGTGGATTGAATGGGTTAGAGGTATGACCATGGAATCACTAGGGATGGGACATTACATTGACCCATTTTTTTCCACGCTTAAAATAAGTCAATGAGTTTATCACTCATAAAGACTCTTCCCCACAAGATGTTGTCTTGATGAATCCTTTCCCCGCTCATCGACAACATCAACAAATGATTGCTGCAAATCCTCCTCCTCTTCCAGGGGGAAATGGAGGTCATCTTCCCCATGTAGATGGTCCAATATTAAATCCTAATGTATTTTTATGTGAGAAAATTGTCACCTTGACCACTCCTAATTTCACTTATGAGAAACTTGAGACACGTTCTCCTGAAAAGGACCCAGCCTCTACATCCCAATCTAACAGACCTCTTTAAATAGAGAATCATATTCTTGACATAGTCATTCTCCCTCCTAATGGGGTACTTCGATGGTCAATGCATAATCCCAATTCATACACTTCCCATAACTACAATATTGTGGGAGATTTAGACTAGACCCCTTATGACATGCTCTCGAGGTGTTGCAAAATTTTCTAACACAACACAAATCATTGGTGGGATTGATTCCTCTGAATCAAGTTTGCTCATTTTTTACATGGAATGTAGCCAACCAAGGTTCTCCCACCATATTGCTTTTCAAGTTCAAGTAGTTGTACGTGTGAAGAACATATTTCGCACTATCATTGATGAAGGAGCCTCCACTTACATTATGTATATGCCATGTTGGTGTGCTATAGGCTCACAGAATCTTGTATAGTCTTTCACGATGTGAAATAATTTGATTATCAAACTTTTACACCTCATGGAATCCTTGTCTCACCAATCAAACTAAGGGGAAATTTTGTTAATGTCGACGTCCAAGTAGTTGATGCTCCTTTAGACTATAATCTATTGCTTGGGAGTAATTTGTTTTATGACATGAAGGTGGTAGTCTCTTTGGTATTTCGACTCCTTTGCTTCCCCCATCAAGGGAAGATTGCTACTATAGACTTTCTTTCTTACTACATGCCATATTTGCACCTTAACCCAAAAATAATTTTATGTTTGTCGATGGTTCCATGAAAATATATGAGAGAGTGGGTGCCGGTTTTTTTAAGGATTCATCACTAATGGGTTCCTTCCCTTTCCTAATTCTTAATACCTCTAAAATGGAAGCTCCTATTTACATGATCACTTCTATTATTGACATATCCCTTAGTTCATTTGATCCTTGGGTTGTACTTGAATCGAGTGAAGTTGATTATTATGGAGATACCATTTCACTCACTACAATAGATATTTTCTCTCAAGGAATCCAGTCACCTCTTGATCCTCAACTAGTTATTGATCCTCATCCTGATTCAAATCTGCTCCCAATTATTGATTCTTATTCAGATCCCAATCCTCACCCTGTTGTCAATCTTGATCCTGATTTGGATCCTCACTTAGTTGTGAATCCTAATCCTTTTCCCATTTGGGATGACTCTTCACCTATTTCACATGAATTTTCAATTATGTCTTACCTTTGGATGGGGCCCTTGTAGAAGTGATGGCTTCTCATGAAAACCCGTGGGAGAAGAAGTACCACAGAGCATCTATTATTCTCAATCAAGAAAACGTGGAGAATTTTATTCAAACCCTCATTTTAGCTATTGAACCCTTATGGCACCATCCCTGAAATGTTAACCACGTGCTACATCAGGGGGCATATGATTTAGCTAGTTATGATTGATATCCTTTGTTAGATCCCCATAGTGGGCCTTACTCAAGAAAGTACTACGCATAGGATGCACTGCCTCATAACACTTTGTATTTTATGTAACATAATGTGGTGTGGTGTGCATTTTTTTTGTGTATGCTATGTCTCGGTCTATTACAAAAAATTAAAAACCCAAAAACATTAAAAACTTTAAAAATACAAAAACTTTACATAGGTGCATTTTTCCTATTTTAATCTTTTTGGGCTATTAATGTTTGTTTTCGAGATAGTTTTGGCTATGTTTTCAGGATTTAATGAATGAGACATATGATTTTTTGGAAATTTCCACTTATGGTACGCAATTTATACCTTTGGAATATAGGGATAGGTTTCCCCCCTATTTCTCATTGCAAGTTTTATCCACTATCATTCCCACTATTATGCCATAGGGTCGATCCCATTTGATTGCAACATTATCTATGCCTTCTTTTTGCACGTTTTATCTCATACGGTAGTGCCTTCCCCACATGGGTACCCTAGAGTAGCACCTATATTATTATTTAGTTCCCATGTTGTTTCTATGGTAGGATGATGAACCCCTATAGTCCATAAATCCAACATGATTGAGCCTCATTTTCCTCTTTCGTCATTATTATTTTGGAATTTCATAAGGCTTCCCAAGTTTTTATTGCATATATGGTTGCTCACACTTGATCGCTTATGTCATCTTGCTTACTGATTTCTTTTCTTACTATTATTATGCTCTTACAGTGGCCATTGACTACTAGTCGGATACCTTTCTTTGCTTCCTATATCAGTATCCTACCTAGGGAGAGAACTACTACTACGAGTGGTCCCCTTTACTCATGATTCCACACTTGCATAATTTATCCCACAGTCTATACTACACGCAAAGGAACCTATTGACACCCGCTAGTACCACTGATTCTCTCCCATTGAGACTCCTTTTATACATTTTTTGGATCGTTAAAAATGTATGAAAAAGGAACAATGTGGAGCAATTTTCTCTCTCTTCTTTGAGATCGTTAAAAATAAAGATGGATCCGAGTTGAAATTTTTGGGCTCATTAGACTTCCATGGAAACGATACATTTATGAGCATTTTTCCTCTCTCCTTTGAGATCATTAAAAGCAAAAGGAGGAATCAAGTTTACCTTTCCAGGCTTGTAAACTTCTACGGAAATGGACCTATATCAAGCCATATTCTCTCTTCTTCAAGCTTGTTAAAAAATGAAGATGGACTTGAGTTTGCTTTTACATACTCATTAAAATTTAATGGGAAAGATGCTATATTGACCACTCTTCAATCCTTTCTTCAAGCTCGTTAAAAAATGAATAAGAATTCAAGTTTACTTTTAGGAGATCGTTAAAATATTATGAAAAAGATCTTATCAAGCATACTTCTATCTCTTTTTTGAACTCGCTAAAAATGAAGAAGGTACTTAAAAAGAGGGGTATTTCTCTGTCTATCTCAAGAAGTGACAACAGTCCAATATGTCATCCTTGAACATGGCACATGTTTTCTTCTTTGTATTACAATTAGGTTATTTCCTTGCCTCAGATCCTTACCATTTTCATGAGTCATAGTACTTCCCCGATTGGTTACTTTCCAATCACTATGGAGGCTTCTTTGATTCCTCCTACATCATTGCACTATGGTCTATATGGTGTTCTTGAGTCTATGCTTCCTAGTAACATAGTTGTCATACTATATGTTCAAGGGAATTTCAGCCTAAGTTAGCCATTGTTCAGTACCATTGAACTTGTCTATCGGTCATCCTTATGTATGTTTGTTGTACTTGGTGATCTTATCTCTTTATCACATCTCTCAATGTCTTTTTTGTGTTGATTGACAAGGGATACATTAAGTCCCACCTTTGATGGGTTACTTTCTATCAATTCCAAATCCCTAACTAGGAAGTGAATCTAGAAACCATAGTACCCCAGTGCTTGCAGTCATGAGTGGCATTTTTTCCTTATGTTCAAGAAGGGGTAAACGTCATTGAATCCTAATTGACAAATTCTACGAGTGTTCTACATCAACTCATCTATTCACACTCGCTACATTGTACTAGGTGCGTTGGGGTCCATTATCATCATAAGAGGATTCCATTGCATTTGTTGATGGTAAATATCATTGACAGATAATTAGATAGATTCTCACATGTTTGACATCAACACCTCTATTCACATGTCATAGAATCACACCATCAGGTTTTGAGATGAAGATATTGGGTTTAGGAGTTGCATCACTAATCCTTGTTTCCCCTCCTAAGCTACGTTGGAGTTTATATAACTAGTTATGACTATGTATGAGGACCATCTAAGTAGTATCAGTGGTGCTATCTATGCTCCTGATTGTATATTGTGACATAGATCCATATTGTATTTTCTCATGGCTATTCTCCTTTTTATGACATGGATCCACTGTGTATTATTTCGTGGCCATGATCTTGCATCTTATTACATGTATCCATATTGTACTTTGTTGGTGGCTATGCTTTGTAGCCCTTTTTCTAAGCATGGGTGTGCATACCTCAGGGATGATATATACATACCTAGTTTATGATTGATTGTAGGTCCTCTCCATTTTCTTACTTCCATTTCCTTACCTTGACATATTATTATTTGTAAAGTGTTTTATCCATCATTTTCTCTTCTGACTTCACACTTTAGGGGACATCAATTATACCCTTATTTTCCATCCTATGAGCTCCTTAGAGACCACACCTGTTTGATTAGCTGAAACCACACTTCATTGACCCTTCTCTTGCTCGGTTTTGTCCATCGTCTCCTTATGCATTCCTATAAGGTAGTGATGATAACCTTTCCATCGCCCCATGCATTCCTCTTGGGGAGCGATTCCATCACTCCTTGCACTACCTTACCTAGGTGATGGTCTTCCTACACATCGTTTTTTGCATGAAGTTCGAGAAGATTATTATTGTGACTAGATTCCACCTCATTTGGGCATTGGAACTCACCACACAACTTGATTCCATGTGTCGTTTGGAGTCTACATTCATTCTCCCTTCATTAACCATCCATATATATATATTGAGGCCATCTTATGATAAAGGAGGGACTCTTGCTTAGTATTTGTTATGTTGTTGGAATCCCTAGTGCATCCTACAACCATTGTGATAATCTTGCTGAGTCAAGGAAGGTTTGGAGGAGATCTACATCAAGACTCAAAGTATGATTTGATGTATTCTTTCTTGATTTAGATTATTGTTAGAACATTTTTCCACCTATGTACATTAATCATTTATTAATGATGATTAATTAGCCCAAGTGATTAATGATTACATCCCTAAGTTGATTAGTTGGTAAATGGTCAAATTATCATGAACTGGTTAGCAATGTGAACAAGTGCTGAGTCAAACCAGCTTTGTGGAGCGCTCCCCAGGACAATTAATGCACTCAGCATGCCTAGAGCGCCCTCCTCAGGTCATTTAATGCACTCAGCATGCTTCTCTTCTACCTAGGGCGCATTTGCTCACTTTGTGGACAATCTTGCCTTGTTTTGTCATATTTTTGACCAATTTTAGACTCCAAACCTCTAACCAACCAGTTTCTTCACATGTGTGAGGTCACGTGGGCCTGTCCAGTCATTCCCAGCATTCACACAGCAGATTTGAACCAGTTTGGGATGGTTTGGGATATTTTGGTCAACCTAGGGGGGTTTGAGCTATTTCTAAGCTAGATCAGTGTGAACACTCCAGATGGATTCGAATTCTTCCAGATTTGTATATATGGGTGTTCTTAACCTTTGTTAAGGTGGGACAGTTAATAATATTGACATTATTCACCATTTCATGTGTAATTGTTCTTCATTCATTTAAATTTTTTATGCCATTCTTGCAAATGTTGTGCAATCTTTCACCAGTGAGGAATCCACAGTAGCTAGATTCAACTGTGCTTGAGATTTTACATGGTATCAGAGCTCTTGGAGCTAGAATTCGAACCAGCAAGACTGTTGTAGTGGATTGCCAGAAGCAGTGGAGAAACCACATAATTCCTGAGGCCATTTCCTTGAGCTTACTGGAGAAATCTAGTGGCTCCTCTCAGGTGTGATGCTCTCCCGAATGCACCCACTATCCATACAGGGTTCGAATCTGTCAGTGTAGATCCCTCCAGAGTGATTTGAGAGTTGTTTGCAGGTATTGAAGATCAGCATTGTCAGCAAGTGCGAATTGCAGCAGAGGAAAATGGAGCCATCTCACCCAAACGTGCTCACTCCCTTCAACTATTTCGATTGGAAGGCAGAAATGGTGATTTTGCTGAGATCTAAGGGTCTCTACAGAATCACGATGGGCACTGAGGTTGAGCCAAACTCAGCTGTGGAGAAATCCAAGTTTTTTAACAGAATGGATGAGGCATTTGGCCTCCTTTGTCTCAGCATTTCGAGAGACCTCCTGTTTCATGTAGAAAGTCTAGCAACTCCAAATGAAGTGTGGCTCAAGCTTGAGACACTGTTTGGAAAGACTGATGAGATGAGAGGCCACCAGCTCGAAAATGAGCTTGTCTCACTGAGCCCAGGGAATTTCGATTCCATCCAGGACTTCTTCACCAAGTTCAAGAACTTGGTCTTGCAGATCAGACAATGTGGCATAGAAAAGAAAGAAGAACAGTTGGTGTTGTCCATTCTCTCCAAATTGGGTTCTGAATACTCAGTTTTTGTGTCTTCCTTCAACTCCACAAGGCTCACAGTTAGAGGTTGGAAGATGCCATCTTTGGCTGACTTCATGGAGATGCTAACTCAAGAGCAAGACAAGCTGGTCTTGATGGGCTCCATCAAGCAAAAAGACCAAGTTCTTGCAGCTGGAGATTCGAAATATGGAAGAGGCAAGCAAAAACCAAAGGGGCCGAAACCTCAAGAGAAGAAGATGAAGGAGAAGAAGCATTCAAGTGATGAAAGCTCAAGTTCAAGTGATGAAGATTCAAAAGTCAAGAAGATGAAGAGCAAGAAAGAGAAGCCCAAATGTGGTTATTGCAGAGGTTCTCACAATGAAAAATCATGTTTCAGAAAGAAGATAGGCATTCTAACCAAGCTACTTGAAGAACATAACATTGATGTTCCAGATTTTGCAAGAAGAGAAGAAGCCAAGCTCTCTTTGGAACAAGATCATTGCCTCTATGCCACATGCAAAGGTAAAAAGCTCTATGATTTGGGTGAAAGAGCCAAATATTTTTCTGATATCTCTGTTTCTGATTTACATTCTGATATATCAGATTCAGAAAAATCAGTCTCTTCCCTGAAAGAATCTCCATCCAGTTCACCGAAGCTTTCTCCCAATACTAGTAATTTTTCACTAGTTTTTGACATGCCTTCTGAAAGCTCTTTCCCACTTCAATCAGATCTTTCATATTCTGATATGGAAGATAATATGCAGGCTTATATACAGGTTATGACAGCCATCAAACCATTTCCCCAACCATCGGATGCCCAAAAGACCACACAAACCCCAAGTTCTACAGTTGGAAAATCTCACAATTTTATTGTTTCCAAAACTGTGTCACTTATCTATCTTGGTTTTATGTCTTGCATATCATTCCTTGGTTGGACAGCCATGTCATTGGCTATCATGGGACTGCTGTTCCACATGTCTGGACCTGATCTTACCACCTATGGTTCAAAACTCAAGTCTCCAGACCCTTCAAGTTTGCTCAACTGTCAGTGTGATCCAGTTACACACACTTCTCTTACTGTAAAACCATTCGATCATGGAGACATTATAAATCTAGTTTTTGCTGCTCCATATGGCTCCTATTCTGATATATTAGAGCCACATGATCTCTATTACAGATTTGGGAAGGTGCTACATCAGTTCGGAAGGAAGATTCATGGTTTGATTTGCCATGTGGAAGCTCCTCAAAATGCAGATTTTGTTGAGATTTTTGATGTTCTTTGGGAAGGATTTTGCAGAGATATCTTTTCCATTATTGATCATGTATTCATATCAGAGTATGTATGCAGCAAGAAGCATTCTTATAATGCTCCCCCATCATCAAATGATGAGATTCAAGGAGCCTTCCAACATGTTTTTTTCCTACAAAACATTGAAGAATTGGTGCATGATCATGACATCCACAACATCTTCACCAAGTATTTCAGCAAGAAGTTGTTCATTCAACTCATTCAAGTGAAGAACAAGACCTGTTGAAGACCTTTTGATCATCTCTGTATCATGTCCATTCTTGAGGGAGGATTTTTCCCATGTGGTTTTGCCTCTTTCCTCATTTTACATGGACAAATAAATTTTATGATGTAAAAGGTGACTTGAGCCTAGTTGCCAAGGCCTTAATTTTTGATATTTCACTAAGTCTAGCTTAAGGGGGGGTGTTAGAACATTTTTCCACCTATGTACATTAATCATTTATTAATGATGATTAATTAGCCCAAGTGATTAATGATTACATCCCTAAGTTGATTAGTTGGTAAATGGTCAAATTATCATGAACTGGTTAGCAATGTGAACAAGTGCTGAGTCAAACCAGCTTTGTGGAGCGCTCCCCAGGACAATTAATGCACTCAGCATGCCTAGAGCGCCCTCCTCAGGTCATTTAATGCACTCAGCATGCTTCTCTTCTACCTAGGGCGCATTTGCTCACTTTGTGGACAATCTTGCCTTGTCTTGTCATATTTTTGACCAATTTTAGACTCCAAACCTCTAACCAACCAGTTTCTTCACATGTGTGAGGTCACGTGGGCCTGTCCAGTCATTCCCAGCATTCACACAGCAGATTTGAACCAGTTTGGGATGGTTTGGGATATTTTGGTCAACCTAGGGGGGTTTGAGCTATTTCTAAGCTAGATCAGTGTGAACACTCCAGATGGATTCGAATTCTTCCAGATTTGTATATATGGGTGTTCTTAACCTTTGTTAAGGTGGGACAGTTAATAATATTGACATTATTCACCATTTCATGTGTAATTGTTCTTCATTCATTTAAATTTTTTATGCCATTCTTGCAAATGTTGTGCAATCTTTCACCAGTGAGGAATCCACAGTAGCTAGATTCAACTGTGCTTGAGATTTTACAATTATATAGATATATGCATCCCACCCCACCGAAATCATATGTCTTCTTACGGATGTAATTGCTTAGATATGCATGTTTGTGATGATGTTTGGAAGTGGATTTGATCTCCCTTGAGTAGATTATATTAGATCCTATTGGATTTGGATTAGATATTCATAGATTTGGTTTAGACCTAATGTTATATGCCATTTATATGCAAATTTTATGTATGTTGAAAGGATTTAAGCAAGGTTTTGTTTTCTATGTGTGTATAGATTGCTAGCCAAGTGGAGCTAGAGCAAGTTCTATCAGTTCTGCATTGGTTTGGAATATATAAACACCAAGAGACTTAATCTAGGCCAATGTATTATTCTTCCTTGTGTCCTCTTCATCTTTTGTATATGAATGTGCATGAGATCTAGTGGGTGAAATCTGAAAAATGGTCTACCCCCTTTGTTTGTCTTGGATCAGGGAAAGGATCCAAGGGAGTTCTCACTTATTCACAGGAGGGAAATATCCATAGCAATTAGGGGAGTTTTGAGGTATAAAAGGGGCCTCATAAGAGAAATAATAAAACAAGAGTTAAAATAATAAAATAAGAGTTCTGAATTTTGAAGGGGAAAAATAAAAACTACTTTTTTTTATTGTATTTTTTATATATCTCCTTATCAGTTTACCCAAATTTCAAGTTTGGGAACTTGTTGGATGTAGAATTTAATTCCACATCCAATGCATACCCACATTGCATACTTTTGAGACACCAACAACATGAAAAATGAAAATTTCAATAAAAAAATGTATTTTAATACATAAAATATGTTTTTTTATTTAATGTTTTGTTTTCTGTGTTGTAGGTTCCTCAAAAGTATGGAGTTTTGGTATGATTATTTGAATTATGCATCCAACGAGTGCCCAAAATTCAAAATTTGGGTAAACCAATAAGGAGATATGTCAAAAATACAATAAGAAAAAGTAGTTTTTTCTTTTTCCCTTCCTTTGTTTTTACAAAATTTACCGTAATGGTTGACATCATCATCTTGAATCCTATTGGTTCTTATAAATTCAATTTTGATGGTAAATTTTTTGTTTTGATTACCATTTTTTTATCTCAAAACTTCCCTAATGACTTTTCCATGCAGTATGAACTGGTGAATCTAGGCACACTAGAAGAGACAAAGTATGTGAATTTAGGTTCTTGTTGTTCGTTGGGGGAGAAAGAAAGATTCACCTATCTCTTTAAGCAATAGAAATATTTATTCTCGTAAACTTATGATGATTTGAAGGCATATGACACCCATATTATCCATCATGTCATTCCTATAAAACTAGTCATCAAGCCCTTTTAGAAAAATCTAAGGAAGGTTCACCCAACTCTAGAACCTTTGATTTAGAAGGAATTGAAGAAACTTCTGGATGTCAAGGTCATCTTTAAAGTCAGACATTTTGAGTGGGTATCCAACCTAGTTTAGGTAGGGAAGAATTCATGGGAGATCATATTGTGTGTAGATTTTAGGAACTTGAATAGAGCAATTTGATAAGGACAAATACCTTGTTCCTCCCATGGAACATATTTTTCAACTCCTCTCTGGATCTGAAATGTTCTCATTGTTAGACGGGTTGTCAGGTTATAATCAAGTACTTGTGGCTGAAGACTATATCTTAAAGACCACTTTCTAGATGAAGTGTGGTACTTTCACTTTCCAAAGAATGCCTTTTGGCTTGGTGAATGCAGGAACCACGTTTCGACATGCCATGGACATGGAATCCCAAGGATTGATTGGTCAAAGTGTCATGGTATATCTAGATGATGTCACATTCTTTTCCAAGAAAAGAACATATCATTTTCATCATCTAAAACATATCTTTGAGAGGTGCAGAAAATATGGAATATCACTTAACCCAAAGAAGAGCATCTTTGTTGTTTCAGAAGGGAAATTAATGGGGCACATTATTTCTAAAAATGGGATATCAATAGACCTTGAGCGCATACTAGCTATATTACAAACCCCATTCCCAATACCAAGAAAGCTATGAAATAATTCTTGGGAAAAAAAAAATTTGGTCGCTAGTTTGTCTCATATTTTGTTGAATTAATTAAACCCCTGCAACAAATGATTAAGAAGGTCACCGAGTTCAAGTGTGATGTCGAAGAAAAAAATTATTTTCAAAAAATCAAGGCATCCATCATTGTTTTCCCATCATTACGTAGACTATATTTTGAAAAAAAAATTCTAATATATATTTTCACATCTAATCATTCTCTTGCAGCAATGCTCACCCAGAAGGAGAGAAGGGGGATGAATGTCCAATTTGTGTTATGAGCATTGGATTACAAGGTGTTGAGATGAACTATACTAATATTGACAAGCAACCTTACATAGTTTTCAAAGAAGTTAAACAATTTAGGAATTATAACATACTAAAAAATAGGACTACGATCACCATCCCTCATTTGGTGGTGAAATATCTCTTTATTCAAAAGGAGTTGGAAGAACGAAGAGGAAATTAGATTACAACTCTACAGGAATATGACTTGGAGTTTAAGCCAACTGCTATTGTTGAAGCATAAGGCCTTTGCAGGTTACTCACTAAAAACCCTACATATTAAAAGGAAGATGGTTGGTACAATGAGACATCTATGTGTTCCAAGATACCCAATATGTACTAGTTGTCACTGATTCATGGTATCGATATCTATTACAATATCTGCAGCATGAGTATGCTCCTGAGCATTGGAATTCCAAACATGAGAGATCTCTTCATCTCAATTCATATTGGTACCAAATCATCGACGACATATTATTTTGTAAGAATTATGATGGAGCACTTCTGGAGTTCCTAGAAAAGGAGGACGTAGAAAAGGTTCTTACTGAATTACACAATGGACCTGCTAGAGGACACTAAGTTAGTGAGACCACATCACACAAGATACTCTATTAGTTTTTCATCATTTAATTCAATAGATCTAGGATCTTAACTGAAAGAACAACATGTACAACATATCAAGCATAAGAGACAAGAGACAAGAGACACAAAACATTTCACCAGGGAAAATCAAGAAGGTGAAAAACCCCGCAACTTCCTCAGAGATAGAATAAGCATCAATACAAGGATCACAATGATCAAACCCAAGAGATAGATATATCCAGCAGCATGCTCCTCCTCCACTTGTGCGCACTCCTCCTCTCTCTCACTAATGCAATGTGAGTGAATAATAGAATGTGTAAAATGAGAGAGACACACTCTCTATTTATACACTACTTCACTTGTCTTTTAACTTTAGCTAGGTCGGCCCCAACTTAACCACTTAACATAATGTTTATTGGGCCGACCCCCACTAGGGTGGTCTAATAACCCTTTAACCCACATAAATCATATAGGGCCGACCCCATCAAGGTGTTCTAATAACCCATCAAGTATAAGTTATGACACTTACAATATAACTTGCGACACTTGCAAGTACAATTGACGACACTTCCAATCGAAGGAATAATACATCTCCGTTGGGGATACAATAAAGTACAAATACAATATACAAGTGAATATCTTCCGAAGTTACAAATACATCAACACTCCCTCTTAACTAGGAAGGTATTCTCTTGACACAAGTCATCAATACATATACGCACAAGTCTTCAATTCTGTAGATGGATCATCGTCACTGGATCACGGAGCATCATCATCATCACTGCTGCTATACTCGACATCTCGATCACTGGGCTATCTCTGAATTCTTCTCATCATAGGAAGTTCTACAGAGCCAACCCTTTTTCATGTTGGATGTAGGCCCACCACCTGTAGGTCTTCATCAACACTGGCCATACTGTGGATCCTAGGACTAATTACGTGCGTCAACAAAACCTCGAAAGAGAATCCCAGGACTCATTACGAGCTTACTACTCAACCTATCGGAACTCCCAGGATCTTTTACATGTTGACTATCACAAAACCTTAAAAGAGTGTCTTGCATCCTGCAAGAACTCTAAAGAGCATCCCAGGACTGATCACGAGCTTACTGCTCAACCTATTGGATCTCCAGGACTGATTATATGTTACCCCCACACCACCAAACCTTTAAGTAGAGCGTCTTGCAACCTGCAAGTACTCTAAAGAGCATCCCAAGACTGATTACGAGCTTACTTCTCAACTTATCAGATCTCTAGGGATGATTACATGTGGTTAGGAAAAACCTTTAAAGAGCATCTTGCAACCTGCAAGTACTCTAAAGAGCATCCCAAGACTAATTACGAGCTTACTGCTCAACCTATCAGATCTCTAGGTCTTATTACATGCCTCTAGTAGCAAAACCTCGAAAGAGAATCCTAGCTCAGACTATAGGATCTCCCAGGATCTTTTCTATGCTGCATGCACAACCTGTCCACGACCATGGAGTATCAACCTGATACTCATGATCATACCAATCATCATCATATAGTACATCATCCTGATGCACATCATCATCGCATGATCATCCTGATCATCATCATAGCATCGTCCTGATGCATATCATCTGGAGCATCATCCTGATACTCGTCATCATTGTATAATCAAACTGATCATACAGAGCATCCACCTGATGCATATCATCACACATGATCCACCTGATCATGTAAGCCATCCACATGATGAATATCATCACACATGATCCACCTGATCATGTAAAGCATCGACCTGATGCATATCATCACACATGATCGACCTGATCATGTAAAGCATCCACCTGATGCATATCATCACACATGATCTACTTGATCATGTAAAGCATCCACCTAATGCATATCATTATACATGATCCACCTAATCATGTAAAGTATCCATCTGATGCATATGATCATCTTGATCAATATCATGCAGAACATCATCTAGAGCATTGTCTTGATGCTCATCTCATGGCACTTACATCCATAGCCATGGGAAGGATCCTCCTATCACCATGCTTAGAATGGATCCTGCAAATGTGTCCCATTACTTCTTCCTCGAAGTATCTTCCATTTGAAGAACACCAATCCTCTCTCTGAAGTACTCAAACTTCACTCTGGCTAGTGGTTTAGTCAACACATCTGCAACCTACTCATCCGTCACAACATACAAGAGCTTCACTGCTCCTCTCTGCACCATATACCTAATATAATGATATTTGATCTCGATGTGCTTTGACCTATCATGGAACACTGGGTTCTCTAACAACTTCACACAACTCTAGTTGTCACAATAGATACAGGTAGCATCCAATGGGAGATCAAATAACTCAGACAGTAGCTTCCTAAGCCATACTACCTCACAACTAGCCGAACAAGCTGTGACATACTCTGCTTCAGCTTTACTCAGTGCTACGCAAGATTTCTTCCTGCTAAACCAAGAGATCACACCTGATCCCATATTGAAGCAGCACCCCGAAGTGCTCTTCCTATCTGCAACATTGCCTGCCCAATATGAATCAACATAATCCTCCAGGTTAAACTTTTGATTCGCATCATACTTGATCCCATAATCAACCATACCCTTCAGGTACCTCAGAATATGCTTCATAGCAATCAGGTGAACATGTCTAGGATTCGTCAGGAACTGGCTCAATGTGTTCACCGCAAAGCAAATATCTAGTCTCGAGATCGTTAGGTACATCAAGGACCCAATCATTTGACAATACATCGTGGCATCGACCGACTCTGATGAATCATCACACAATAGCTTCAGGTTCGATGCCATAGGTGTGGCCATGGCCTTGAAGTCCATCATCCCGAACCGCTTCAGGATCTCTACTTCAAACTTCCCTTGTTCAAGGAAGATTCCATCTGCACTATGCCACACCGCCATACCTAGAAAGTAATGTATCATACCCAAGTCCTTCATCTCGAACTCGATAGCAAGCTTCCTCTTCATGTCGGAAATCAATATATCATCACCTATCACAAACGGGTCATCCACATACAATAGGAGTATCAATGGATTGCCTTCCTCAACCTTGTGGTAAAGGTTGGAATCCGCTTTACTCTTGGTAAAGCCCAACCTAGATAGAAATCTATCTATCCTACCATACCAAGTCCTAGGAGCTTGCTTCAAGCCATACAAGGCTTTCTTCAACCTGCACACATATGACTCCCTGTCATGTGTCTCAAAACCGAGTCGCTGCTCCACATACACGTACTCTTTGACTACACCATTCCAGAAAGCTGTCTTGACATCCATTTGGTGTATCTTCCACTTTATCACTGCAGCCAGGGAAAGTACTGTTCTGATGGAAGTGTATCTGGCTACAAGTGCAAAAGTCTCTTCATAATCTATCCCTTATTTCTGGGAGAAGCCACGAGCTACAAACCTTGCCTTGTATTTCTCTATGCTGCCATCTGTAGCATGCTTGATCTTATAGATCCACTTGGAAGTCACAACAGACTTCCCTTCTCTTCTTGGGACCACATCCCAAACATGATCGACTGGTACTCCTAGATCATGGAATCCTTCTATTACTGCATCCCGGATCCTGGGAACTTTCAATATCTTCAATAGATAGTTTTCTTGAACTTCGTTGCTGGAACAAATGTTGTTGTCCTTATAGGTGATTGTACATGATCTTTCCTACAAGTCAGATTCAATTGCATGATTAGAAACTTCTCATAATTTTTCAAAAACACATTCTTATGCATAAAGACATATGTCATACTGTCATGCAATTAGCCAATGCTTCACTACAACATTTATCCATATCTCATAACTTTCTAGATGCCTTCCATCTCTACCAAAACATTGTTAAGAGTTTGCACTACTCCTAACATGTCAGCAAAGAGGTTTCATTTTAGATAAGTAGCAATGGAGTGTTGTACAATACCATAGGCCACTTACCCATTACTATATTAGTAGTATCTTGTTCATTAATGCAAATTTTCTAATATGCATAATATTCATTCTAAATCTAGGAACAACATCATTTAAGTAATCATATATATACAAGAAATGACAATTCAAATACTTATCTTTGTTTGGTTGTCGAGTGGACTCCCTCTCAATCTTTGCTTCCTTGCAGGAACTACTGGAGTGTGATCCCTCTTGATCTTTGCTTCTTGGATTACCTGTCCTTGAACTTATATCCATCCTAGACCACTATGCATGCTTAAGTGTGCACTGGTTTCATCATTGTGTTATCCTCAAGATCTCATACATAACCATACATACATTAGTATAATATCAATACTATCAAAACATTATGATCCTAAATAATCTTAACATGTATGGTCATGATCATTTCACACAGAGGTAATTTATCACAAGCATTAGTATTAAAGGTTTTGGGGAGGACTTCTATTACTCATGCATATTCTTATTGACCATAGGACTCTTTTGGTTAGTCATATCATCAATCAAAGTAAGAGACATAATATGCGTAAACTGTTGATTACTTAAACTTCTAACTTCAAGAATAATCATTCATACAAAAGTATAAGATCCTAACATAAGGTAGGATTCTAACTTGATATAGGAAAAACATACCTGGTTATCATGTTTGCTAGTTATGTCTAACATACCCAAACAATGTCTTCTTGTTCTCTTCAATGACTTGTGCTTAGTAACCTGCATAACTCATAAGTTAACCATCGTAGAACCAAATTATACATACCTCATAAGTAGAGCTTCTATGTGATCCATGACCATGGATGAGTCTTTCTCTTCATGTCACCATGGTCATATGTTCTTGATCTCGAACTTGATTTGCACCTTTCATGTTAGCGGACAACATCAACCTCATACAACACCACAGTGCATTAGTACAATCATATAACCCTAATCAATGAATGTCTTCTATCATATGCATTCATACTTTTACTAGGGTGATAATACAAGTCTAAAATTAATCAAGATTGTACTTGTTGATATATTGTAACTTCAAAGAATATTATATTTGTACTTTATTATTCCAGAGATGTTTCATTCCTCCGTGAAGATCTTATTGTATATCCGGAGATGTTTATTCCTCCTTCGGAATGTAGTAACTCGGGTTATTAGACTTCCCTAGTAGGGGTCGACCCTGTATGTGTTATGTGGGTCAAAGGGTTATTAGACCACCCTAGAGGGGTCGGCCCAGTTAGTTGTAGTGGGGTATTTAACCTATTGGTTAAATACGAGCCTACGTGTACTTGTGTAAAATACATATCAGAGTAGTGTATAAATAGAGGAGGTGTGTTCCTCATTACACACACTCACTCACTTGAGAAAGGAGCATTTGTGGAGGAGAGGTCTGCTATGGAGGAGAAGGAGCTTATGCTCAGGGTTTGCATCTTTGTATATTGCTGGTCATCTATATTGAGGAAGCTTTGCTGGGTTTTCTACCCCATGAGGGTTTCCCAGGATAAATCTCTGTCTCTTGTGTTTATGCTATGCTTGTTGTTTCTTCAGTGATCCTGTATATGCTATTATTGTGAAATGGAATGTAATGCTGCTATTTTCTGTCTTAGCATATTGAATTTTAACATGGTATCAGAGCTAACCTGAAGGAAGACAAGGTATGGCACTAAAGACACTTTCTTTACTTACGACAATTTGAAGGTTAGGGTTTTACATAGCAAAAACCAGTCATTGTAGCACTTTCGCTATAAATCCGTTTTGGCTAAGTTTTCGGATCTGAAATTGTTACAGGACGAAGCTAAGATCTCCAGGTACCTTGTGTCCAAAGTACAACCTCTAATTCGTTGTACTTTGTGATTTATGATCTGTACAATATAGGGTTTCTGCCTCTTCCAGATCTGAGTCAAAATCAGGTGACCTTGGGACAAAGGTCATAACTTGGGCTAGGAAGCTCCAAATGAAATTTCGTGAAAAGTGACAGGTAGTACACAGACTGTACTATCTCAGAAAACGTTTTCAGAGGCCGAAGTTGAACCAGTGACACGTGGCACGCCGTACAAGTTCGCTCTCCTGTATTATCCCATAAACAGGTCACGTTGCGACACTTGGCATAACTCTCTCTCAGAGAATCCAATTGAGGTCAGACCTGTCAGGATGGAAATATAACAGGCCGATCTATCTCAGAAAACTTTTTCAGAGGCCGAAGGTCAAACAGTGACAAGTGGCACACCGTACAAGTTCGCGCTCCTGTATTTTCCCAAAACAGGTCACGTTGCGACATTTGGCATAACTCTCTCTCAGAACATCCAATTGAGGTCAGACCTGTCAGGATGGAAAGCTAACAAGTCAGGCTATCTCAGAAAACTTTTTCAGACCCTGTGGATCAAAAAATTTCGGAGTTACACCAGAAACAATTAGGTACATATTTCTGTCAAAACAGAATTATTTTTTGGTACCTTCATTCATGGCTTCCGAAATTTAGGGCTTTGAAGAAAGTTGGAATTTTTGTAATCGGAGACCACGGCTGGATGCTACTCATCAAAATAGAAATTTAGAGACCAATATCAGAATTTTTGGTTGGGCAGAAGGCCGGGCTTGATTAGACCCTAGTTCGGGACTTTGATCAGAAAAGTGGAAAATTAGGGCTTCTGTAAAAATGGGAATTTTTGAAATCTGTGACCACGGCTGGAAGCTCCTCAGAAAAATAGAAGCTTAGAGATTTGGTTCAAAATTTTTGATGGGGCAAAAGAGTGGGCTTCATCAAACCCCAGTTCAGGATCACGTCCAGTGAATCCGAAAGTTTCAAAGGCAAAATTGAGGAGTAAAACTTTGCAGTTTTCAAATTCTAAATATATCAGTTTGATCAGCTCATCAAGGCGCATATTTCTATCCTTTCGGAAGTCTGAAATTCAAAGTTTGAATTTTTGGGGTTTCTCTGACAAACCCATATCCAGCTCCAGGTCCAGTTCTTGCAAATCAAGTGGATAGGGTTAATCCTAGAAGAAGATGGATTGGTCACCTACATAAGTGAAGGAGTTCATGTTTCAGAGGGAGACGAGGCTAAGGCTTTACATAAGGAGATTACAAGCGATCTCGATAGGTATGACTCATCGAGGTATGTTTTGAGATTTGTTCATGATTAAGTTTATGGTATGTTTGTCTTCATGATTATTACAGTTAGTACAATCTTGATTTTAGATTTGTTGTATCACCTTAACAAAATTATGAATGCATGATAGAAGATATTCATTGGTTAGGGTGTTGACACTTATGATTGTACTAATGCATTATGGTGTTGTGTGAGGTTGAGGTTGTCTGCTAACAAGATACAGGTACATCACAAAAGACAAATCAGGCTTCATGACCATGAAAACATGAAGACAAAGACTCATCCATAATCTTTGTTCTACTTACGAGGTATGTATGACTTTGTTATATTATGCTTAACCTATGAGACATGCAGGTTCTAGCTCAGGATCTCTAAATCATTGAAGAGGTTGTTTAGGTATGTTGTACATAACCAAGTAGGTATACTAATCCAGGTATGTTTCCCATGAATCTTACCTTGTGTTAGGATCCCTTATATAAGTATACTTGGAATGATTGGTTATGCTCATTCATAAAGTTAGTAATCAAGGGATTATGCATATTATATCTCTTATCAATGATATGCATGAGTAAAAGAAGACTTCCCTGAAATCTTGAATACTAATGTTTATTAACTATAATCATGACTATACGTTTTCAAGATTATTTAGTACTATAATGTTTTGATAGCATTTAGAATATACTAATGAGTGTATGTTTGTGTATGAGATCATGAGGATGACTCTTGAGCATGCACAATGGTACAGAATGAATAGAAGTTCAAAAGACATACAGAAGATCAAGCGGGAGGCAGCCACACAAACATAAAAGATAAGTATTTGAGTTGCTATTTGAAATAGTAATGATATTGCCTGCATGCATATTTGTATTCCTAGAATATATAATGCTGAGTGTAAACATTCATAGAGCATTGAACAGTATACAACTAATGTGCATATGCTTGGACAAACATTCCATTGTTGCTTGTCTAGAATGAAACCTCTTTGCTGACATGCTGAGAGTTGTGCACACTCTCGATAGTATGTTCTGGTAGAAATGGAAGGCATCTAGATAGCCACTGTATGCATACAGGATATGGGAAAGTGTTGTGCCAAAGTATTGGTCAAAATAGTTGCATCACTATGTAAATGATATCTGTATGCATAATGGGTTATCTTTTGATGATTATGAAGTATTACTAATCATGTACTTAATTTTGATTTGTAGGAAAGGTCATGGACACCATACAAGTGGTGGATGTTCAAACAAGAAGATTTACAAATCAAACAAAATATAGAAGGCTCATGGCTAGAAGATTCTCTTAGAAAAGGGAAGAGAATCACGACAAGATGTTTGCTCCAAGTATGGTGTAATTAAAGAAGAAGTATGAATCAGGTTCTGTATAGGTACCTAGGATCGATAATATTTTGATAAGCTTAATATGGGTGATGTGGATCTCAACCTTTGCTACAAGGTTGAATAAGATACACATATGACATGGATGCAAGAAGGAACTCACCACAGAGTTCGAATGATATTGAGGCTCATTTCAGTAGACCCTCCTAACGAGAGATGGCACAGATAGATATGCATAAGTTCATTCAATGCAGAAATGAAAAATGAAAGATCTCAAATTTAATGCTTTACTTCCTAGGTCTGGAAGTATGGCAAGGCTCAGAAGGAACATTTCTCAACCAGGGAAAGTATGATGAGAAATATGACTTGAGGTGTTGGAATGGCCACTCTTATGGATTCCAGCTTGAAGCTGTTAGGGGATAACTCATCAGAGTTAGTGGATATAACTCTGTACAGTCAAATTATTGGGTCTTTGATATATCTAACATATACTAGGTTAGATATATGCTTTGTTATGAACACCTTGAGTTAGTATCTAGTGGAAACTAGATGTGTTTACCTGATAGTTGCAAAGTATGTGATGAGGCACATAAAGGACACGATAGAATTTGATCTATGCTATCTTGAAGATCATGACTTCAGATGGCTATTCAGATTCTGTTTGGGCAGGAAGTGTATCAGACAAGAAGAACACATCGAGAGGATGTTATTGTCTGGGATTAGCCATAATCTCGTGGTTTAGCTGGAAGCTGTCTAGTGTGACTCTCAGCACAAGCGGAATATATGGCTGCTTGCTCTGCTAGTTGTGAAGAAGTTTGGCTTTAGGTTACCGTTGTACTAACCAATCCTCTACGTCAAGTGAAGAAGTTACCAACCAAACCTCTGTCTCGAGTGAAGTTTGAATACTTCCGAGACAAGCTTGGTGTAGTTCAAAAGGACCCTCCTCGAAAGGGGGAGTAGTATAGTCACTACTGATGAGATTGTCTCATCAAACAACAAGGTCGTTGATGAGGTAACCTGTTCCCTACACCCAGTTACTTAGAAATATTTAGATTTAGGACTCTTATACTTAGAATACTTAGCTTTACTTATACATGCTTTTGATGATAGATGTATTGGTGAAAATACATGCTAGTTGTGATGTATACATGTTTTGATGTTAGATGTATTAGTAAGAATACATGCTAGTTGTGATGTATACATGTTTTGATGTTAGATGTATTAGTAAGAATACATGCTAGATGTGATGTATACATGTTTTGATGTATTAGTAAGAATACATGTGATTTGAGATGTATACATGTTTTGGTGTGATGTATACATGTTTTGATGTATTGGTGAGAATACATGCTAATGTGATAACTGCTCTTGTATAGATGAGAAGACAGTTGAGGGGATTGGATCATCCCTGGACTTTCAGTCCTAAAGAGAACCGTAGACGTGAGGTCTCCGAGAATGAAGTCCTTAGTGGACAGTTGAGGGGATTGGATCATCCCTGGACTTTCATTCCTAAAGAGAACCGTAGATGTAAGGTCTCCGAGAATGAAGTCCTTAGTGGACAGTTGAGGGGATTGGATCATCCCTGGACTTTCAGTCCTAAAGAGAACCGTAGACGTAAGGTCTCCGAGAATGAAGTCCTTAGTGGACAGTTGAGGGGATTGGATCATCCCTGGACTTTCAGTCCTAAAGAGAGCCGTAGACGTAAGGTCTCCGAGAATGAAGTCCTTGATGGACTTGAGGGGATTGAATCATCCCTGGACTTCCAGTCCTAAAGAGAGCCGTAGACGTGAGGTCTCCGAGAATGAAGTCCTTGATGGACTTGAGGGGATTGGATCATCCCTGGACTGTCAGTCCTAAAGAGAGCCGTAGACGTGAGGTCTCCGAGAATGAAGTCCTTGATGGACTTGAGGGGATTGGATCATCCCTGGACTGTCAGTCCTAAAGAGAGCCGTAGACGTGAGGTCTTCGAGAATGAAATCAGTGGATTAAATCATCCTTGGACAGTAAATCCAGTAATTCCGAAAGGAAGGATAGTCCTAAATGAATTGAGTGGATTAAATCATCCTTGGACAGTAAATCCAGTAATTCGGAAAGGAAGGATAGTCCTAAATGAATTGTGGTTGGATTAAATCATCCTTGGACAGTAAATCCAGTAATTCCGAAAGGAAGGATAGTCCTAAATGAATTGTGGTTGGATTAAATCATCCTTGGACAGTAAATCCAGTAATTCCGAAAGGAAGGATAGTCCTAAATGAATTGTGGTTGGATTAAATCATCCTTGGACAGTAAATCCAGTAATTCCGAAAGGAAGGATAGTCCTAAATGAATTGAGTGGATTAAATCATCCTTGGACAGTAAATCCAGTAATTCCGAAAGGAAGGATAGTCCTAAATGAATTGTGATTGGATTAATAATCCTTAGACAGCAAATCCAGGAGGGATAGTCTTAAATACGATTGTGATTGGATTAATCATCCTTAGACAGCAAATCCAGGAGGGATAGTCTTAAATGAGATTGTGATTGGACTAATCATCCTTAGACAGCAAATCCAGGAGGGATAGTCTTAAATATGATTGTAGTTGGACTAATCATCCTTAGACAGTAAATCCAGTAATTCCGAAAGGAAGGATAGTCTTAAATATGATTATGAAAGGAAGAATCATGTATGATGCTGCTGATCGTGTGATGACGATGCTGCTGATCGTATGATGACGATGCTGCTGATCGTGTGTTGATGATGCTACTGATCGTGTGATGAGGATGCTGCTGATCGTGTGATGACAATGCAGCTGATCGTGTGATGATGATGCTGCTGATCGTATGATGACGATGCTGCTGATCGTGTGATGACGATGCTACTGATCGTGTGATGACGATGCTACTGATCGTGTGATGACGATGCTGCTGATCGTGTGATGACGATGCAGCTGATCGTGTGATGACGATGCTGCTGATCGTATGATGACGATGCTGCTGATCGTGTGATGACGATGCTACTGATCGTGTGATGACGATGCTGATGATCGTGTGATGACGATGCTGATGACGATACTGATGATCGTATGATGACGATGCTGATGATCGTATGATGACGATGCTGATGATCGTGCGATGACGATGCCGATGATCGTGTGATGACGATGCTGATGATCGTATGATGACGATGCTGATGATGATGCTGATGATCGTGTGATGACGATGCTGATGATGATACTGATGATCGTATGATGACGATGCTGATGATCGTATGATGACGATGCTGATGATCGTGTGATGACGATGCTGATGATCGTGTGATGACGATGCTGATGATCGTATGATGACGATGCTGATCGTGCTGCTGTTGATAGTGTGATGATGATGCTGCTGATCGTGTGATTACGATGCTGATGATCGTAATGCTGATATTGATGTTGACATTGATGTACCAGTAACTGTTTGAGTTACTGATGAAGACAAATTGAAGAAAGCTTCCAATGATTTATAGATGTATCATATATGATGTTGATGACTCCTTGCTCGTGCAGATGTTGTTATAATATCCTTCTCGTTAAGGGGGAGTGTTGATATATTGTAACTTCAAAGAATATTATATTTGTACTTTATTATTCCAGAGATGTTTCATTCCTCCGTGAAGATCTTATTGTATATCCCGAGATGTTTATTCCTCCGTCGGAATGTAGTAACTCGGGTTATTAGACTTCCCTAGTAGGGGTCGGCCCTGTATGTGTTATGTGGGTCAAAGGGTTATTAGACCACCCTAGAGGGGTCAGCCCAGTTAGTTGTAGTGGGGTATTTAACCTATTGGTTAAATACGAGCCTACGTGTACTTGTGTAAAATACATATCAGAGTAGTGTATAAATAGAGGAGGTGTGTTCCTCATTACACACACTCACTCACTTGAGAAAGGCGCATTTGTGGAGGAGAGGTCTGCTATGGAGGAGAAGGAGCTTATGCTCAGGGTTTGCATCTTTGTATATTGCTGGTCATCTATATTGAGGAAGCTTTGCTGGGTTTTCTACCCCATGAGGGTTTCCCAGGATAAATCTCTGTCTCTTGTGTTTATGCTATGCTTGTTGTTTCTTCAGTGATCCTGTATATGCTATTATTGTGAAATGGAATGTAATGCTGCTATTTTCTGTCTTAGCATATTGAATTTTAACAGTACTAACCTTAATAATATGAAGACAAACATATCATAAACTTAATCATGAATAGATTTCAAAACATACCTATATCTCTTCAAGTCATACCTGTCGGGATTGCTTGTAGCCTTCTCATGTAAAGCCTCAGCCTCATCTCGCTCTAGATTTGGAACTTCTTCACTTATGCAGATGTCCAATTCATTCTCTTCTAGGATTAACCCAATCCACTTTGATTTGCTGAAAATAGATCTGGAGCTGGATTAGGGTTCGTTAGAGAAACCCTAAAAATTCAAACTTTGGATTTCAAATTTCTGATTGGATGAAAAGATGTGCCTTGTTGAGCTAATCAAGTTGGTGTACTTCAATTTTGAAAACTGCAAAATTTGACCCTTCAAATTTGCCTTTGAAACTTCCGGATCTTCTAGACAGGATTCCGAACTAGGGTTTGGTAAAGCTCGGTCTTCTAGCCATCCAAAAATTTCAATCTTGTGTTCTAAGCTTCTATTTTTCTAAGGAGCTTCCAGCCGTGGTCACAGATTTAAAAAATTCCAACTTTTGCAGAAGCCCTAATTTTCCATCTTTTCGGTCAAAATCCCGAACTAAGGTTTGATCAAGCTCGGCCTTCTGCCCAACCAATTTTTTTTATCTTGGTCTCTATGAGGAGAATTCAGTCGTGGTCTCCAATTCGAAAAATTCCAACTTTCTTCGAAGCCCTAAATTCCCGCAGCAATGACAAGCCAAGAATGAAGGTGCTCAGAATCCAATTCTGTTTTGACAGAAATATGTATCTAATTGTTTCTGGTTCATACTCGAATTTGGCATAGCTCTCCCTCTGTGGTAGCCCTACCTATCGTCTTTCCAACCCGACATGTCTGACCTCAATTGGATTCTATGAGAGAGAGTTATGCCAAGTGTCGCAACGTGACCTGTTTATGGGATAAAAAATGGGAGCGAACTTGTACGGAGTGCCACGTGTCACTGGTTAAAATTCAGAATCTGAAAAAGAGGACATGGGAAAGCACAGTCCATTCCCTACCTGTCGCATTTTACAAAATTTCATTTGGAGCTTCCTAGCCCAAGTTGTGACCTTTTTTCTTAGGTCACCTGTTTATGACTGAGATCTGGAAGAGGCAGAAACCCTAGATTGTACGGATCATAAAACAAAATGTACAGCGAATTAGATGTTGTGCTTCGGACACAAGGTACATGGGGATGTTATATACAACTTGTATAAGTTTCAGATCCTGAAACTTTGCCAAAATGGATTTATAGCGAAAGTTCCACAATGACTGGTTTTTTCATATCAAGCCCTAACTTCCAATTTGTCGCAACTGCAACAAGTCTCATAAATATGATACCATGCCTTCCTTCAGGATAGCTCTGATACCATGTTATTTTTTCAGCATTTAATTCAATATATCTAGGATCTTAACTGAAAGAACAACATGTACAACATATAAAGCATAAGAGACAAGAGACAAGAGACACAAAACATTTCACCGGGGAAAACCAAGAAGGTGAAAAACCCTGCAACTTCCTCAGAGATAGAATAAGCATCAATACAAGGATCACAATGATCAAACCCAAGAGATAGATATCTTCAGCAGAATGCTCCTTCTCCACTTGTGCACACTCCTCCTCTCTCTCACTAATGCAAAGTGAGTGAACAATAGAATGTGTAAAATGAGAGAGACACACTCTCTATTTATACACTACTTCACTTGTCTTTTAACATTAGCTAGGTCGGCCCCAACTTAACCACTTAACATAATGTTGATTGGGCCGACCCCCAATAGGGTGGTCTAATAATCCATCAAGTATAAGTTATGACACTTACAATATAATTTGCGACACTTGCAAGTACAAGTGACGACACTTCCAATTGGAGGAATAATACATCTTCGTTGGGGATACAATAAAGTACAAATACAATATACAAGTGAATATCTTCTGAAGTTACAAATACATCAACATACTCAAGGATGGTTACTATTGGCCAACATTATTAAAGGACTCCCACACATATGCTAGAAAATGTGTCATCTGTCAAGAGAGTGTTGGAAGAGAAAATAAACTTGTACAACCTTTACAACCATTGGTCATCATAGAGCCATTTGAACAATGGGGGTTGGATATTTTAGGTGAAATCAATCCCAAATCCTCAAAGAAACATCATTATATTATGACATGCATGGATTATTTCATGAGGTGGATGGAAGTAGTGCCTCTTCGCAAGGTCGATGAAGAAGCAATCATCTAGTTTCTAGAAGAGCACATCATTACCAGGTTTTGGGATCCAATTTCCCTTGTGTTTGATAATGCATCATATTTTTATTCTTTAAAATTGTAGCGTACCCACCCATCCATCCAAGGAAAGGAAGGGTACCTGATGGCAATCTCTGGGGCTTTCACATAAAACTCAGCCCACTCATTAGATTCATATCATTAAAAGAGATGTGTGGAGATGGAAAACAATAAAATGATGCACAACGGAATTAAAACATCCACACACATTACTCATGCATACAACATATCAACAGTCATTGAATTAATATAGTGCAGAAGTAAATATATAGGCATAAAAACACTTATCTCCATTTTTGCAACTGCCCCAAGCAACTAGCTATGCTGCTGCAACGTTCCACCCAACCATAGGCTCTTCAACAGCTTATACTGAGTCCGTCCGAAGGCCACCCCCGAGCTGGGCATGATTCTCACAAGGAAAATGGGACATTCACTCATTCACAACCCATTTCTCATTTCCTCTCAGTCAAGCCAGTGCACAACTGGGTTTATCAGGCTGCATTCGAACCCTGGATGCTTACTCTCAAGCTCAAGCCAAAACAAAGGATTACCCATTACCCATACCCTAACACATTTACAACCGAGGTACTCACAACACAGGGACCACATTGGCTCTCCAACCTCGTGGTTCACCCAAACAAACTGTGAGATTTCAAATTCAACCCCCAGAAGCAAAACCGATTTCTCCCACTAGTTATGATCCTTTCCAATGGCATAAACGGCCTCCAGGAAGACCCAAAAACATTATGTTCTCTTCCTTACTGGTTATCAACACAAAAACACGCCTTCCCAGCTAAAAGATGAAGGGGAACACAGAAAACCCAGAGAGGAAAACGCCCAGGCAGCTAGAGCTGCATGAGAGAGCAAGGAAATGGTGAATAATGGCTTAGAGAGCAATTTCGTGGCTCTTCTCTTGCCCAAGGAGACAAACACGATTTTCCATGAAGGGTGGCTTGCCCATACCCGAATTTGGACAGCCATACCTCTCCATTCCCAAGGCATTAAATACCTCAACCAACTCTTGGGAGAAATCAATGGTTGGGTACAAAAGTCAACATGGGTAGTTGAGGGTTTGATGAGTTCTCTCATTGACACTTGGCTTGACCTGATTGGCTCAAGGGTTTGAATGTTTTCCCTCCCAATGTCTTGTGAAATCATGCCCCCATCTCTTTGTTGCATTGCATAGCTAGTTGTGGGTATTTTTATTAAAATGCATATTACATGATGTTGAAGTTCCAATGTTCCTGGCTAGCACACAAACCATATGCATCAATAAATCGATGGCGGGGCCTTGGCCTTGAGGTCCTCACCACGATTTCATAACAATATTACATCAATTACATTTGAATGTAATGGGGTCAATAATGGGGACGTTACAAAAATTGAATGAATTTTCTTTGGAAAAGGGAATCAAGTTTCATTATTCTTCAAATTATTATCCATAGTGAAATGGGTTAGCTAAATCTACAAATAAAAACCTGGTTATATTATTAAAGAAAATTGTAGCTGAAAATAAAATAAACCGACATAACGCTCTCCCAAATTCCTTGTTTATTGATTAGGTTACCCCAAAGGATGATTTAGGAGTTTCACAATTCACCCTTGTTTACTGGAAAGAATCCATTCTCCCCTAAACATTCTCCTACCCTCCTTACAACTATCACAAGCTTTGACATGATCTAATTGTCATATCACTTAGGATCAAATCATGTCACATCCCCATTCTTGACCCTTATGATATTTGGGCTATAATGTAAATATTGTATGCATATTTTGTATGATTCCTAGCATGGAGTTCAAGGTCAGGGCCCCGCTAGTGAATGTTCGATCTTGAAGAGGAAAGTATGTTGGTATTATTTAACCCATGTGCTAGTGAGCCATGGGAATTGTAAATATGCATTTTAATATAAATACCCACAACTAGCTATGCAATGCAACAAGAGATGGGGGCATGATATTACAAGGAATTGGGAGGAAAATATTCAAAACCCTTGAGCCAATGAAGTCAAGCCAAGTGTCAATTAGAGAACCCATCAACCATCAACTACCCATGCTGACTTTGGTGCCCAATCATTCATTTCTCCCAAGAGTTGGGTGAAGTAGTTAATGCCTTGGGGATTGGGGAGGTATGGCTGTCCAAATTCGAGTATGGGCAAGCCACCCTCATGGAAAAATGTGTTTTTTCTTCTTAGGCAAGAAAACACCCACGAATTTCCTTCCAAATCCATTATTCAGGATCAGAATTCACTCTTTCATGTTTTGGAAGCTTTCTGGGTGTTTCTCTCATGGAGTACGCTATGAATTCACCGGTTTTCAGGCTGAGAATCCCATTTTTGTGATGGATGGACTATGGGGAAAGAGGAGAATCCATTGGGAAGCAATAGATAAGTTTTGATAGCTTGTTGTTTCCCCTTATTGTTGTGAATCATTTTTGAATTTCCAGATTTGGTTTTCATTCTGGAAAAATCATTTTTGTGAACCCAACAGTTATCTCCTACCTCAGAAATCGTTTTTGAATGTTCCCATCAATTCTGTGACTGTGTATGTGTCAATTTCGGGTGCCAACCTGTCACGGTTTTGCCAAAAAATCGTGTTGGTTCCCTGCTGCTAGTTAATGACTGTGTGAAGGTTGTTTTGGACCTTGAATACCCAAGCCTTTGCCCTCTCACATAGTATAGCTAGCTAGGGATTTTCCCATCATGTTTTTCATCTATCTCCTGCATTTTCCATGCCCAGGAACTTGTTTTTGTATTGCACAATGGCTGGGAGGAAGGGAGCCACAAATTTGGGGTTTATGGAGGCCATTTTTGTCCCTTGAGTGCCCACAAACGTTTTCTGGAAACGGTTTTGCTCTCCCAGGGTGATTCCCCAATTCCCATTTCATTTTTGGTTGCCAAACGCTTTTTCTTCATGCCCAGAAATTGTGATTTTGCTGTTATGTGTATCCATGCCCAGTTTATGAGTTTTCTGTGTGTATGAGATTGTTGGGGTTGAAATGGGTTTCCATTTTTTTGGTTTGATCTTGAGTGGAAGCATCCACAAAGGAAGAGGGTTCAGATTTAGCCTGATAAACCCAGTTGTGGACTGGCTTGGCTTAAATGCAAATGATTATTTGGCTGTGTATGAGCTTGAGAGTCCCCTTTTCCTTGTAGATATCATGCCCAGCTTGAGGGTGGTCTCTGAGTGCTGAAATAATACAGGCTAGGTAGAGACCTACGGTTGGGAGGAACGTTGCAGCAGCATAGCTAGTTGTTTGGGTCCATTTCACCATAAAGATAAGTGTCTTGCCATCTATGCATTTACTTCTACAATGTTTAGGTTGATGACTGTTTTTGATATATTGAATGCATATGAAATTATGTGTGTTGATGAGTTTATCTCCGTTGTGCATGTTTGTTGAATTTACATCTGCACACATGGGTTTTTAATTGTATGAATCTAATGAATGGGCTGAGTTTGTTTAAAAATCCCCATAGATTGACATCATGTTCCCTTCCAGAAATTGGATAGGTGGGTGGGGATGTGACAAAGTGGTATCAGAGCTTAAGGTTCAACACTACAGCTGTTGGGCCCTTCATAGAGATATAACTCATTGCATGTATATGTATGTAGTATTTGAAGTTGAAATGAATTAGAGAAACCTGAAGATCTCATAGCTTATATTTGATTAAGATGGGAAATCATTTCCATGACTGTTTTGGGGATTTTTGCAAAACTGCTTGCATTGATTTCATCTTATAAAAGTGAGGAAGGAGGGAGAAAATCCCTTCTCAAGTTGAATGCTTACTTTACATTGTTTCTAATGCAGTAGAAATTTGTTTTTGTATTTGTTGTTTGCCTCCATGGAGGAGAGAAAGGAGGGGCAACCCCTTGCTATCTATATATTATTCTGTTGTTTTATTTTGACATGAAGAGATGAAATTTACTACATCTTTTTATTGTTCTGTTATATGTGAAGTATGATCTCTAATTATGCTTCCTGTTGAGCAATGATCATCACAGAAAGAAGAAGGAAAAATTCTAAATTTTTTCTAACTGTTTTTGAAAATTTGAAAATTTTCTAAGTGTTTGCTGTTAAGGCCGTGACGGCGAAATTAACGTTAGTTTTTGCGACACAGGATAGCGGCAATTTTAACGCTAAAATTTGCGATGCGCGCAGCGAAATTAATGTTAAAAGCTGCGGCACTGGCGACAGATTTTAGGCTTAAAAGTTGCGATGGAGGCTTACGCGCGATGGCGATTTTAGCCTTAAAACCTATGACGTGGTCGTAGCGACGAAGGCTTGAGGGCGCAGAAGTTAAGGTTAACTTTGTGACATGGTTGGCAGTCGCAGGGTTAGCGGTCAGAGATTTTAACCTTATCTCTTGTGACATGGTCGGCGGAGAAGTTGTAATTCTGTGCCAAAAGGAAGAGAAAATCTCAAAAATTTCTAATTGTTTCGAAATTTTGCCTAAGGGTTGCGGCAGAAAAAATTAGGTTAACTCTTGCGACTTTGTCGGTAAAGATAAGCCCAAAAGCGCCGCAATGGTCAGGGAAATAGTTTCTAACTCTGTGCCGAAGGGAAGTGGTTGGTGGTCACAAGGCTAGCTGTTAGAGCCAAAAGGAAGAGAAAATTCCAAAAATTTTCTAAGTGTTTTGAAATTTTGCCGAAGGCTGTCTCAGCGAAGTGAAGGTTAACTTTTGCACACAGCGGTAGAATTAACGTTAACTTCTGCGTGCACGATGGCAGAATTTGCATTAATATCTACGACATCCGCGGTGAAGTTAAGGATAAATTTTGCACGCGCGGTGGCAAAATTAGCGATAAGAGCCGCGCCACCCGCGACAATTATAATCTTAACATCCACGCCAACCGTGACAATTTTAACCTCAATATTTGTGACGCGGTCAGAGAAGAGCTCGATAAGTCCGCCAAATGGGGAAAATGCAGCAGCTTTTCACCGAGATTTTCAGGTGCCGAAAATGGAAAATCGCCATGAAAGTTATGCGCTAGATTGCGCGAAATGGCAAGCCCCCTTGACCCCCATCGTTCCTCGGAGACAATCGTTGAAAGTATGACATGCAGAAGTAGGAATTGCATAGAAAGTTTGTGGAAATACATTGCGGAAAAGCAATGGGAGTAGTAAGGCAATGCTGATGAGAGGGAAATCTCTCACCTTAAACTATTTATGTTTATAACATAATAATTGCATGCTTGGAAAATATCATGAATGAATGTTATACACGTCAATACATATATTGAATTTCTACTTTATGAGAAGATCATAGCTAATAATTGCTTGTGTGCATGGTAGAGAGCCCATGAAATGGATCAGCTATGATATGGAAGAGGGATTCCATGTTACGATGAGGGATTGGAAAGGGAGAATTCCTTAACCCCATTTTGCTATCATATTTCTAGTTATGAAATTGTCATGCAAATAAACTATGGTATAGGAATGTTGAAAATGCAAAGAGATTCCATAGATGAAATGAATATGCACCAGACAACATATTAACAAACATTGCACAGTGGATGTGAAAATGTTTGTGCATGAATAGGACATTGCATATTGGTAAAATAGTGAGGTTTCACATATGCAATGAGCCAATTCAGATAATTATGGTGGTTGCTAATAATTAGTTGTGTTTGCATTGGTTGTAGGTCAAATACAATCAAAACATGGCTAAAGAAGTTGATGACGTTGTTGCACGTGACCAATGACCTTATGAAGAGAGGATGGTACAACAAGTCCGTGATCATGATATTGGCAAAAGGACTGAGTAGCCTTGGTAAGAGGCCAACTGACCAGGTAACATCAAGCGATGTTAATAACAACCATGCAGGTAATGGTTATTTGTGCTTAATTGCATGAATGTTGAAAGAGGATTTGGTGAGATCCCTTCAACTATGTTTTGAACTATGATGATTTGGTTTGCATATGGTATTGAGTGCCCGAATGGGACTGTTAACCTACCAAGTATGGTGAGGTATGGGTAAGTGAAGGCAATGATCCTTACACTCCATAATTGCTTAGAAATCTCAATGCATTCATATGAAATTATGTCATGCCATGATAGTTGTGAGTTTAACAACCAAAGCAAGTGAGGACTTATGGACCTGTCATGGTAGTACATGGTTAGGCCATAATATGTTTGAATGCATAGAAATCATAAATTAATGTAGGGTTGCATTGAGGAGATGTGCATTAAAATATTATGTACAATATTGTGGTTATACATTGAGTGATTGCACACTAAAAGATTACGTGAGTGATGTAAAAGTGTATGCATATGTATAGGTGCACATGTTGAGATGCATTGTGTGAATGCATGATTGTGGTGTATGTTTCATTACAACTAGATAATAGATGGAATGGTGAACTATTGTCAATCCTAAGAGCATTTCATGAGCTGCTGTGAATGCAAGAGAATGATTGCATAAAATGATGTAATTAAACCATGCAACTCTAGTATGGTAATGATTCACATGAAGTAGATGATTTTGGTGATATTAAAATGCTTCAGTGACGGTGGCAGGAATGAAATATTATATGCAAAGAGACTTACAAAGCGTTTGGCTGATGGAAGTTTCAGATTTCAAGTAGATTGTTTTGGGCATGGAAAATATGGGTAAGTCCATGATGAAGATGGGAATCTACCGTGAGCAAGAGCCAAATGATATGAGAATAGACTCATGGCTAAGCGAATCAATTTCCATAGAGGACAGAATTGCAATTCATACTTGAATTTAATTATCAATGCCATTGACTGATTAGAGAAATCAAATTTGAATTTTATTGTTAAATGTTGCTAACTGTTTGGCTATTTGATAAATGTGCCAGGAAGACACATTGCAGGAAGACGAGGAGTGATGGCCTACAAAAGCCAAACTAGATGGGAAAGACCCCATGCTTTGGAAATGGGTTTTCGGTGAAACACCATTGATAATATCTCAGCCAAACTGCATGTCGGTAAACCATGAGAGTGAGATGGTAAAGCTATGCCCAGAAGGCATGTGAGATACATTTGCAAAATGAATGAGTATTCTGTGACCCTAGACAAGAACATGCATGTCTAAATTATTAGGGTTAATATACAGAGCATGCTCTATCTTATTTATATCATTGCAGACTGCTTGAGTATGATTAGGGCCTACATGGCACACATCGGAAAGGGGGTGCACACCTTTTCTGGTGCTGGGTCATGATAGGGTTTTCAATATTGACTACACCCTAAGGGAATGGACGCATTGCTAGTGTTTCAATACTTGATAGTGAATGATATGGATTATGGTTACAAAATTGAACAACAATACTGATGAGCTTGCTTATCCTTCTTATGTTGTCAGCCTACACAAATGCAGATTGATACTGCACATTAAGAGGCAAAGTGAAGAAGGGTACGCAAAAGGACTGTATAGGAATTGGTAACCTTTCTATGCTCACACGAAATATTACCAGAAGGGATGGACAGGCCCGAAGAGCTGTGTAATAAGAAGAGGTATCATCCTTGTGTGAGTGGGGTCATGCTAACTTGTAGTAAAGAAAGTCACCTATAAAGTTCCTAAAAGGAACCACAGATTTGCACCGGAGAAGGAGTGACATCCTTGTATGAATGAAGAGTTGTGTGTGTGAAGGGTTGTGGTGGAAGAAGGTGTGGTGACATTGGTGAAGGCATAAAATCTCTATTGGGATAGTAGTAGGAGGGCGGGCCCCAAGACTAACTGAAAACCCTGAGATGCCTATGGCTCCATAGTAGAGCCTTGACCTATAATGGTCAGGTGGCGCAGTTTCCTTCCATTGGTCGATGACCCAGACGAATGTGTTGGCTTGGCAATGGAGAGGGCCAAATAGGTATGGGACTGGTTGGGCACCACCAAATGCTTGGTAAATCCAGTCGGCATGAAGGTGTACTAGTGAAGCATTAACTACATCCAAGTCCATAGGCGATCCCAAGGCTTGCAAAGCGAAGCAGGATCCTGTGGAACAAAGGGGAAACGCACAATACAGATAAGTATTCAGTTTCATTTATGTCTTGTTTGGAATAATGAAGATTTCAGGTATAAGTCTTCTAACAACTAAGCTGATACACTAATGTTTCTTTGTTGGAAACCTTGGTCATTGCAGGAAAGCAAGACCCTGAAAGTGCTATAAAATTACTGGTAAATCCAGAGATTAAATGAGTGGCTGATATGAATTATTGATAAATCCAGAGAGTAACTGGTTGGGCATTCACTACTTAATATTGTGAAACAGCATGTAAGCTAGCTTAATACCCCTTAAACAATTGATAAAACTAGTCAGCGTACTGGCCTGGCCTTGCCTATTCGAATAATTGTGGAGTAGCCTACGTGCTAGCCCAACATTCATAATTGTGTCCACGGGAAATCCAAGGCTCCTAAAGCAAAGAAGGATCCCGTGAAATAAAGTGAAGACATCTAATACAGATAAGTATTTGGTTATCTTGCAGCTTCTTGCTTATGAATATACGTGTGTATATGATTTGGTTATGATTTCTCAAACTCTTGTTTAGAGAAAAACCTTATGAAATAAACTAAACATGTGAATTGATTCAATGTTTGAGTTTAGGTATAGTTGGAAGCAAGGATCAGGAAGGCATCATAGGGATGCATATGGACATATGACCATCCTAAAGAGCTCAATATGAGCAGTAATAAAAGATGGTGCTAGTGAACATGAGTGGGTCCTAGCAACCAAAGGTTCTGTCAGCAGAATGGGAAGGGGTACCCAAGTTGAAAAGCATTAGACCGACCTTAGACACTAAGTGTCATAGCCAATAAAGGGCAATTCAAGCATTCACATTAAAGTGAAAGAGACTAAGGAGCATGAAACCACAGTGATGGCGTAGCTCCGTAATAAAACAAGACTAAGAGGGAGAAATCTTACTCTTCTCTTTCCTTTTTATTGATGCATTTATAAAAACAAAGAATTGTTGAATGCATGTCATGACTAGAAGAAGAATGTCTTTATTTGCTTGAATTAAATTGTGAATGCTAAAATAGTTATTTTACTGTGAAAGGATGAACATGAAAGAGATCATGTGTATGTTGGGAAAGCATGAAAACAAATTTTCGAAGTCGCATGAGTGAAGCATGGATGTTCCATGCCAATTGGGAAATAATTGACTAATTTTAATGCTTATATTATGCTTGTCCTAACAAAGGGTTTCCATGATAAATTTCACAGGGAGAAATTGAAACAACTGGTTGCAGCCGACACAAGCAAGTGTTTCTAGTAAGTGAAGAGTGGTCAGTTGTGCACATTGACCATAGTGGCAGACCAAGGGTTATTAGAATTGGTTGAAAGTCTTCTTCAAACAATTGCAAAAACCCAAGAAAATATTGGAGAGATGCTCAAGCTACAGAGGCAACAGAATGAGACAAACCATGAGGTTTTGCAGGACTCTATTCGTCTGCAAAAAGGGGTAAAAAGCATTCTGGGAGCAATCAGTAAGGGAAAGGAAAGTGGATCAATGAAGAAGCATTCATCCAATCGATCGATTAAGAAACGTTCCAGGTGGGAAGACTCAAAGGAAATGGATCAGGAAAAGGTAAAGCAACCAGTGAAATGTTGGGGATGTGGCGGAAATCATTTCCTCCATGACTTCCCAACAAGAGAACATCAATAGGGTAGTAGCCATAAATTTTCCAGGTTTGTGGACCAGTTGGAAGGTAAGGAAAAGGAAGGAATTGTTTTGGAACAATGTCCTCATGCAGAGCTAGAAGGTCCCAGCCAGCAGGAATAGTTTGTGAAGGCCAAAGGACTTGGTCCTGAAAACCCAAGTAAATGGTGAAACGTAGGACAGACCTGCCACATTTTGTGAATTTTGGACATGTATAAAGTGTGTGTGTATTCCTAGGTATTGGAACACCGAGGACGATGTTATTCCAAGGGGAGGGGTATGTCACATCCCCATTCTTGACCCTTATGATATTTGGGCTATAATGTAAATATTGTATGCATATTTTGTATGATTCCTAGCGTGGAGTTGAGGGCCAAGGCCCCACTAGTGAACGCTCGATCTTGAAGAGGAAAGTATGTTGGTATTATTTAACCCATGTGCTAGTGAGCCATGGGAATTGTAAATATGCATTTTAATATAAATACCCACAACTAGCTATGCAATGCAACAAGAGACGGGGGCATGATATTACAAGGAATTGGGAGGGAAATATTCAAAACCCTTGAGCCAATGAAGTCAAGCCAAGTGTCAATGAGAGAACCCATCAACCATCAACTACCCATGTTGACTTTGGTGCCCAATCATTCATTTCTCCCAAGAGTTGGGTGAAGTAGTTAATGCCTTGGGGATTGGGAAGGTATGGCTGTCCAAATTCAAGTATGGGCAAGCCACCCTCATGGAAAAACGTGTTTTTTCTTCTTGGGCAAGAAAACACCCACGAATTGCCTTCCGAAGCCATTATTCAGGATCAGACTTCACTCTCTCATGTTTTGGAAGCTTGTTGGGCGTTTCTCTCATGGTGTACGCTGTGAATTCACCAGTTTTCAAGCTGAGAATCCCGTTTTTGTGATGGTTGGACTGTGGGGAAAGAGGAGCATCCATTGGGAAGCAATATATAAGTTTTGATAGATTATTGTTTCCCCTTATTGTTGTGAAATCATTTTTGAATTTCCATATTTGGTTTTCATTATGGAAAAATCGTTTTTGTGAACCCAGCAGTTATCTCCTACCTCAGAAATCGTTTTTGAATGTTCCCATCAATTGTGTGACTATGTATGTGTCAATTTCGGGTGCCAACTTGTCACGGTTTTGCCCAAAAATCGTGTTGGTTCCCTGCTGCCAGTTAATGACTGTGTGAAGGTCGTTTTGGCCCTTGAATGCCCAAGCCTTTTCCCTCTCACGTAGTATGAGCTAGCTAGGGCTTTTCCCATCACGTTTTTCATCTATCTCCTGCATTTTCCATGCCTTGGAACTCGTTTTTGTATTGCACAATGGCTGGGAGGAAGGGAGCCACGAATTTGGGGTTTATGGAGGCCGGTTTTTGTCCCTTGAGTGCCCACAAATGTTTTCTGGAAACGGTTTTGCTCTCCCAGGGTGATTCCCCAATTCCCATTTCGTTTTTGGTTGCCAAACGCTTTTTCTTCATGCCCAGAAATTGTGATTTTGTTGTTATGTGTATCCATGCCCAGTTTATGAGTTTTCTGTGTGTATGAGATTGTTGGGGTTGAAATGGGTTTCCATGGTTTTGGCTTGAGCTTGAGTGGAAGCATCCACAAATGAAGAGGGTTCAGATTTAGCTTGATAAACCCAGCTATGGACTGGATTGGCTTAAATGCAAATGATTATTTGGCTGTGTATGAGCTTGAGAGTCCCCTTTTCCTTGTAGATATCATGCCCAGCTCGGGGGTGGTCTCTGAGTGCTGAAATAATATAGGCTGGGCAGATACCTATGGTTGGGAGGAACGTTGCAACAACATAGCTAGTTGTTTGGGGCCATTTCACCATAAAGATAAGTGTCTTGCCATCTATGCATTTACTTCTGCAATGTTTAGGTTGATGACTATTTTTGATATATTGAATGCATATGAAATTATGTATGTGGATGAGTTTATCTCCGTTGTGCATGTTTGTTGAATTTACATCTGCACACATGGGTTTTTAATTGTATGAATCTAATGAATGGGTTGAGTTTGTTTAAAAGGCCCCATAGATTGACATCATGTTCCCTTACAGAAATTGGATAGGTGGGTGGGGACATGACAAATCAATAAATCGCTAAAAATTTAGGAAGAGAGGGAGAAGGCTAAGAATACGTTTTTTGTCCAGGTCAACAAATAGTGAAAAGATGGTTTAAAACTAGTTTTGCAAAGAAGAAAGAATTTGATGTCAGAGACTTGGTCCTAAAGTGGGACAAGGCACATTAGGATAAAGGAAAACACACAAAGTTTCAATAGTTATGGCATGGTCCCTATTTTATTTTTGAGAGTCTTGGCCCTAGCACTTATAAATTGCAAGATCTAGAAGGGGAGGTTGATTCTATTCCCATAAATGGCCAATACTTAAAATAATACTTCAAGTAGCTTGGAGGGAGAATCCGATCCTATATATAAATACACGTGTTCTCCCTTTTTCCCTTGTTTTGATTCTAGTTTGTTGATATCATTTCAATATTTTTTAATCATCCATCTTGTTTTGGATTCAATAAAGTGAAGCCCAATAGTTAGAGTGCGGAATGGGAGAGTCTGAGTCCTATTTTATGGTTGAATTCAAATGCTTCCCATCCTATTGACAATCTTATGAATTCAATAGCTCATGGGGAACATTGAGCAGGAATAGGTTTATCTGTTATTAGTGTGAGGAGTTAATGATATGTTTTATAGCACTATAATTTGAAAGGATTTCACCCCATTTGCTAATGTGTGTGAAAATGTGCCTGAACCACTAAGGAAGGTATAAAAATTTTTAGGTCAACAACAACTTAAAAAATAACATTTTATGGACTAAACTAATTCTTTGGAAGGGTTTCTTAGTTACTCTCTTAGAGATACATCCACTAATACACTTTAAATGGGATACATCCTATGATGTTTTAAAGAGCTCGATCCACGGGAGAAATCAAGACTTGATAGTGCATAGCAAATCAAAATGACTCTATATGCTATCCCATGCCTATAAAATGATTAATGAATTAGCTCCCCCATCTAAAAGTACCGCTAAGAAGAAAATTCTCTAAGAGAATAACAATTTTCATACATAATAAAATATTTACCTTAGAATGGGACAAGAGAATTCAACTATAAAATGGTTGCAAGAGACAAATTTGTCGAGGATATGGATGTCTGCTAGTGGCATAGCTCTTTCTATAGTGTAATATATGTGGAACACACATTTACACTTGTCTAATATTGTTTATTACCTTGTGGTGCCATGCCCAAATAATCTCAACGAAGCATAGCCTAGAGAATAAACCTCATAACTTTGCTTTTAGAGGGTAACTAAGAAATACTAACTTGATTCCTTAGGTGATCTTATTATGAAATATGACAACTAATTACATATAATTATTAAAGGTCACTTTTATCTTCTTGATGCCTCTTAGTTTGGGTAAGTTCATTTTGGTATAAAAAGCATATGAATGATATTATAACTCCTGCACTATAAGACTACTCTAGAACAAATTAGTGATACCCATGAAATTCATGGTAAAGCTTGTCTTTGTCCAAGAAGACAAGGGGAATTTTTTCAGAGACCTTGGATTCTCCTAGTCTATCACCAATTGTTGCATGTGCAACTATCGTCCCCATTATCTCCTAAGGGATGATGGGGACCCCTCCCTGAATTTTTACTTTTCCTTAGACCAATTTTGGTTCACCATTGCTAGTTCAAATAATATTGGCATGAATCCTTGGTTCATTCACTCTCACGAAGAAGTAATTCTTCCCTATTCAAGAATACTTGGTCACTACGAGCATTGTTTTAAAAAATGGCTAAGTATAACATTGTGCAGCGAAAATCCCTGTTTTCCACCAACTCGTTTCAATGAGTAAGGAGAAGCTTTGCCGACACGTTGTGGCAAGAAACACGATTTCTCGCCGAAATGTGCAATGGAAAGTTGACATAATCATCGATCCATATCACGAAAGAAACTATGATGAGTTTTCTCATTTCTCACTGACCATTGCGGTGAGTTTTCTTAGTTCTCTCCAATCCTACGATGAAGAACCCAAAACTCTACCGATTAGTCTCCAATCAACTACGCGGAGAGAAAAGTGTGAGCGCGTCGATGAAAGGTCAAATACTGTTAAAATAATCAATCATTCAAGAAATAAACGTGACTACTCCACTAACCATTGCGGCAAGTAAGTCATGTTCTCATAGCAAGAGAAGATCACTCCCTCATTGAAACAAATTGCTTCAATCTCTAAAATATCACTTACAAATTAAAGGAATGTAAAAATTTCTCGACTATAGTTATAAAAATACCTTTCCTCCTTATTTTAGGCATTTCTCTTTTTCCCTAGAAATTTGAGAAGGAACCTGCCACAGAGCGAGTGGGGTACGAATAACAGGGATAGCGGAATGTGGATGGGTTTTGTCATTTTGGAACACGAACAAACCCTAGACATGAGGTAAGTACCCTGTGTTTCCACCCTAAGTTTTTGTAACATTTTTCAAGGGTACACTTCGATTTTTTATATGGCACCAATACACATTTTGTGACTCACTCTTAGGTTAATCTCAAAAACAATTTACAATTATTGGTTTCCTTGAGGCAAGTTTCCTTTACCTACTTTATTGCAAACCTAAAAACTTGTATTCCATTTCTCTTTAGACATCCTTCAAAGCTTTATACCATGAACTTGGGTTGCTACCGTCATCTTTAAACTTCCATGAAGTACAAATATTTCTAGGGGTGTATTGATCGGGTACTGTTTGTCCACCTTCTTGAGATTTAGAGGACCCTATAACCCTAGTAGCATGTTCACATCATAAAGTCCCACAAGGTTTCTTGATGCCTTAGGTTTTAACCAAATAGAACCAAGCACTTGAGCCACTACCTCCTCGGTACCCCAAACCCCATACCAAGTGCACGAAATAAACTTATGAACATAGTACCCTACGAGAAATTGTATTCATTAATCAGGTCCCGTAGCTTAGTTGGTTAGAGAATTAGTCTTATGTCCCAGGGGAGACTTACCTGGGAATCACTAATTATATCATCCATGAATAAATACTCACTTTAAAGGACATCCTTGCAATAGTAATTATCCAAACCCCATAGTGCTTTTCGCCAAAATGGACTATGCATTGATTTTCAAAAGGAATCCATGGGAATGTTCCCTCAAAATGTAGCAGTTCCTAAAACCTCCATTTAAATTTAGATTTGGTTGAGTGGAGCTCTTTTGCTTATATAGATTGTTTGCATATCTGATAGGATAATAGTGAAGAGCGATTTGTAATGGGAATATTTCTGATGTATGCATATTGTTCCCTATCAAAATAACCTAAACATTAAGCTTTAAAACAAATCATGAAACCACATTTTTGAATTTGTAATAGCATTGAGCACACCGACACTATTGATAGAACCTAATTTTAGCCTGGATTCCTTAGGATAACCATTATTAGAAAAGGGGCAAAGTCCTAAGCATGAATGCTTGATTATTGTCGTTTCTTAATTAGTATTGTAATTCATCTCCCATGGAAAATTACACTATCTCTATTGACCCTAAATATTATTCTATGTCTTGTTGAAGAACCAAACAATAGTCCAAGAGTGTGCAAGAAGTATCATCTAGTGTTGAGCTGGCATAAGAAGCACAAACCCAAAATCTCCACCTATAGGATGATGATACCAAGAGCATTACCATGAAAAAACCTAAATATCATTGGGGAGAAATGTACCCATTCTTTAAAGAGGAAGAATATCTCTCATCTAGTGTAGAAGAGATCCTAAAATACCATAACATTAGGCAATTTGGCCTACAAAAAGGATCAGCAACATCATAGGTTTTCCCATGCGCGAAAGTGATAGGATAGATGCTCCCTCACATTGACGCCAAAAGGCGTATTCTCAAGAATGTCGTTGGTGAATCCATTGCTTCATTTCAGTCATCTACTATGGAAAAGTATCACATGTTCTCGACAACAAACATCAACATGACAATTAAATGGGTCAAGTTGCTTAAGATAAAGTATACAACATTCATCAAGCAAGCATGGGGCCCAAGTAAAGAGTTTTGTAGCAAAGAAAGTGGTGTATATGAGACCAAATTGATTAAACAACCTTATAAAATGACCATATCCCTTTTGTGCAAATTCTATGGGGAACTAGACACGTTACACTTCAAGTTGGAATGGACTCCTTTATTTCATCATGTTACTATGCTCAGTGCAAGGTCCAATTGGGAAGTTATAATCTCTGCCAATATGGAGGACACAATTCTAATTGCACATGAAGTCCTTCCCTTGCAATGATCCCACTTCCATATGTCATTATACCTGTTGGAAGTGGTCTACACTCTAAATAAATTTCCCACCATGGGATGGAGATGGAATCCTTCAAAACCCCCTATACATGTTTACTATCAAGCTCTATGGTTGCAGAAGCATGTGAGTTATTATAAATAAATCCTTGAAGATTTCCTCATGCCCCTCTAGACAATTAAACATGTGAAACCATCTAAATGCATGTTAGATCATGCCGTGGATGAAGTGACTAATATAGGAGACTGGTTCATTACTAAAGGAGGAACATACCTGAGGATCTATAGAGCATCACAACCACCCTATATATTCTGCCTAAATACAACACTGATCACATGGTCTTATGGGATATTATGAGACAAACATTCATCAACGGGATTGCAACCTCTCTTGCCAAAGATAAGAAAGCATCATGGCTGCCCCTGCCGATAGTCATTAGGGAATACATAATTACCAAAGTAAAGGAGTCCGAGGAGCTAATCAAGGACTTGAATGCTTTCCACTTTGGCAAAGAGAATACCAAAGAAATGATACCCATGGGAATTAAATGGAAAACCACTTTGTAACTGTAAAACTCAATTCACCATATGTTGATCAATTCTTCGTTGAAGAAAAAATATACAGGTGGGATCAAAGTATCGAATACTTGGACAAAATAATGAATAAATGTAAAAGCATAACTAAGTCCTTCCAGTAAGACAACAGGATAGTAGAAGATAACACAACAAGAAGGGAAACTGCGCATAGCAGAAAGGGCCCAACAAATTGTTAATGAAGAAAACAAAATAAAAGTTTAGTTAGAAGCCCGACAATTGGAAGAATAGTGGAAAACTAAAGAAGAGGCTTGTGTGAGGAAGGAACAAGAAGAGAAGAACAATCAGGAAGAATTGAAACAAAAATCCAAAGAGATGAAGGAACAAGAATAAGAAGCTCACAAGAAAGTTGAAGAGAAACAATGATAAGAAGAGATTCAAAGGAAAGAAGAGGAAGAGCTCAAGGAATAGAAGGAATCTCAGAGGAAGGAAAAAGAGGAACAAAGGAAGGATGAGGAGTTACAAGATAGAAAACCAAAGGACATGGAAATAGAAGTATCTGTCACTATTTCTACTATCCATTCACTAGAGAACACTTCCCATAGAAAGAATGTTGGCATGGGGCTAAGGCGCACAAGTTTTGGTACATTCAACGATGAAAGGGACAATGACAAGCGTAAAGGACCAGCCGCGGAGAGGATAAAGCAGATAATGCAGAGTAATTGGTTAATTAGTTAATGAGTCGCTCTGTGAAGTGGACCAAATGTAACAGTCAAGTGAGCCTATAAATAGGAGTAGAATTGTAATCCTAAGGGCATCTTTGGTATCGATCTTTATCTATCTTTTGACATTTGCTTGGATCTACTTTGACCTTCATTTTCTTTTCTCTGTTGCATCATTTTGGATCGCATCTTTTTTATTCTGCGATGTGTAAGATAGACTGATGAATAATGAGAAGGAATGTTTTGTTTATGTCCGTGTCTCTTTTACCTGTTGCAGTGTGATTGAATATGTGTTATCGTAGTATAATTGAATGTATGTTATCGCAGCATGGACAAAAATGGTTTATGAATGAATTGTTAGATGTCGCAGAAGTGTCATGTATCTCAGATCGGTTAAATATGCTTTTATAATTTGCTATTGCATAGATCTGATTAGCATGTTCTGATGCGAAGTGATGATTATGTCGATCTACGGGTTACATTGTGATTGATTCATGTTCTCTTATATTTGGGAAAAGGTGGTTCATGCATCCCCCCTTAGATATCTCGGGTGAGACTTCACTCGCTCTGCGGGTGTTGCTGGAAAGGCTAAACCCTTTTCGGGACGATGTCTATGGGAGATTGCGTTGATTTTTGTTGACAATTGTGCGAAGTGAACCCCTGTCGATAGATCTATGTCAACAAATGGTTCCATTTTCGGGACCCTAGTGTGAAGGAGAGAGGACATGTTGTGGCATCCGACAAAGCCAGAGATAATGGAATGGTTCCATAAGAATATGCGAGAATTTTCTATGAAGAAAATCGGAACCCTGGATGGTCGACAACTGAGTGGTTGAAGAAGTACATCTACTCTGATATCCGTGAGGTATTTTTCTGCGAGTTTCCTATACTGCTATATGAATGGTTGACACAACTAACTTTTCAGAAGAATAATTTCCAAGGAGGTGAGCCTGAACATTGGACCCTGGAACTAATCCAACAATTGAGTAAGGTTAACAAAAATCTTCAAGGGATGTCGATGTCTGGGTAGATAACATTTTGGAGGGATACAATATTATTGAGTTTGTTGTCAACACAGTTAAGTCATACATTGACGCAGAAAGGAAGTTCTTTAAGGGACACAGATGAAGGTATCTATTGTCGCTACAATTGAGGATCAAAATGCTCATTTGTGAAAAGGGAATATTGAAGATGAACTCCGATGAGTAAAGCTTGGGTGTGCGGAGGTTGTGGGTATTGCGCAGATGAGAGTCTAATAGAATTATGGTGGGTAGATGGATATGAGTTACGAGGAAATTGTGAGGGAAGATGTGGAATATTGTAGTCGCCTGAGAAATGGGGTGAGGTTCCGGCCAGAGAAGAAGAGGAGGACTGAGATACAGAGAAAGAGTCCTAGTGTGACTGGAACAGAGGACTGTGGAATGAGGCCATAAGGGACTAAGTGACCCTACGATGATGAAGAGGATGAATAGGATACCCCTGAACTTGAGGAAGTACTGACCCAAGGATACAACTTACCCACAACCCCATGCACTTTGCAAAACTTTGGAGGAAGAAACAAAAGCTCTTCGAAGGGTTGTCCTGCGTGTCAGAACAGTAGTAAGAGTAGCGAATCTACAAACACCAGTAGAAAACCAAGGATGGTGGGCGACAACATAAATATGCCTCTCTTATAGGGTAATGGGACCGAGGATCCCGAGCAATATTGGTTCTTATGCGAAGTGGTGTGAATAGTAAAACAAGTGCAGGATGACGATATTAAGAAATACAATTGACGACGACCTTTAGAGGCCGTGCACTGGATTGGTACATGAAGTTTATAAAAGTACCTACAAGGCATCGGAAGAAAACCTTAGCATAATTCAGAGCTGGATTGATCGACGAAATTAAGAAACTGAAATCAGAATCACAGTAAACCACAAAGTTGAAGGAGATAAAACAATTCCCTAATGAGTCGGTGTGGGAGTTTGATTAGAGGTTCAAAACTATGATGGCTAAAGTTAGTTTTGGGATGAGCGACATGCAACATAAGGAATGGTTTATTGCAGGATTGATACTGTACATTCGGATGCCGTTGATGCAGAAAAATATCCTATCTCAAGCGAAGGCACTGGAAATTGTAATGAAGATTGAGGCTTCGCCAATTGGAGAAAAAGGGATTGGAATGAGCTAGATCCAGGTGCAGTTAGAAAATTTGACTATCCAGCTGCAGGAGATTAAGAAAGGGAAGGAAGTTCACGAAGAAGTATGGCGCAGTTGATGCAAATCTGAAGGACATCATAAAGATCAGTGTCCTTAATTCTGCGAATATTTATAGTCTGGTGCACCAAATCCTCTCAGTTAAGGAGGAATGCCCCAGTGCCGAATTTTTCAAACAAGGGGACATCGTTTGGAGGAATGTATGTATTTATAGAAGGTTGTGTCGAAGCCGGATAATATTTTTTGTGACTTCTTTCGGTCATGAGGAGAAGGATTGTAGAGCATATGAATTGCTTCAGGAAAGGATTGTGGATACTTAATTCATGAAGGGAGATGAGTTTTGGTTCTCTTACGGGCTGACCCAGGTTTGGGGAATTTCTTGTAGACCCAAAAAAATCCCATTCACTGGCCCTTTAAGTATCAACCTACAAACAGGATGAGGTCTCAACCAAATCGAAGATGGGTGGTTACAAAATCAAGTTTCTATGACCTTGGTGATGCAGAGATGTGTTACGTGAACTTGTAATGTATTCCTTGCTTAACATCTACTTGACATATCAATACCAACATGTAACTGGGAACTTCAAAATTATCAACAACCTGTAGACTTCACTGGATTACGGTTATCGTTACTCTTATAACTACGCATTCGTCATACTTAATGTTACTTCGCAACATTCATACACATGTATCTCACTTAATTAACATAACATTCTCATTCAGATACATATGAAAGAAACTACATAAACAAATCACAACATGAGTATAAACACATCATAGATTCATACACATAACACAGTGATTTATGTGGTTCACCCCCCAGGTGGGAGCTATGTCCACGGGAAATGTTCTTATATTACTTGGAAAGGGTAATAGTTCTAGCTTGCACACTCAGCTACAGACTCTTCTCTACAATAGATCTTTGTGCACTCAGCTACGTAGTCTTTTCCTCTCTTAGATCTCTCTCAGTCTAGATCTAGCAATATCTAACAAAATTCCAACCCTTCCTTGTACAAAATTGTCCCTTATATAGATGTGCCTAAAGGTCACATATTATAATAACTATGGGCCAACCCCCATAGTACACTTTAAACCAAAATAACATGGTTCTCCTATTGACCAGGATTTGTCTTAACTTCGTTGCAGCTCTGCTATCCTTTTGCACCACTTCTTTTGACTCTAACACTTCTTCTAACAGTCGCAGTTCTGACGACGCGACTCTAACTCTATAGTGGCGCATCCTTTTGCAGCATTCCACTTCTTTACTCTTTTCTTCTGTAGTTGTCATTTTTCCGCTTCATCCTTAACTGCTTCAACTACCTATGGTCAGCCTTAGTACTTCATCTTTACTAAGGGCACAAGTCCTTTCCTGTCAACTTCGCTTCGCTCCATACCCTCCTCCCGGGAATTGCGTAGTTGCTTCTCCCAAAACTGGTCAATGCTACGCCTCTCCTAACTGTACCTTTGTCATCAAAACTTCTTGTACTTGGGATGCGCCCAAAGGCCCCTAACACTTACTTGTGGTCATCCTCGAGCAACTTACAACATGCATCTTCAACCGCTGATCACTTGGGATGTTTGTCTTCGCAGCGAATTCCTGAAAAGTTGCGCTTAACTTCGCAACTGCTTCCTTAGTCTCTTGCTTGAATTCTTTGAGTGTTTCGAGCATCTTTGCTGATACAATTTATTGCATTTGATCTTTCACTGTACTCTCTCTCATGCGGAGTTCTTGCAATTTCTCCTCCATTTCTTCAGAAAGTGCCAGTGCTTCTTCTTGTATCGACTGTAACTTCAATGAAGTTTCAACTTCCTTCAACCTTAGTTCCTTCATCTCCTTCTGAAGCTCTTTTGTTTTTATGAACTTTTGGATCCTTTCCCTTGGAGGAAAATCCTTCATGGTCGTGTTCACATAATCAAGGTCCTTCTTCCTTTTCTGAACTTCATCCTGAATTTTCTGTAATTCAGGTGCCTTCTGCAATATAGCCCAAACTTTGGTGACTTCTTCGAGCAAGTCTTGAAACCTCCCAACTTCTGTGGAGATTTTCTTTGTTGATGTCTTCATCTCTTCGTCCCTTGCTTCTTTCACATCTGGTGGAGTGCCAGGTTGTTTTCGAGACTCTAAGCCAACAATCTCTTCCTTGTATCCAATCTCCATTGCCTCCATCTTCGCTTTGATATTGTCCATGGAAGCACCAATATTTTGTGAAGAACCTGCAATAATTAATTAATGCAAATACACGAGATATCAGAAATAATAGAACTCAGAATCACTTTTATATTGATCACGGGCCACTTCGAGGGGGCAACCTCCTTTGAACAAGCTCAATACAATTAACTTCACGGTGCCTTCATAGGCCTCAACACACACTTATATACTAAGTCTAGGCGCCAATACCATGGGTCAATACTATGTTTCAATACAAACCATGGGCTAAGTCTAGGCGCCAATACTATCAGTCAAAACCATGGGCCAATACAAACTATGGATCAACAAAACTATGGGTGACTTACAAAGCATATACGCCAACAACAATAACACAAACTATGGATCAACAAATACTACGGGACGACTTACAAAGCATATGCATCCAACAACAATATACTAACAAAGTAAAGACATGGGTTCCTAACATCTCCTCTCCCTTAGAAAAAGCTTTGTCCTCAAAGCTTTAGATGTGGAAATTGATGCAGAATTTGAAGGAGTGGGTCCCATGTAGCATCCTCAGGTTGCATTCTGGGCCACTGGTGCCTTTTGAGTTTCAGGGAGGATTGCATGGAAGGCTGTAGACGAAGAAGAACCATATCAGCGACGTGAAAAGTGCACGCAGAATGGTGCTGATCAGCTTGTTGTTTCAGTCAAATTCTTTCCATGTGAAGATTGTCCTACAGAATGAGAAGAAGTTGATCGCGGTTTCGAAGAATTGAGTCAATTGCCTGAACTGGGGAGCTGCTGAAGGTGTATGGAAGAAGAACTGGTAGTGCCTATCCAGAGACTGCTTCATATGGTGTCCTTTTAGATGTGGTACTATACCACTGAAGCGCTTCTAGGAAATCCATAGAAATAGTTGTCCAAATATGTGTAGGGATGGGCAAGGGTTCGAGCAGTCCCGAAAGGAGGGTCGTTTCACCCTTGTTGACCTGGAAAGTATCACAGTCAACCACCATCCATTGAATTCTCATTTTCAATCCCTACCAAAAGAAGTTACATTGTTCTTGGTCAAACATTTGGAGGAACCCAGAGTGCCCTGCTAATGAATAAGCATGGAGTTCATAGAAGAGATAGCCCCGTTGAACAGATTGCAACCAATTTGGAACAAGCAGAGAAATAGTTGTAAGATAAAATAGGTCATCAAATGTGCGAGAAGGAGCATCTGCCACCATATTGTCCTTACCCTTCTAGTAAGTGGTCGCATAGTCATAACCCATGAGTTGGAGAACCCATTTCAGGTGTGCTGGGGAGGAGACCCATTGTTCCAGGAAAGTTTCCAGACTCTGGAGATCAGTCTTGATGCAGAAATAATTCCCCAATAGGGATGGCTGCCACTTCTGGACTACAAGCAAAATAGCCATCATGTCCTGCTGAGATGTAGATGCAGCAAAATGCTTATTGGAAAGGTCTCGTGAAGGCGGCAAGCCCACTGGTGCAACAAAGACACCTGCATATCTATCCAAGGAAGTAGTGGAGACTGTTGGTGGGTGCATCTGAAGGGAATGGAGCTGAGCAATGAGACCATGTGAATTCTTCTTAAGGATCTTTTCCAAGCGATGTGAACAGATGATGCAGAGAGACCCTGGTTTTAAGCCCATAAATTTGTGTTGTGTCCCATTGACTGAAAACTGCATCCAAAGTTCATCAAAATCCCATAAGATGGGGCCAAGTGTGCGTAACCATTGAACGCCTAAAACTACATCACATCCACCTAAGGACAAGGCAAACATGTCAGAGTGCAGGCTATAATATTCTATAGATATACGCACATTATGACACTTCCCCTTGCAAGGTAAGGTGCCCCCATTAGCAACCATGACTTCAAAGTTGGAACAAGGATGGACAAAACAATCATCCTATTTGGAAATCCGAGGGTCAATGAAGTTATGAGTGCTATCAGAATCAATTAGTATGGTAAGAGGGAGCTTCTTGAAGTATCCCCTGACCCGCATTGTTTGTGGGCTGGTGACGCTAGTTACAGCATGGAGAGAGATATCGGGTGGGTCGTCTTGATATGGGGTGTCAACAGGCGGGTGTTGAATGTCAACCTAAACATCTACTGTATCTGGAGCTTCTTCACCAAGTTCTGAGGCAGGCAGAGAATCCACATCCAAGAGATAGAGCTTTTTTTGAACACATCTATGTCCCCGAGTGAATTTCTCATCACAATTATAACAAAGCCCTTTTTCTCGGTGTGCCTGCATCATTGTTTCAGACAAATGCTTGATAGGAGTTGTTCGAGGAGCAGAAGTGATGGGAGGTCATTGGGAAACCATATTTCTGAAGGGAACAAAGGTGGGTTTGGAGCGTTGTTGAGTTGCGATCTTGTCCTCTGCCAACTTATCCAACCCTAGGACTTCCATCATTGTGTTGGGATAGAACATTTTGACTTCTGAGTGGATTTCATCCTTGAGACCACTGATAAAAAAACTCCTGTAGAATTCATCAAACAATCCTTCTGTGTGATTGGCCAGTTTCTCAAATTCTGTTTAATACTCTCTCACTGTGCCAATTTGGTGAAGTTTAGTGAGTGCTCCTGTGAAGTCATCAAAAGCACTAGAACCAAATCGTGGCAAAAGGAGTTGGCAAAAATCTGTCCAGTTTGGCTCAGGATGAGCTTTGATGTACCAACGGTACCATTGAAGAGCTTCCTATTCCAAATGAAAGGATGCAAGTGGAACTTTCTGGACATCAAAAGTATTATGCAGACTAAAATATTGTTCTGCTCGGTATATCCATCTAGTCGGATCAGTACCATTGAAGCGAGGAAAATCAAGCTTCGGCCCACGAAAATTGCTGGAAGAAGAGAACCCAGTGCCTGCAGAAGATTCTGGTTGTCGATTATTGTTCATGGCTGAATGCTGAAGATGGAGGCTGAGAAATTTTTCATCCAGATCTTGGAGTTTGGTTTGGATGGTTGCAAGTGCTTCCTCCATGGTTTTTTCTCCTGTGCGAGTGACAACTATAACTAGGAATTTTTATTTTTTTTTGTGGGGGGGGGGAATGGATAGAAAAACACTGACACAAGCTTATTTAGTAAGGGGAAATTTGGATTTGGGAAAAAATCGGAGGGGTAATTGGGGTTTGACTAGGTTTTCGACACTTTCTGAGGGATAGGGAAGCAAAAAATGTGGATTTCAGAAGCGGGAACTCTATGGTAAAATTTGAAGGCAATCGAGTGAAAATTGAAGAAGTTATGGCAAACCCTAAAAATAAACAAATGTGGGATTTCTGGTCTTGGGAAGTGGAATTTGGGATAGGGTCTTCAGGAATGAAATATGCAGAATGGGATTACAGGGATGTCAGTGAAGTTTCAAGGAAAACAGAGTTAAAACAAGGGAGATATGGCCAAAAAAAGGATTTATTTTTTTTTATTTTTTTATTTTTTCAGAAATGGATCGGCAACAGTGGCACTGAAGGGATCCACAACAGATGGATCTGCAACGGCACGGAAGGGATCGAAAATGGCTGGATCTGAAATGACGACTGGATCTAGAACGACTTTCAGAATAGATCTGAAACAGCTGGATCTGGAGTGGAAGTGATCGGCAACAGTTCATCTGAAAATAGATATGAACCCTAGGTATGTACGGATTTCTAACAATTCAGGTGTTTCACTCGGTTACCAATGCTGTCTAACGGATTGCGTATTGGGGTATTACCCCTCACTCCATGACTCAGGTAAAACTGATAACTGCTTTGCCACAAACGACAGCTCTTAGTTTATCTCACAGGTGGGAACTAGTCAATTAGGTAGGGGTCGTTGCCCTTTTCGCTGGCAGGTCCTTTCAATGGGCCAGCTACTTTGGGGTTCCTGTCGTACTCCTCACAATGAGTTTTAGGGATTATGCCCAAGTAATTCCCACAGTTAAGCGGATATGGATTATTCCCAAACCCGAAGATGCAACAGATGCGAAAAAAAATTTTGGCAGAAATTCTACCCAACGATCTCAAGAAAGTGCTCTGATACCAGATGTGAAGAACCTGCAATAATTAATTAATGCAAATACACGAGATATCAGAAATAACAGAACTTAGAATCACTTTTATATTGATCACGGGCCACTTCGAAGGGGAAACCTCCTTTGACCAAGCTCAATACAATTAACTTCATGGTGCCTTCATAGGCCTCAACACACACTTATATACTAAGTCTAGGCACCAATACCATGCATCAATACTATGTTTCAATACAAACCATGGGCTAAGTCTAGGTGCCAATACTATGAGTCAAAACCATGGGCCAATACAAACTATGGATCAACAAAACTATGGGCGACTTATAAAGCATATGCGTCAACAACAATAACACAAACTATAGATCAACAAATACTATGGGATGACTTACAAAGCATATGCGTCCAACAACAATATACTAACAAAGTAAAGACATGGGTTCCTAACATCTTTAGGATGGTCGCTTCCACTTCCGGCTCTTCTACGCAGTCTGGGATCTTCGCGCAGACTTCAGCTACAATTTTCTTCGGCTTTTTATGCCTCTCTTGAGCATATGCTAGCTCATTTGTCATGAATGCAAATTCGGTATTCAGCTCCTTATATTTATGATCTTCCAGCTTCAGATGTTGGTTATAGGATATGATATCTCTATCTATGATTTCTTCCACAACCTACAAATGCAGATTATGCATTCCTTCAATGGGAAACATTCCCACGTTTATATCTAGATCTGTGACCTTCTTCGCACCTTCAGTAAGTTCATCAAACATGAATATTACATTCATCAGCTCTATTCGGATTAGCCGGGGTCTCATCATCAAGTCAGACACTTTTCTTTTCCTTTGTCTTGACTTGCCTGTCCTGTCTTCAAATTCTGATTCCCTTACTAAGTCTCGCTTGACTTGTTCCACTCTTTCTACTAGACTCTTCAGTTATGCTAGGCTCTATATCATGCTCGCTTGGATTTCATATTTCTTGCTATATTTCAATGCAGCTGTTTCTTCAAGATGCTCATTGACACGGGCTATGATGCAGTCATAGTCATCATCATGCAACTGTGCATCGAGCGGAGGATTATTTTCCTTTTGTTTCTTTGTTTGTGATGCTTTCGGCACGGCTGTGTCGAGATTCTTCCTCTTCTCTCCTGCTGGAAAATTATCACTTTGTTGTTGTTCTTCTCTTGGATCTTGTCCCTAATCTTGAGTAGTTGTTGGCTCATCTTCTTGGTTCTGGGTATTTTCAGCTGTGCTTTCCTCTGATGTAGTGATCAGTGTGTCTGGCGCATCGATATTCCACTCGGGCGACCAATATTCCATGATAAGATCAATCTTATGCACATCCAATTGGTAGATCCCTTCAAACCATTCTAGATTATTTAGTGGTGCTCTTGGCTGAATGTAAATGAAGTGAAGGTTGGATTTGAATATCATCTTGCGAATATACATAGTTGTTATTTATTTGGTAATACGTGAAGTGCACTGGATCACTTCGCATAGCTTCTCATAATACATATACAACTATATTTTATTTACCCTTTGTCTGTCCAGCTTCGAGTTGGCCCACATGTTCGCAAATCTAGGTCCTCACAATCTCCAACGAATACCGGTACATTCTGCTGATACTTAGGCTCTTTCCAGCCTACGAATGCGATCTACTAACAACCATCTATAATGGAATTGATGTCCATTATCTTGTGTATCTGCAACGTCATATAAGAACTCGTTCAACAAAAAACTTGCCCAATTATACTAGAGTCCATTCTTGTCCTTCACAGCTAAGGATGTCGCAGCGGCCGTCACCTCATTCGGTCTACATTTACTTAGGACTTTCCCTGCAAGCAGTTGAACTATGAACCTCGTAGCTTGATCCTTGATTCCATTTGTCAGATATCCATGGCTTTCCTTGAGAAAACCAAATTCACTCTTCATTCACTCTTCATTCTCTTGGAAAGCTCGTTGTCTTTGTTCTTGCCTATGGAATCCACTGCGGGATCAACACCTCTTTTGCTCAAGTGCGTGATTCTGTAACTCAGGTCTATATTGATGTCGATATTGCGGTCTAACCACAAGTAACCATGGTGCGTACATGAGAGTAATGTTCACACAACCGCTGTGATTTCTGGGCTCCTGTCAAAGTGCGGAATTCGCAACAAGTTCAAGAATCTTGATGGCTACCACTAGTACAAAATGAGAAATTAGTGACTAAAAAAATGACTAAAATTCACATATAAATGACAATTTTTTAGTCGGTGACTAATAGTAGCTAATTTCCACTATCTTATAGCTCGACTAACTTAGTCGAATTTATTTTAGTCATTAATAGTTTCCTTATTTAGTCGTATATTTGGTCATTGATTTAGTCATTAATTTCCACAATTAATGACTAAATCAATGACCAAATATACTACTAAATAAGGCAACTATTAATGACTAAAATAAATACGAATAAGTTATTTGAGCTATACGATAGTGAAAATTAGCAACTAATAGTCCTTTATATGCAAAGTTTAGTCATTTTTTAGTCACAAATTTATCATTTGTAGTATTCATTTATTGTTGTTAATTGGTCATTTATTTAGTAATTGATTGTGTTTAACTAGTCATTCAGTTAGTCATTAATTGTAGTTAACTAGTCATTTTTGTATTCATTGATCATTGTTAACTGGCTATTTATTTATTCATTGATTGTTGTTAACTGGTCATTTAATTAGTCATTTATTTTTGTATATAGGGCACGGAGGAATCAAACCACCAACCTTTTTCCTTTAATAAAAGTGCTCTTCCATTGAGATAGCACCATTAAATAGAATAATCAAAGTGGATTAGGAAGCAAAATCATGCGAGTTATTCAAACATTACATAGAAAAAAAAAGGATAAATTCAAACCTTAACACTTGGATTGAAAAATTCTACAAGAAAGAAGTTTGGCCACCAAAATCCTCCAAGCACACGTTGTTATTTTAAAAAAATATCATAATTTAAAAATTTCCCTCTAGTTTAAAAAATGAACTTGGAGTGGAAACTAGAAACTTATCTAGTATCCTAATTGCCCACACATACAGATTGAACCACCTCCTTGTCCCAATCCATGGCATTTTATATGTATGCCATTGGAGGCTCTTCCCTATCAACTAGTCTACAAACCTTAACCATTGGAATTCATATGCCAATAACTTCATTTGCTTCCCTTAAAAAAAAACCATTAAATACAAGCAATGAAACCTCTACACCATAGTATTTCTATTGTATTTTTACCCTTTTCCACTCGTCACTAACACATATTCTCCTAAGGTGCAATTTTTGGACACAAATGAACATAAAGAAAGAGAATTTGTGGCAAAGTTGGTTATTCCAGGGTGAACATGCATGCAATTTTCAATGGGTTTCCTCATTAAGTTAAGGACCCATACATGAATTTTTATATGGAAGTAGTTTGTCCATTTACAAATTTAATCAAGTTGAGTTTGTCAATGTCCTCCAACATAAGTTCCAAATAGTGGGTTGCACTAGTGATCCAGGTGGATATCGGTGGCCACCCACCTTTCCAACTGGCTCAAAATAGTTTTTTGGCAATTTTGGTATTGTACTATTTTTAGCAGTTTTTCAGGTCCTGAACTTCCGGGGCCATTTTGAGGCCCTAAACGACCTTTTTTGGAGATTTGGGGGTCCAAATGGTTGCCTTTGGTGTGCATTTGGACCTAGTTGAAAGTTGTAAATCTCGAATAAACCTTTCCAATGGGCTGCCGAGCACCCCAAATGGAGATTGTATGCAAAAGTTATGACCCCGGGAAGTTGAGGTACTAACTTACCCAAATGGGGCCCACATGACTTTTGGCACTTTATCTCCTAGGGTTAGGTTTTTGGATGTCTAGGGTTTTTGACATTCCTGTTTATTGTAAAAGGACTTGAGAGCCTCATTGTAACCATCTTCTTGTGAAATGAGCGCAGCCATCACATCTCTTCTCATAGATAAGCCGCTACCATTCCAACAAGCTTGTTTTCTGCTACATTTTACAGTTTTAGCATATTCCCTTATTGAATAGAAAACTAGTTTTTATTGTATCTCTGTTATTTTTTGTTAAGCATCTGATAATAATCTGTATTCATTTCGTTCTACTCATAAAATTCGGATCAGTAGTATCAGAGTGGTCTGCTCCTTGTCGTCTTAATGCATGTCCCCAACGAGGTCAGGTTACAAAGAATTGGGTCTCGAGCTTGTTTCTCTTGAAGACAAAAGCTCTCGCATGCCCAAGCGACCTCTCATGGAAGGAGAGAAGAAAGATGACTAGACAGGAGATCCTATCAAAATGTTGCTTAAGGAATCCCTCACGCAGCAGAGGAACGAGATGATGGATAGTTTCGCGCAAATCCTTCGGCGACTACCAACAAGTGACGCATCTTCCTCGAGCGGAGGCACCGCCCCCTTCAAGGTACAAATCAACTTCGATATTCCTATATTTAAAGGACAGATAGATGTAGATGCTGTAGATAAGTGGTTGAATCTACTAGAAGGGTATTTTTCTGTCCATAACTTTTCGAATAGGGAAAAGATTACTTTTGTGCTCCTCAAGGCCGTTCCCCATGTCAAAGATTGGTGGGAAACATTCTACGAGCAAAAGGACGCAGAAGAAGCCTCATTATTTTCAGTCACGACCACCTGGGAATCCTTCAGGGATGCTATTAAGGAATAATACTACCCTATTGGAAGTTATGACGACTTGTATACTAAATGGACCACACTGTGACAAGAAAGAGACCAAGCAGTGCCAGAGTTCACAAATATCTTCCATACCTTGCGCACCAAGCTGGGTATCAAAGATTCAGAGTGACATCTGGTGCTCAAGTATCGCGGTGGTTTGCATAGATACATCCAGACCAGGGATAATTTTAAGGACACTTACTTATTTAAAAGTGTATAAACCTTGGCGAATCTTCCCAATTCTTAAAATGTCAACCATAAAATATTTGGCGATATTTTTCTAGAATTATTTCAATTTCTAAGGATTTGGTATAGTTTATATAATAATTTGGAAGGATACTCAGATATCTTCTCCTCTCCTACTGGGGTACCTTTGCACTGCTAGGTCAAGCATCCCATCGATCTGACCCGAGGCGCACCGCTACCCAGTGGGCCAGTCTATTGCTGCTCTCTATTGGAAAATGAGGAGATCAAGAGGCAGATCCAAGAATTGCTTTACAAGGGGCACATCCGTCCCAGCTCATCACCTTGTGGGAGCCTAATCGTGTTGGTGCAGAAGAAATATGGGACTTGGCGACTCTGCATTGATTACCGGGCCCTGAATAAAATCACAGTCCACAACCGGTACTCGATTCTCTGAATCGACGACCTCCTTGATCATCTCACGGGGACCAAATACTTCAGTAAGATTGATCTGAAGTTTGGCTACCACTAGGTCCCAATAGAACAGATAGATGTATGGAAAACTGCCTTCAAGTCAAAAGAAGGTCTTTTTGAATGGCTGGTCATGCCTTTTGGTTTGAAAAATGCTCCAGCAACTTTTATGAGGATGATGGACGATATCCTATGACCTTTCACCAATACTTTTGTAGTGGTGTATTTGGATGACATCCTCATCTACAACAAGACTTGGGAGGAACACTTTCAGCATATTCAGCAGGTTCTACACACCCTGCGGAAGCACAAACTATATGCAAACTTGGAAAAATGCTCCTTCGGCATGGACAGGGTCCATTACTTAGGCTACATCATTGATCGACATGGTGTGCATGTGGATCTAGCCAAGATCCAGGTCATCCGTGACTAGCCATCCCCAACCACACTCACTGAACTTCGAAGCTTCTTGCGCCTCACCAATTTCTATCGCCAATTCATGCTGGGATTCTCTCATATTGCATGAGCCCTCAACGAAGTGACCAGGGGTGGTGGTAAGGAAAAATTTGTGTGGGGCATGTCCCAACAACAAGCCTTTGATGACTTGAAGAAGTGTTTGTGCTCATCGTCGGTACTCTCATTACCGAACTTGCAACATCCCTTTGAGATCGAGACAGATGCTTTAGATTATGCTGTGGGCACCTTTCTCACTCAGCACGGCCACCCCGTGGCATATCATAGTGAGACAATATCAGATGTTGTTTGTAAGTACCCTGCCTACGACAAAGAAATGTACTCGATTGTACAATCCTGCCGCTAGTGGAGACATTACATTCTTGGGAAGGAGACAGTCATCCACACTGATCACAAGCCACTACAGTTCATGCAGACCCAAGGAAAGTTGCAGAATGACCGCCATCAGAAGTGGTCAACATATTTACAGCAGTTCCATCTCAACATCAAATATAAAACAGGGAGTACCAACCGAGTTGCTGACTGCCTCAGTCAACCTCCAGTCGCGGCACTCACCACGGTGCTAGAATCTTGCGGCCACGAGACCTCCGGATGGCCCCACCTCTACAAGACAGAGTCTGACTTCTCCACCACCTAACAATGTTGGGCACCAACTCAGTGGTTTCTAATTTCCATCTTTAGGACAGGTTTTTGTGTCGTCTGGGCCATATCTGCATTCACGGGGGGTTCACTCAGTGAACTTGTTACATAGCACCATCATTCGCAGGATATTAAAGAATATCCATAATTTCACTAAATATTGGAAAATGCCTCCTAAAATTGTATTGTTGAACCCCCCTCCCAATATACCTTTCCAATTAAGAAAACCCCTATTTTCACCAGATATTGTAGATATCCATTTTTATCAACCCATTTTTAATACCTCCTTTATATCATATTATCAAGGTGTAACAAACAAGATCCCTAATGCATCTTAGTATAAAGCAAACAAGATGCTAAATAAAGTAGTAGTATACTACTATCAATGATCCCACTGAGATTGCAGGGGCGATTGATCAATTTGTAGCATTGGATAGTGGAAGACCCAATGAAATAGTAATGGGGAAGGTAAAATGAGTAAAAGGAAACCCATCAAAAGATCAATGTAATAAAGAATGTAAAAGACAGATAGTCCAATAGTCAATGCAATGCTTAGAAAAGAGGAGAATTATGGATGTTTCAAACCACAACCTACCAATCTACAAATTTCATGTCATGTAAATACAAATATAGCCATAGAGAGCTCATGTTTTCTATAAGCTTAATAAATTAAACTCCATAAAAATATAAAATTGAAACCCTTTCGTGGATGGACTTCCCTACCTTCCTATCAAAACAAGCATCATTGATGTTTGAACCCAAATGAACATAGAAAACTTCCTCTTACTTTCTAATAACACCATATGATCCTGTGCATATCTTGGATTTGGGTCATTCACAAGATTCAATGAATTGCCTTCACTTCCTCTACATTTATTCTTGCAATCAAGGGAATTAGCAACATTTACTTACCTTTTCGTCGGTTAATATATCTAATTCATTTTATCTTTACAAGAGAGGAAAAAATATCCATTGTTAAGTTTCAATCACGCAATAGATATAAAGATACACAGATGGTGAAACTTATATGATACCATTTCATGGTAATGATAACACATAAGGTATGTAAACAAGGATTTAGATTTTCACCTATGTTCATGTCAGTTCCAATACAATATTAAGAAGGATTCCTTGCATATAAGAATGGAAATTTCAATTACGAGTGTGCCAAATATAACTCAATATAGGTATTCAAGAAAATTCAAGGGCCAATTCATGATTGGGTTTCGAATTTAGGAAACACCAAAAGAGGGAAAATCAAACGAATTTTAAATAAATCAAAATAATATAATGAATTCATTTCATCATTTGATCGGACCCTGTAATCGAAGGTACAGATTCGATCCCTGTTTGATCAAATCGATTCCAAATTGGGTCAGTATTATAAATACCAATTGGTAGTGATAGACTTCAAATCGATCCCGATTGATAATGGAAACATTGTAACTGTGTATGAAATCCAACACCGGAAATAATGAAATTAATTTGTTTTATCATTTGATCAAACCCTGTAATCGATGATACAGAGTCGATCTCTGTTTGATCAATTCTATTTCAAATTGGGCCAGTAATATAAACACTGATTGATGAAACTAGAATGATTCTATAACTCTCTTGCCTATCCTTGAAATTGATATGCCACGTTTCACTATTTAAATCCTGCCCGATCAAAACTAGTTTTATTATACCAAACATGGGGAATAAAATTAAATGAGATTTATGGCGATAAAACATTTTTTTTAACTTACCAGTTAATTATCATAAAAAAAAATTACCTAAACCTACTGTAAAAAAAATTCTACTTAATTTAATCTTTAAAAAGAAAACAAGAGAATCATATCTAATCCACGGGATCATCTCACAAATAATTTCATTCAGAATTCAACAAAATTGGAAAAAACCCTTTGGAAGGAGGATTACAAAATTTGAAGGTCAAGGGTTGGGGTCAATGTGGAGGAACAGTAAAATCTTCTTTACTTTCCTTTCCCATATTAGCAAAGTTGAATCTCAAAAAAGAATTGTGTTTAGGTTATCCTTCAATTTCGCCATCCACCAAGTCTATGAATTAGAAGTAAAAATTATGGAATTCTCGGCCGCCGAAGAGTCCTATCCAACTCTGTTGCACATTGTAAACATGTTGTATGAAAGCATGAAACATAAGATTGAACATAGCCGCACTCTAGATGTAACCGCTAAGGATTTGCATATATTAATAAGATTACATACTCGCATGGGAAGTGGAGAAAGAGTAAGTATTGTATACATTATTAAAAATTAGCTGCAGTTTGGATGTGATGTAATAGCTAGTAATGGCCAATGATTTGCAGGTGTGCATTACACACCAATCTTCAATCATCAATAGCAACTGATACGTCAGCCAATGGAAGGGAAGAAAAAATACGTATTGGATATACCTTCAAACAAGTATTAAAAACTATGACGGGAGATGTAATCTCGTGAATGTCAAATCTACGGTCCGAAATTTTTAATGCCCAAAGTAGAAGTTGTTCCATATTATCTATCTAAAATTATTATTCCTGACAACTAGCATCTTCGTGGAAGATCACTCTGCAACTAAAAAGAGACACTTGGTAACCAGAGACGTGTCCATTTTATGACCAACTGTTAAATACATAGAAAGGAAATAACGATCTACAGGCCGTCAAATCATACCTTTTTATAAGATGTTGACCCTAATTGCTGATGTCCCTAGTGAGTTAGGCATCCAGGTGGATATGTAATCCTTGTTAATATTATCTTGAATTTTAATATAATTATGTTACTGTCTATTATTTAACTAAAAAATAAAAAGAAAGAAAACTAAAATAGATGGAGTAATCTGCCACTAGGTATGATGGTCATCCTAATGCTTAATAGCTACATCAACATCTCCCTCCGCTTTTACTTAAATTCTAGGTGGAAGAATAGGTAGTAGAGACAATTATAGCTAGTACCACGAATGACCACGGTTCACCCCGCTAAATAAAATCAACGGTCCACATCTTATAGAAGTAGTAGTGTCTATCGATGGGGTCCTAAGGTTTAAGTTGCCATAAATGGTGGAGATTTCCCCCTATAAATTAATATACAGCCAAGGATCTTTCGTGGGAGGTAAGCAATGGCCAGGGCCTGAAAAATGCTAAAGACCATACATGATGAAGTTTTATCCCGCAAGATAAGGTCTCTATTGGGGCAGTCTCTGAGAATATGTCTAAGCTCACATTATAAACGTAATTAATCAACAATCAGCTTGTCAACTTCAAAAAAAGGTGCATCTGTTAGTAAGTATGGTCCGTTGTTTCAAAATATCCAACCAAGAAGGCATAGGCACCTTAAATGAGTGCCTCAACACTGGGATTGAACCTACCTGGCATTGCTACTTGGATCGATTAGTCCTTAAGATGGTAAATCTGGTAGGAAGGAAATGGGGTTACCACGCTAGAAACTCAATTGTGAATCTGATAAAGAACCCAACTTCACATCCAAAGTTACGCTTTACTTTAAAAATAATGGAATTTTAAAACGTTTTACACTAGTGATGCAAACAGTGTACACTATGGTACATTAAAGGCTGAGTTTATTTGATCAGCATGAACTAAATATCCATCGAAATAACAAATTTGCACAGAAACTTATACCATAAGTGCCAGTTATTTTTGTTGAAGTAGGAAAAGAGTTCGCTACAGTGTTTCGTGACATACCCTTTAAAGCAGTAGTAAAATGGTCGAGCTTGAATGAAAAAACCTGGATGGGTAGATAGGCTAACCTCTGCAAATCCTACGTATCAAAACATTCGTTATTCAAGTCGAGCCTTAACCGGACTAGCGTAACAGACTGAAGATAAAATGGGTATAAGAAGCATACCGGAAGGAGAAATTCCAAATTGGTTCACGTCGAGTCAACCCAGGAGATGAGTAACCATTTGCATGCAATAGAGTCTCACAGAGAAAGAACCCTCCAGGCTCATTGAACAAATCCTAGAAAATTCGAAGGAGTGAGTTCGAAAGAGTGAGTTGCATTCCAATCTTTCACCATAGTCGACATTAAATTAATGTGAGTATGAATTCTAGGAGCTGGATATCTACCATGCCACGTGTAGGCTAGTAGGTCAAGGTTTCCATCAATTCTACTATCCATTTATTGTAGTAGTGTACATATATTAAAAGCTGACATCTTCTAAGAAATCCAATGAGATCCTCCAAGAAATCCAATGAGTGGCAAAATTTATTTCAGACCACTTTTTTATAATTGCCGAAGGCACCATATATCGAAATCAATTGATATCCAAAATTTCTTTAACATTAAAAACTATAATCAAATTACAAAAATGAAATTTGTATCTGTATGTTTAACATTAGAATAAAAAATAAAAAATCTTTTCACATTTATGAGCTTGTCCGGCTAGCTATATCGTCCAGCTTTGCCTCGGTCCTTCCACACTTGTTCTGATTTGCAATTAAAACTGCACAATCATAATATGTCCGGCTCTTTAGAGTTGCAATTATGTTTTACAAACCGGGTTAAAGATCCAAAAGGTTAATACATGGCTGAGATTTAAATGTATACTGTGACGAGATCTACAGGTGGAGTAAATACCTCATATGTACTTTGAGTACATTAAATTCCACCAACAGAAGTCTAAAACCTCCTTCGGTAAAAGTGTATAGTGTTTAAATATCCAGATTAGTTCATGTTAAAAAATATTAAATTTAATTAAGTGTTCTATGTGGATCACCCACTAATACTATATTCGTACAACACTTTGTTGCCAAAATGATCAGACGATAGCTGGAGCACGAACAACTATTGTTGCAGCAGCTTAGTTTTTGGCGCACTCACATCCATATGACGAGAAAATGTAAAGGATTAGATTCTGTAATAAGTAAAAAACAATGAATAATGAGTTTGGTTTTAATAACTAAGACTAATTTATTATCATAATAATGATAAAATAATAATCTATAGTTTTTGTTATTGTTTACTTGCTTTATTATTATATTAATTTATAATTTATTATATTAATAAAAAGTTAATAAAGAGAAATTCACTTTATTTATTAGAACTCTAATAAAGGAAAGTTAAGCAGCAAATTGAAGTTTAGTTTGATATTTGTGACATTGTGAAAACACAATTTTTTTTTAAACAAGAAAACACATCTATTTAATTATTTAATATATTTAAAATTTAATAATAAAAAGAAAATAAGAAAATTTTGATTAGATAACATTGAAACAAATACTTCTTATACATTAAATAATTATAAACATAACAAATGTGATTTAATAATATTGAAATAAATAATGTTTATATATTAAATAAATTTTTATTTAGTTTAATATTTGAAAAAAATAAATACATTTAAATTCAAACCCTATATCAATAACTAAATAAATGGTTAATAATCCAAATATTATTTATTTGAAGTTTTCAAAATTTAATATTTTTATTTATATTAAAAAAAAAAAACAACTATTCTATATTTTATTTAGAAAATATTAATGCATAAATGTATAACTATCTATAATAAATAAAAAAATAAAGAAAACACCTCAAGGAATTGTTATCATCAAGTCAATATTGAATTACAAACTTAGGGATTGGCACATTGAAGCCAATGAGGATTGGAATGACATGTTGTCAAAACTACTCGTATACAATCTTTTGAGGGAGGTAAGCCAAATACACGCCAAATATGTGAATAGACCTTAGAACCATACATAATGATTAAATATACACAAGTAGGCGAAGAGATGGTGAGGTAACAACTAATGTGCTTGCTAATTTGATGATAGACATGGAAATGTGATTTTGATTTCGATAGTGTAAGGCATACCCTTAATGCCATCAATAGCTTATTGCTCAATTTCGCTTATTGCTCAATTTCATTTTTTGGATAAGAATACATTGTTGTGACTCTAGATGATTTGATGGGAAAATATTTGAAATTTTTTAGCATGATTAATGTGTCACCTATACTTGCCCCTATAAAATGTCAATATTTTTGTTGCAAGATGAAAAATGATGATCAAAAGACAATCAATATCTTGACGAGATCACATATCACTCATATGATAACGTGATGATAACATGAATGTATTTAATGATAACCTTTTGCAGGGTCATCGTGGACTAATATAATCCATGTATTAAATGGATGCTTTGAAGATATTTCTTGAATTATAGATGATATTTTGGTAATAGTTGCTTATATATTCATGCATGATAGTGATTTTCCCAATGAATCATGATAATATAGTTCACAATTTAGAGAGAACAAGAAACCTATGTTCATGATATTGTATTTTTATGCATATGTTATATGTTGAGATGATTATCATATGTACCTATAAACATACAAGTAATGGCGATGAGTAAATTGTAAAGTCAACGAATTAGCTTGGATTTTGTTCACAAGGTATTCTAGGGTGATTACATGGAAAATCCCTTTTCGACCTCCCCTCCACCGCTTATGCACAAAATGTAATAAAATATACCCTAAATATTTGTATTTCCATATAACATAATTAAGCCTCCCTGGCCCCTTAATACAAGGCAATATATTTTCTCATTTTTGTATCATAGTTTATTCCCCAATATGAATGGACGTGATAGGATATTGCCTACAAACTGACCCCCCCGTGTCTGCATTCCATCAAGCGAGCGCGTGAAGCTGATTTGGGAAGCTCACTACAGTAGGGTGGAAGGACACTTTGGCGTCGAAAAGATAGTGCCAGTGCTGCAAAAACATTTCTACTAGCTGAAACTTCGCCATGATGTCAAAAAGTATATTAGGTCCTGCACCGCTTGTGCTATTGCCAAACCGACCATTAAGAAACAAGGCCTATACACCCCTCTGCCTACTCTTGACAGGCCGTGGGAATCCATCTCAATGGACTACATGTCGGGCCTCCCATCCACCAAGAGGGGAAATGACTGTGTTTTTGTGGTTGTTGATCGCTTTTCCAAGATGGCGATTCTAGCCACTTGCAAGAAGAACATCACAGCAGAAGCCACTGCCAAGCTCTTCTTTGAATGAGTATGGGTACATTTTGGGATCCCATAGACCATTATCTCAGACCGTGACAGTCGGTTCCTTAGCTCATTTTGGTCGAGCCTCTGGTCACTGCTGGATATCAAGCTCACCAAATCCACTGCTTTCCACCCCCATACCGATGGCCAAACTGAGGTCATCAATCGGATGGTCATACATATCCTGTGCATGTACAATTCAACACACCCCACACATGGGATGAGAGTCTTCCCTATGTCCAACATAGCTACAACCAAGCCCTTCATATCTCAACTAGCCACAGCCCCTTTCAGGTGGGGTTGGGATTCCAACCATTGGGCCCCATGGATGTTGCACTTCCCCTTGCGACCACCTCGGCCGACTCGTCCCCAAAAGATGACAAAGCCGCCCGGTTCATTGAATGGATCCAGCATATCCGCCAACAGGTTCAAGATATTATACAGAAGTCTAATGCCAAGTACATGCAGCGCCATGATCAACATCGGGTGCCACATAAGTTTAAGGTGGGCGACAAAGTTTGGTTGCATTTGCATAAAGAATGCCATACAGGGCCCTATCGAAAGCTTCGCCCACTCCGTTATGGGCCATACACCATCACCAAGGTGGTGGGTGACAATGCTCTTGAGGTCAACATTCCCGCCTTCCTTGGTCTGCATCCAGTCTTCAACGTGGCTCTCCTTCGGCCATATTTCCCACCATTATTAGACACCTCAGAGATAGCAGAGAAGTTGGCACCAATAGAGCTCAAACTTGACTGCCTACAACAAGCATCCAATGATCATATTGCAGACACATAGATCAAGGGCACTCGACATCAAAGGATCCAGCTTTATCGAGTTGTCAAAGCAGGGCAGCTCTTGCACCAAGGCAAGTGGCTCACCGAGGGCCAAATTCAGCAGAAATTTCTTCATCTGATGGGGGAACTCCACACAATGGAGACCATTGCATCCTAAGGAGGGAGGATTGATCCAAGTGGATATCGGTGGCCACCCAGCTTTCCAACTGGATCAAAACAGTTTTCTGGCAATTTTGGTATTGTACTATTTTTAGTATTGTTTCGGGTCTTGAACTTCAGGGGCCATTTTAAGGCCCTAAATGACCTTTTTTGGCGATTTGGGGGGCCAAATGGTTGCCTTTGGCATGCATTTGGCCCCAATCTAAAGTTGTAAATCTCGAATAGACCTTTCCAATGGGCTACCGAGCGCCCCAAACGGAGATCGTATGCAAAAGTTATGTCCCCGGGAAGTTGAGGTACTAACTTACCCAAATGGGGCCCACATGACTTTTGGCGCTTCATCTCCTAGGGTTGGGTTTTTGGATGTCTAGGGTTTTTGACATTTTTGTTTATTGTAAAAGGCCTTGAGAGCCTCATTGTAACCATCTTCTTGCGAAATGAGCGCAGCCGCCACCATTCCAGCAAGCTTGTTTTCCGCTGCATTTTACAGTTTTAGCTTATTCCCTATTGAATAGAAAACCAGTTTTACTGTATCTCTATTATTTTGTGTTAAGCATCTGATAATAATCTGTATTCATTTCGTTTTGCTCATAAAATCCGGATCAACTAGGGGTCAAAAACAAGATGTAGAATTTTTCCATAATCAAACTAGTTTCTACAACATAGTTGGAAAAATAATTTATGACAATATGAAAAACATGTTTTGCACCCACCCATCCAACACAACTAAATCAAGTAGGTCACTCAACAATGAGGCACTCTTAATTTGCAAATTTAATGAGAATCATGCATCTCAAACAAGAAACAAGTAAATTTAATATGGTTCTATTCCTTCCACTAGTCCACCCATAGTCAAGCAATTTGTATGTGCCCAAGAAGCATGGTGCTTAGCAACAACTATTTGCACACCCCCAATAGCAATAATCAAAATTTTACCCCCAAACATACCATGAAAGGGATATACTATATATTTTCTTAAAATGAATGATGGACACGATCTAAACCTTGTTTCTTGTACATCATAAAGTTTTCACCCAAGTCTAGTGGTTTCATTGTTGTTGTAGGTTTTAGGAGGAAATTTTTATTGTTTCCAATGCATCCTAGGATTCTACATGTTTTCTGCCCTTATTATCATAGGTCTAGAGTCCTTAGATAGCTGCAGGGATGGTGGTCTTTAAATTATGAGACGTGACATATGGCTACTGGAAACTCAATTTTGTGCCATGTCACCACCTCAGGACTGCTAGTTTTGTTGTTGCTATTGGACATTACCATTGTTGGTACACTATTGAATCTAAACTACCCAAATATCCCTCAAATATTTGTGCTAATGATGCCATTAATCTATTGTTCCAGGACTGTAAAATGCATCTTCAAGGCACCTTCAAACTACTCTTTAAAACCTTGGCACATTCATGGTTCAAGTGTTGTTACCCAATTTGAAGTCTTTCAATAAGTGAGGAGAATTGGCACATTCATTGTAGGACTAAATGTTCATTATGTGTTTGTTGTCTTCAGATCATTTATGTATTAATAAAATACTAAAACATGCTTTGGATAAGTGATTCAGATATTTGTTTTAAAAAGATGATATGCCTAGCATACCCACTAGAAACCTTTGTTCCCTTGATTTCTTGCAGCATATTTATGGTTGTTTTTTAACTAATTTTCTTGAGTTAGTTTGATTGATTGCCAAGGAGAAAACATACTGCAATATATTTTTTAATTTTTCTATGTATTTTTCTGAAAGTGAAGCCACCTAACCACATGAATTTTTTTTAATGTTATCAGGATAGATAATTCGATAAAGAACCACTGTAATAGCTGAATAAAAATGAAATTGGAATCATATTTGGCATTGGGTCTCTCTATCCAACTGCCATAGTTTCCTACTGCTCAACCAACCCTACTACATGCTTTATCAATTGCTACTAAAACATCTAGTAATGTAGTGATGGTAGGCACTATAACATAGAGGCAATTTGTATGCAGTCGAGAATTTGCTTCAAAAGTTGGTGTCCAGTTTGGCTTTGCTAAAAGTGGAAACAACTAGTACTTTGGAGACAAGAATTTAGATCCCAAGAAAACTGAAAGTGATAGGATATTGGTTGATGAAGTATACAATTCACCAAATCCTCCTCTTCCTCTTTGCTTTGAAACACATGGTAGTGTTTGTTCGACGACAGATGGAATAACTGAATTTTCTAGTGTTGGCAGAGCCAGAGATAAAGCAACAATTCCTATGCATTCTTATCAAATGAATGATTTTTTGGAGTCTACCATATCAGGTAATACCTTATTTGTTTGCAGTCCCCAAGAAATTTCTAATGCTGGTAATATGTCAAACTATGTGGAATCTACTACTCTTGGCTATCATTCCATATCACCTAGCTCTGATGTAGAGCACAAATCTTCTTCATTGTTGCACATATATCCTCTTTTGAGTTGTGATGTGGCCATGCCATCCCCCAAAGCATGCACATTAGCTTTCTCTACTTCTTGGTTTCCACTTGGTTATGGTGCCCTAGATATATCTCTGAGCAGTTTTGTTGATACAAAAAAATTTCTTTGCTCTCTTGAAAAGCCTGTTTTTGCAATTGATGGTGGTACTTGTAGATCTTCTGAGATATGGCACTATGATGAGATTTTATAGGTTTTCTTTCCTTCTAATGAGAGTTTATATCTTGGTAATCAAGATGAAATGCCTCGATCAGTTGTGCTGTCAATGATTGTAGATGTCAATAAGAAGGTGGTTTTTGAAATAGATGTTGATGGTAATCCAGATGTTCAATTAGAAAATCCAAATTTTGAGTCTTTGTTTATGAGACGCCCTTCTTGTCAAATTGAGATATTCCATTTGTTAACTGTGAAATAATCAATTCAAGTGGCTATATTCATCAAACATATAGTCCACATGGTGTTCGACAAATGATAATGTCATCAGTTGATTCCTTTTCTCCTCCTTACAATCCATGGGGATCTGATTTTAATGAGAATATCACAGAATACATACTGAAGAGTGCTACCAAGAGCTTTACAAATAATCCCTCTATATTAAGGAATATAATGTTCTTGATTTAACCTGTAATTGCAGCCAAGTAACATTTATTATGTGAAAATTGTTTATGTAAATGATTGAACACAAGGAAAATTGATCTATCACATACCTGCCATAACTCAATTCCTAAGTATTTTAGATTGTGCTAAACATAGAGTTCTATATCATCCCTGAAATATGCTTACAGTGTATCCTAAATCATAGATAGTGAATGAATATGAAAAAATAAACGAGCTTGAAATGTATATGAGAGACCCAATATAGCAAATTCCTTCAAATTTGATTGAAACCTAACATGATCACTTATAGTACTTTGATTAGTGGGTTTTGCAATGAGCAAAAAACTTCAAGATGCCATGGATATTCTATATCAAATGAATCTCAAGTGGTGGTCTCCAGATGCTAGGTTGTATGGCAAGCTTATAACTGGTTTGTGCTCTGAGAACAAGTCACAAGAAGCTACCAATATTTTGGATGAGATGTTGTTGAGTGGTGTTACACCAACAAGACTTACAAGGAACCTTCATGAAAACATGCACAATAGTATTCCATGTACAATTATTAGGAATACAGTCATTGGTGAACATTTGACTGACAAAATGAGTAGCTTTGTGCATCTCTCCTTTCTTGCAAAACCCATCAACTAGCAAATTAAAAGTTTCCAAACTAGGGAAAATGTTCTTTGTTAGTGATAAAATAAAGAAAATATGCCCCATACCAAATATGTTCCCCTAAAAATGTGAAAAAATTCTATCAAGTGCCAGTGGTTAAGATGATGTGCCTTTCCCTGGCTGATGCCCTAATCGGGTAGAACTCCCATGGCTGATGTTCTGACCGGATAAAACTCCACCATAGGGATGGGAAATATTCAAGTAATTATGGAATCACCTGTTCAAGTTCTGAGACTTGTCATTGAGGAATATGAGAGAATCACCCCCTCAAGATCAAACGCGTGAAAAAGGCTACCTCAACCCTTTCGAAGCATGAGCCTAAATAGCTTAAGGGGGGAAACTAAAAATCCTCCAAAAATAAACTCATATGAAACTGATGTCATAAGGAGGTTCATGGAGTTGATACTCAATGGTATGTGGTATTCTTGTCAAGGAAGATTGAACTGAGCAAGCATCATGGGTTTCAGAATCAACTTTTGCCCATGGTTACTCTCTTGATCATGAAACCTCAATTGCCATTTTCAGTGTGCACTATTCTTCAAACAAATATGTTGAGGCATGCACCTTTGTCTAAAACATCTCTTAACTAAGGAAAGGATCCATCACCTTGATTGCATTCATCATCACGCATCCTAAGTTAAAGAAATCTGAACTATTTGTTGAAACTTCACAACCTTACTCAGATATGCAATTTTATGGTGCACAATCTACTTTTAATTGTTACAGATGTGCTGTCATGGTATGGTCTATTGTAAGATGGGATTTACTAAGCCAACACATCATTTGATTTGTTGCATTTTTTAGAGCGGTGTAACTCATTATATCACAATATTTCTCCAATTATGTGGAAGAGAGAAGGTATACTTAGACAACTTTACTTCTTCAATGTTCCATTGGATGAAATTCTCCAAAATGCAAATGCCAAAATGATTGGTATAAGCAAGCCAAAAATAGATAGTATAAGAAAGGTGGTAATCTGTCTCCAACAACATTGATGATCACGGTTTCAAGCAACTGGAGTATATATCAAGGCATGCAACAACTGTATTTTCTCATGATAATAACACTTCAGAATATTTTAATCACCATGTAAAATAGGTATCTTAGAAGTCAGAATTGAATATGATTTTTCCACTTTGAGAGAAATGAGAAGATTGATAATGAGCCCACCTTAAACTGATACAAAGAGTTACTTTATGTGGTAGACTACAACTAAGGGAAGAGGTTGAAAATCTTTTCAAATATGATGAAAATGTGTTCTTGAAAATTATACAAATCCGCATACCATTATGATGATGATGAAGGTATACAACCATGCAGGTGAACATTAAAAAAAAAAAAAAAATTATTTAAAAAATATAAACTCTTTTAGCTGAGATGAAAAAATATAGCCATTGAGCCTACCCTTGCAAAAATGCATATGTTTAGGGAGGAGAAAAATGTATTTAGGTATTTACAGAATGTTGGTTTGAATTTGGGTTTCTGTTAGAGCTCTCCATTTGATTGGTTCTCCTATCTTACTTCCCAGAAAGCATGCATCCAACGTGTGATAATTTGGATGCCAGACTTAAATAGGGAGATAAATACTCGAGCACATACTAAAAGCATGGAGGCATATTTTAGCCCGATTCTTTGGTACAACTCCAACAGATTAGAAGACTTTACCTTTAACAAACCAAATCATTGTGAACATATCTCCCAACCTAATGAATGAATGAGATTGGAGGTGTGCACAAGTCTCACAACAGATTCCATTGAAATATATTACCAATAGTTGTAGGCCTTCACGCCTTCCAAAATATCATTGGTATTTCAATTTATACATGGTTCACACAACAAATGTTGCTATCAATCATTTAACTGATTATGAATCTAAGCACACTTGAAATATGCACAAAAATGGAATATCTCAATTTGTCTTGAAGTTCACTTATGAATTGTAACAAATTTAAATATCCTCGTTTTGTACAACAATTATTTGGTTGGAGAGGTTCCAATTGAAATTGGTAATCTAAACCATATGAGATATTTATTTGGTTACAAGAATAGTTTAAATGGACCTACTCCAACTTAGTAACTACAGTAAAACACTCAAGGTTAGGAGCCTTGGAAAAATAATGAAGATTCAGGGTATGAGGTGGGATGGGAAAATCCATTGTTGGATTCCAAGGCCCCTTCGGTCTCCATTGATGGATGTATCATGATGTTTTTATTCTTTTTCTGTATTACTATTCTACCCTAAATGGTCAATGAAAATATATTTCTCCTTTAGCATCATATTCAATGGTCATATTTAGAGACATTTAAATTTACCTCTTATTTGAAGTCATTTGCAGAAGACTCCTCTCTAGATTTGGGTGTGTTGTTGTTGGGAAAAAAAGGGGTTGGTCTTACTGCTGGGCCATTGGCTGGAAAACAATGGTTCAAGACCAGCCAAATGTTGGAGGTTGATAATTAGTAGTTAATGACATTGGATGTTTAGTAAGGATACTATAAAGTTTCAAGTTGAGCTATCACTAAGCATGCTTCTGGCAATGCATGCCTTATTTGAGGATTATAGATCCAAAAGACTTGATATGCCTAATATGTTAGATTGAGAGTCCATCTCTGATTACCTAACTATAATTTAATACCTTAACTGCAATATTATCCTCCAGTGTATACCAGTTATACATTTACTCTCTAATAAGACCGAATAAACCTGTAAACCGATGAAGGACAATAGACTTGTGGTACAAGCTTCTTTATGAATATTTCTTCCTTAGATTAGCTTTCTTGACCAGGATAAACACCCTGTTGCAAGGTATAGAAATATACTTTTATAGTGTTGGTATTCTCTAAATATTAAGATATTGAAAGACATGGATGAGTCAATGTGAAACTGATAAGAGGAAACTATATTCCTACTGTATATTCTGCAACAAAATATGTAATTAACGATACCAACAGGTTACTTTCCCTAAACTCTCAACCTTTAGTAAAATTAATATGTAGTATTATATGTCGAACCCTGCCCATTCTCTCAATATTCCAATAAAATGTAAGTAATTCTATTTACGGCCTCATGTAGTCTCTTCCTCTCTAGGGTGCACAATGCTTCATGGAGGAAGCCCCCAACCCTGCCTTTTGACAAGGGTCCATGCACCAACTCTCTACTTGGAGAAGGGAACACACACCTTTTCTTAATCCCCTTCAAAGAAGCAGAGACAAGGACAGAGTGATGGTCACACCCAATTTATATATCTGAAATATTCAAGAATTTGCACATTTGAACTGCTATAATGAATCATTTTTTTAAATTCAAGTATGCGTATTTGGGGACTTACGAGAAAGATGAAAATTATATGAAAATTTTAAGCAAAAATGAGTTTAAATCTAAGTACCTGTGATATATAAAACAGAAAGCAACCGTATCCCGCATATAAGGACATTTTGTGGTAGTCTTCATGTGTAATTCACTTAAATTCTAACCATCTCTGAGATTACGATTTCTAGCATTCATATCCACTTTGCAAACACAACCAAGTTGCATCACTACATAAAGAACTGAAGACATCTTTGTCTCATACACTCAATCAAAATAAAAAAAAGAAAAGAATTAGAATCTGAAAGGAATGGTCTCTAAAAATATCTTACTAACAGTCATGCTATATTTTCCAAACTAAGCCAATCTATGGTATATATAAGCAAATTCTTGATATAAATGGCTACAATTTCAATTGGTAGTTCTAAAGTTACTACTTACTACACATCAATAAATGAAAGAAACACAGAAGACAACAACAATAATTTTACTGAAAGTCAAACTCATCAAAATAGTTTCAATATTGAAGCTGCAAGTACCTTCGATCCTCCATTATTTAACAATCATTTATAATGGTGCTGACCACTTTCCAAGTAAATATCACATAGACTTGCATCGAATCAAAATATTATTAACTAGATGTTGCAATTGATTAAGGCCACTAGTACCTTCCACAAATATACTCTTCACTCTGTCACGAATGTGAAATGAAAATCTTTGACCATTACAAAGCTTGAAATAAGTTATGAGCTCAAATTGGCACACTTCAGAAAATGAAATCAAACTACTCTTTGAATAGTAATCAACTCTTACTATCTTGAAATAAAGTTGCAGATAAATGAAATCATTTGATCCTTAAACTGTAATTCTTCTGCTCTTAATGTGAAGTAATTCAAATAGCATAACTAATACTAACACTGTAAATGGATAAGCATAATGCTATCAAATCACAAATAACTCAGCTTCTGCAAAATAAATTGATCATGTCCTATGATGCAAAACAAACCCAAGCTGGGGGCCCTCCAACCCAGGATGCCTTTAAAAAATCTTATGATACGTCATATATATACAAAGGAAGCGCTATTTTATTATGGAACCAACAATACAAAACAAAATTTTATATTGCTTACTCTCTTAAATTCTCCTGAACCTCTCCTCCTACCTATCTACCGGCTCACCCCCGCTTTTGCACTTGCATATTTATATATATAGAGGCTATTAAGATAAGAACAGATCTCTTTAATGCATACAACTCTATCCAAAAAATATGGCCTAAATTGACATCTTCTTACAAACAAGCCTACAAACAATGGATTGTTGATACAGTTATAGCCAAATCCCAAAAGATAATTCATCATCATCCCTATGACATGGAATGCATGGGAATGAGATCTACAATCTCTGAACTATTGATATGCTGTCCCATTCTGTGCTAAAGGAGGAATGTAAATCTCAATTTATTGAGCTGGGCACATTATTTGGGATGGCTGCCATGTAATTTTATGGAAAATAGGTTTTAATGCCCCTAAGCATATCTCTCATATGCCTCACTTTTTGAGGAAACAACTCGTGATGGACTTAATTGGGTCCGTTTTGAAAAAAACCGATGTTCAATAATTTTGATAGCTCTCTCCATTTTATCACAAATTTCCATGCAAGTTAACTGATAAAAAGAAGACATGAATTTCCGAAGTTCTTTAACTAATAGATGAAATTTGAAGTTGTTGACCTAACCATAATCTGATGGACACTTCACTATTTAGAACCTTCTTCAAAGGACCCTGTTGTCCGTTGTTTACGCTAAAAAAAAGGTTTGACCAGATCCTTTGACCACGCTTTATGCTTCCTTTGAGTGACTCGGGTATGAACAAAATAACATGACACCATATTGGCCCTCCAACCTTCAAAACTCATGCACTTGATTCTCATCAAAATTCCTGGAGATATGTCAAACTTCAAATTCAGACCTGGAACCAAACTGGGTGGGTAGGAGGATAATTGTGTATAACATAGAAAACATATTTTAGCCATAGAAAACCTATTATATATTAAGTTTTAACCTATTCATGCAAACTAGTCAAGAACAAATCTAGAACCTGTTCTAAATGATAAAATAACAAGTAAAAGTTGTACATATAATAATGGCATTTTTAGTAGTATGTTTGTGTTGGGAACAACTTGTTTATGGTCAACATTTAGACAATCAAAGTCTTAATTATTGTATGTGGCAGGCCTAACTTCTTGTGTAGCCTACTTGATGTGATAAATTATAGAACATGTGTATACTGCTCCTAGGAGGGAACCAAAATTCTCTATGACACACATGGAATTTTTGGAGATGCAAAAACTTTCTATAAAGCTGCTTCTAAAGCCTGTTAAATTCCTCCAAGTAATTCTATTTTGTAGTTTTTTGCTCTATACACTAAGCCTGCCAAGACAGAGAGGGTCCTAAATTTCAGAATGAGTATTAATGTCACCTTCGTAATCATTATATATCCATCTTGGGTAAATTATATGGTCGATACTGATTTGTTCTTATTTTCTTATTTCTTCCTGTTTGAGACAAAAAAATCCTATTTTGGCACATTGAATGCTGAAGTAGATTTTGTGGGTGGACTAGAGAATGCTTGGGGATATTGTAAAGGTGCAGAATTATGTCTCATGGAGAATATTTTTTATTTATATTTTGAGTTTGTGGTTGGATCTCCTTGTTCTTAAGCCAAAATATTTCTCTAGGATTCAACCAACAGAAAGGTGACTGCCCCATAAAGAGGATCTACCTACTTATCAATGCACATAACCTCCATGGAACATAACTATTTAAAAAACTTACACAAATTCCACTGTGAAGGGTGACTATAGTTTTATTTTATCTATCATAGATTCACCACTAAGTCAAACTCAAATAGAATTAACCACCAATAAAATAACAACAGAAGAATGTTGTAGGAGTTGGCAATGCCAGTTCACCAAATTATGAAAAATCTACTAAGTGTCGAGCCATTCACATACATGCTTCTTCACAGTTCCAGTTCACCAAATCATGAAAAATCTACTAAATGTCGAGCCATTCATAGTGCCTTCTGTGTCTTGGGTGGAAGAAATTATGGATCAAGGTATGTCTTCTCATGGGAGGTAAGTATTATATGCTATATGCATGCTAGGGAAGACTAGCAAAGACAAGAAAGAATTATGTGATTGATATTTATTTATTCATTTGATTTGAATACTGGTTTTTTTGAATTTAGGAGTTGTGTACAAGGACACAATTTCCCTCTAAAGTCAACCCAAGAACTGCCCCAACCTATGTATACTCCATTGCAATCTATTTTTACCTCAATCAATGTGTGTTTCTAGGGCATGCCCATTTGGTTATGAAAGCATATACTCCACGACAGATAGCCCACAATTAATCTCTGGGATAACATTGAAAAAAAAAAAATATGGACATGAAATAAAAGTGACTATGGAACGAAATTTAGATGGTAGCGGGATTGGCCAGCACACTATCTTGTACCTGACCGTTCCCAAGGAATGAATCTCTTACACAAATATATTGAATTTTCAAGGAAATTTAGCCAAAATATGGCATAAAAACAATTGATGCAATGTTAGAATCTTTGAAAACGAAACAATTATCTACAGTGTTAAACCTTAAAATTGGATAACATCTATTTTGCTCAAGTTTGAGATTTGGGCAAAATGGGTCTGGCCTGCTGGGAAAATCAAACAGAGTTCCTGCATCGAAAAGGGGCTTTAACATTAGACCTATTTTACCAAACCTAAAAAAGAGAAGATATAACCAGAAAAGGTTTCACCTGACATTATCTAACTCCCAACTACAAGCATTCCATTGATGCCCAATTGGAAAAAAATGTCACGAGTTCAAATCCCACGGACTCATTCACTGCACTTGAAAATATGGGCTCTGTTATTACACGGCTAGACACCTTCAACTAAGAAGATGAAACCTGTATGGGTACCATTGTTTTAATAAAATAGAAAAATTATCTTCCAGTCCAGCTGCCCTTTCACCAATTAACAACCTCCAGAGTGAAAATTAAAGAGAAGAAAAATCAAACTTACTTGAGCTCGGAGAGCCATCAGTACTGCCATTCTACCTCTCAATGCTAGATGTGGAACCCTGATTTGATAAATCCATGATTTTACCCTATAGAAATGTATCAAACAAACGCAAAAACCACGAACTTGCACTTCACCTATGAGAAGGGGGGAGGAAAAGAGATTATGCCCTCGAAACCATCCTAGTCTACTTTGGCGGGACACATACCCACATGAAATATTTGTGATTGAAGCCTGAAGTGACATACAATAGGATACCAATCTCTACAACTCAACCGGAAACCCAACCCATCCTCTTCTGTAGACTGTGATTGGTTCACAACAAACATCATAGTTCTGTAGCTTTCTGTGTTAGTTAACGGATCTTATTAACTGTCCTATTGTCCCATGCATTGATGCACTTGTGAAAAATTGTTCTAATTGGGATATATTGATTCCCAACGAAAGAATGAGAGGGGATGCAAAACTGTTTTTCTATCAAATCAAATAGGAGAATGGTAGATCTCTTCGATCAATGCGTGCCTTTCCTAGTTTATATGGGTGAAGGCATGCAAGCAAGGCATGGATAAACTGTGTTAGGTGGAGCAGGGATAGGTCGGATGTATTCTATATCAATCAGGAATATTGCTACAGAGGGGGCTGATCTCTTGCTATAGAGGGGGATGATCTCTTGCTGCAGAGGGGAATAATGCAGTCCTACAAAATAGAAGCATGGGAATTGGGATCTGTACAAATGTGCACTATGATTTACCCACCATTATTGTATTCTCTGCGCAGACATCCAGTAGGGTTTTCAATAATATCTTAATTGATAACTACAGGGAAGTTCCCTCAAACTAACCACACAGAATGGATGTAATGGGAAGAGACAATGAGCTGGTGAGAAACAAGATAAGGAATCCGCCATTGAACCTTTCCTTCTTAACTTTTCCCTCCAAGCTATGGTCATTATTGGATTTTGAGGCCTCGTGATTACTCCAGTTTATCGCCATCTTCCCAGATTCGTGCCAGGGTTTCCATCGTGGATGTGGCATTTGTTACCCCAATTCATCCTGGACTACCAATGTAAACATTATAATAAAATGAACACTGAAATTCTAACTTCAACCAATCTTTTCCCTTTGAACACCATTAGCCTTTCCCAACCTTTCAAATTCTCATTTCCTCTGAACACCACAGCCTTTCAAATTCCGATTTCCTTTGAAAAAAAAATCAAATATCAACCACATTTTCAAAAGCAAGCGCAACCATTCCACCAACATAACTACGCACTAAATGTCTAAGGCCCCCACTCAAAATGTCCAAACCATCCAATCAAGGAAAGGGGGTTTATATAGTCATTGGTGTGTCTCTTCTCTACACTCCCAAGGGAAGGACACATCATGACAATAACTAGGTGCATGAAGGCTTAATGACCCTTGGGCGTTCACCTTTAATCGTGTATGGAATCAAAAGATTGAAATGGTTACCTAATGTTTTAAATTTATTAACTCAATTTTCACTTATCATTTCAAACCATTGCTAGTGTAAAGTAATGTGTGATGTGTAGTTGGTCTAGATCAAGAACAATAAAAAATCCTCAATATGGTGTAGTGCAAATATCTTAGCTACATTATCTAGAGCCAAGGCTATTGACTACACAAGCAATCATGCATATGTCATAGCCATAACTCATGACAATAATTTGTACACCCAATGCTAGTGAGTGCTCCCAACTATGCTAGTCTCACTACTAGGGTCAATGGTTCACAACTATGTACCAATTCAATGCCATGGGATACATAAACAACAATATATTTTATACATGCACCAAATAGAATAACAAAATGTTCATCTATACAATGTTCGTGTATATCCAAAACTTAGTTACGAGATGACCCAAGGGATTTTTACAATATGAGGCACTAAGGACAATTAGGTGCTGTAACTTTTGAAGACTTGATTGAACTCTTATTGAGGGAGGAAGGAATTCTTTTGAAGTTTGGAGATGTGGAAACTTTTGATGAATCTCTAACTACCCAAGTGTGTGAGGAGAAGGTGAAAGGTGAATGTGGATAGGGTAGTAAGAATTCAAAGAATATTTACTCCTAACTCGGGGAGTCAAATCAATATAAAATAGATTATAAGAAGCTAAAGAGGGGTCTACTTAGAAAATCAATCCAAATGCGTGAATAAAGAAGATGATGATGAGGATGATGGAGAGTTTTTCGTGTTATATGTCACTTGTGATGACATCATTGAATAAAAATGCATAAACCCCAAGGATAGTCAAAAGCTCACTAGGGATTTGCACATCACTAGAGGATGTGCTAAGTACATGCAAAATCAAGATAAATTGAAGTAAAGTAGAAGAAGGAGAATGGTGCAATTACTAGTACATGCACAAATGTTTGTATAGGAAGCAAGACAAATGTATGATAAAAATGCACAAGGTATTGAGGAGTAGGACAAGTACAAGGCAGATGCATTATTTACAAGGCATAGATAATGTATAGCTACAATGTACAGATGGATTCTCTCAACTCCACAAGATCAACTCAACATTATGGAAGACTAACTCATCAACACATTTTTTGGTATTTGTGAGGGGATGGTTCTTGTATGTCAATTGATGTGACCATTAAGGGGATATTAGAATAATAAATGCTTCTTGGTGTCCAATATAGGGTTGATATACAAGTTATTGGCCCATAAAATTTCTCTTTGGGTCTCATGGTCCATACATGAGATCCTAGTGGTGAGCTCCTAATGTGGATGCCTAATGAGGATAGCTATACCAAGAGCCTACTTTAAATGTCAACCCGAGGAACATACAAACTTTAGAGATGCATGCACTATCTGTGCTCTTATAGGATAATCTCTTGTCACAGTTGGATGTCGGTATTGATGTTCTAAAGATTGTCTACTAAATATGAAAACTGATAATGCTATGGAATTAAATACTGGAAAGCAATAAATCTAATTAAAAGAATTAAAGTGTTGAAAGCAGTAAATCTATTCTAAGAAATAAAGGTACCAAAAGCAGTAAATCTGTTCTAAGAAATAAAGCAATAAATCTATCTTAAATAATCAAAATGCTGAGAGTAAAGGGAGCGATCTTATAAAATTACTTAATGCAGAATAATAAATCTAAAAATGAACATGCCATAACATATCTATTCTAAGATTGGGGAAAACAAGGTCTGTAGTTATTTTATGCCTAAAACCAAAATTTTGATCTAAACCATTTTAAATCCCAAGACTAAAATTGAAGTGCAATCGTTTCAAGCTATCCATCTTCTACTAAAGAAATTGATCACGATTAGAAACAGTCAAAGACCTCAGATATAAACCATGGTATTGAAAGCAAAGCTGATACACATGCAATCATTGATTCAAATATGCATTGAAAGAAAGAACCTACAGGACTACTGAAACTATTCTGTTGTACTACAAAATGTATTATAAACTACTACAGAAATAATGAATCATTCAAATGCTCCCATATGTCATAGAACTGTTCATCAATGTAAAATGCATACTTGGAAAAATACCTGCAAATAGGAATCTCCTGACCTACGTGTTGGAGGGGCCCTCCCCAACCCGTACTCAGGAGAGAATAAAAACTTAGAAATGCTGGCTGGAATTAATCATCAATCTCTTAATTAAAATATAGAATCCATGTCAAAACAAAGGTCTATACTTCGCAGTATCGATAGGGCAGAAAACATTAAAACAATGTTTTTCTAAAAATAATAGTAGGGGCCTCTTGCTACCCGAGAGGTCCATATTTATACGATTTAATGTTGATCCTAACTGATTGTCAAAATGCCGATTCTTCTTGAAAGTGCGAGTGCGTCCTCTATAAATCAGGAAACAGGGTGCCGAGCTTGGTGATCCTTTAGTCTTCTACACGTCCATCCTTGAATGACCCTGAACCTGCTCAATCATGCTTGGTTTCCATATAATTAGTTTATTTGATACACATTCTAACATCCAAGAATAATCATAAAATAATTCCATTAAATAATTAAAGTAAAACATTTTCCCCCACAAATGAGTATGTTTCATCACCATTGCTTGAGTTTGGCTGCTGAAAAAAAGGTTATCAAATACCTGAAAACTTGACTCATCATTATCTCCCATACTTGAAGGATTCACCCATCCTTGGGTGACTTATTCTATTCATTGATGACCTCCCTTATGTCCCATGCTACCACCCTAGGGATCCCTGCCTTCCTGTGATACCCAAAGTTCTGATCCTCCCTGGTCCATGTCCTCCTTTCTTCCTCTTCATTTATCTATTCCTTGATGACTAGGGAAAGAAAGAATGGGGGATTCAGTCTCATCCCGATCCATCTGATTTGGTTCCTTGACAGGGATTCTTTGTAGAGTGTGGCTTTGAAAAGAGCATCATCAAGCATGAGGGGAGAGTGGAGTTCTCTCCTCTTCAAATCGTTTGCCACTCTGCTCCATCTTTCCTTAATGGACTCATTAAATTCCTTTTGCGTGCTGTGGAGTGTAATGTCAAAATGAGTCACGGCCTCTTATTGTTTTGCGAGGAGAATGGGTATCAGTTCCTTGTCCCGAGTGAGGATCCAAAGGTTATAGATTATTCCCTCGGGGTGAGTTGGCTCAGGTATGATCATCAATGGGGTTTCCCATTTGGATGCGACATAGAGATAGTAGTCTTGTGCTTGCTCAATTTCTTGGTTCATCCACGAACATAATGCCCTCAACTGGAAATCACCCACATATGGGTTTGGCAACCATTTGGGCAAGCTAGAAACCATGAAGTTATGCAAAAAGAACTCACTTAATTTGTCTTTCTCCAGCTCTGTGGAGTTCAAACATGCATCCATAAACTCCTTGGGGGTGCTTACCTCTATAGGGAGTCCTTGCTTCAACCTCTCGAGCTGGAATTTGCCCCATTTATCCTGCGTATAGACTGCATAGATTGCCGACGGGGGTCTGAGGTCTCTCAGTTTTTCATATATGCTGGCAGTAGTGGCCAAAACGTCTTTTAATTTGGTGACCTCCTGGTCCTTTTTGGCCAATTCGGCTTGTGCCTCCGCCAACTTTTCTTGAAGCGCTAAATGCTTCTGCTCGGCCAGCCATAGCTCCTCTGCATGGTGCCTCTTCTGTATTTGATTTTTCTCGGCTGAGAATGGGGGAGGTGTGGGCTGGCTTCCTATCCCAATCCTTAATGTTGCCAGCTCGTTTATGAGCTTCTCCAATTCTGCTCGTGCCTCGACGAGTTGGGTGACAACCTCAAGGTTATCTTGTGCTGTAGGATTTCCTTGGAAGTTTCCTTGCTCTCCTAAGTTCTGCTCTTCTCCCTTATCCATTTCTTCTGCTTCTTTATTCATTTCTTCCCCTCCGTCCTGCATTTCTTCATCCTATTCCTCTTCTGTAGTGGGGTCTTCCTAATCTACCCACTGATCATTGTCCCCATACGACACATCTTGAATAATGGGACTGGGTTCTCTGCTCTTTTCCTTGTCTATTGGGATTCGGGCTATTTGGTTGAATCTCGTACTCCTCCTCTTGGGTTCTTGACTTTTGGCAGGAATTTCTGATTTTTCCCTGGGGGAGTGCTCTTTTGAATTTTTGATTTCCACCAAGGTCTCTGCTACATGGTCCAGGTCAATCTTCCTTTTCGCCTTTGATATAGAGGCAGCTCAATTCCTTCCTCCAGGTGGTATGCTAGTTGTGGGTGTACTTCTCATCCTTTGAACATCTTCTGCAGATACAAGCACGAATTCCTTGCAAACAGTTATCTTGATTAGCCCATGATGGGCCAAGGCATCATCTTTACCCTTCGCTACCTTCTTGCTCATTTCCGATAGGGATTGGAGCAAGTAGAATGGGATACTAATGTTGTTATTTGAGGGATGATGGGTCCTGTGTCTTATCAGTTCTAGGATCCGAAAATGAAAGATGGGAACATAGCTTAACGTACCAGAGCATGTGATGTACCTTAGAACGATTTCAGCTACGTCCTCCCATGGCGTTTGAATGGAGAGTCTTTTGACTCCGTTTTTGTCCTCGTCATAGACCTCTCCTCGCTCAAAGAATGCTGCTTTTGCTTCTTGGTTTGCCTCCCTGTCATCCCTGCTCCAAAACAAACCCCTCTGTAGGCCCGTGAATTTGGCAATTGTCTCCTCGTCCAACTTGATATGTAACCCCTTCAACCGGGTGATGTACTATTCATCTTTAATATGCTTGAAATTTCTTGCGAATTCCTGAGCTATCCCTGCATCATGTCCTTTCAGACCCAGGATGAAGGGCATCCATCCTGCACTACGAACAATCTGCAGGACTCTCATGTTCTGGTATATGATGCTGTGATCCTCTGGTTCACTCCCTTTTAAAACCCTTTGTCATTTTGAGAACCTCTCTTATAATCAACAAAACCAGGGCTTTTGGAATGTAGTTTTATACCTTCAACTTGGTCAGGCTCTGCCTACGGGTTCGAGGAATACAAATGGTGGTTGCTTCTTGTGAATTCTAGGTGGTTACTTATATGCACAGTCGTGGAATATTATGCACCTTAATTCGTTGTCTTTCTGCACCTGTTCTTTCCATTATGCTTATACCTGCCCCTTTTAATCCCCTATTTTCCATGATTGATCTCTGTCTTCTCATGATCGACCTCTGTATTGAAGGTTGGGATCATGATTTGATGAGGTGACTGAATTTTAAGTAGCGATCATGAATTTTTAGGGTCATTCCACCATGCCGCCAATTTAGAGTAGAAGTTGTCCTCAGCTGACGAAAATCTCATGTACCGTGGGATAATGTTTTACTTTAATCATAAAATAAAATTGTGTTAGAGATTACCTTGGTATTTATGTGTACCTGCTTTGATGCTCTGGTGCGATTTTTATGGATGGTGGATTCTGTAGTAGATTTGTGCATGTCAGTAGTTGCTCATGTGAGCTGCTTTTTCCGTTTCTTTTCATTTTGAATTTGTTGCATTGCCTTCTTTTGAAAGTTGTGCCTATTGAGGATACGAGTCATGCTATGTGTTTTTCTTATTGGTTGGTTCAATGGATGTATGTGACTAGATGTCTTGAACACATGGTAGCATCGCTCGAATCATTTTGTAGGCTCGCTTGAATAGTTGGCACCCTGGCTTGAATTATTTTGCAGGCTCGCTTGAATACTTGGCTGCTTTTTGTGATGATATTGTAGAGTGTCTGTAGTTGTAGAAATTTTTGTTGGCTCTCTTGAATAGGTGGCACCCTCACTTGAATTATTTCGCTGGCTCGCTTGAATAGATGGCAGCTTCGCTTGAATTGTGGTCGATGCCCTGTAAATTTTCTGTTACCTTTTGTGTTTTTTTTTTTTTTTGCTTTTTTCTATTTTCTCTTTTTTCTTTTTCTTTTTTTTTTTCTCTGTTTTTTTTCTTATTTTTTTTTCCATGATATGCGTTGAACTTCATTGATTTGTAGCATGCTCTATCAGCATCAATTGTTGCTGGTAGAGTACTTGTGTAAATTCTTCTTTGGACTGTGGTTTTTTGTATATTTTTAGGCGATGCCCATTCACTATCATGGAGAACTCATCATCATCAATTGTAATAATTCTCACAGCGCCATTGTCATAAATTTTTTGTATAATGTAAGGTCCAAGCCATCGAGTGGTTAACTTTCCTTTGAATGTGTGAAATCTGGAGTTGTAGAGTAGTGCCCAATCACCCTCTTTGAATTTCTTATCCTTCAAATGTTGGTCATGCCATTTCTTTCTTTGCTGTTGGATGATTTCAGTATGTGTAAGTGCTTGTTGGCAGTTTTCATCCAGTTGATTTAGCTGTCGCATGCATTCTTTTTGAATGTTTGATAGGTTCATATTTAGATCGGCTGCAATTCTTAATGTTCTTACTTCAAATTCGATTGGCAGCATGATCTTTTTCCCATAGACCAGTTCATAAGGTGTGAATCCTGTTGTTGTTTTCCATGTAGTATTGTAAGCCCAGACTGCTTCACTAAGTCTGTCAGCCCAATCCCTTTTGTGAAGTTGGACAGTTTTTGTCAAGATTCTCTCTAATTCCCTGTTGGTTACCTCAGCTTGACCATTTCCTTGAGGGTGGTAAGAGGATGACTGTCTGTGCTTTACATTGTTTCTTTTCATCAATTCTTTAATTAAATTTGATGTGAATTGTGGTCCTTGATCAAAAACTACTTCTCTTGGCACCCCAAATCTGTGAAATATCTGCTCAGTAAAGAATTTGGCCACACCGGTTTCATTTGTAGCAGCCAGTGCTGCTACCTCTGTCCATTTTGTAAGGTAATCAATGCATACAAGGATGTAGCTCTTTTGATTGGAATGTGGGTTGAATGGGCCAAGAAAATCGAATCCCCACTTATCGAATGCCTCTAAAGAGATTTGTGGATGTAGTGGCATTTCTTGTTTGTGCATCAGTTTTCCCATTCTCTGGAAATCGTCACAATGGGACACATACTCATAAGTATCTCTGTGGAGTGTTGGCCAATAATACCCTGTTTGCAAGATCTTGTAGGCTATCCTTTTTGCAGCGTAGTGTCCTCCACAGGGTTCATTGTGGGTGGCATGCATTATGTCATGTACCTCATCTTCCCTAATGCACCTTCTAAGTACTTGATCTGGTCCCTATTTAAAAAGCATGCCCTCTATCCATGTATATGTGGCACTTTGTCTGATTACTTTTGTCATTTCTTTATAACTGTAATGTTCTAGAAACTTCCCGAATACCAAATAGTTTGCTATGTCAGCAAACCATGGGCTTTTTATTGATATGGCAAAAAGGTGATCATCAGGGAAGTTATCTTGGACCAATTCATTATCTTTCCCATGTGCTACTCTTGACAAAAAGTCTGCTACGGCATTATGCTTTCCTTGTTTATCTATTATAGTGATGTCGAATTCCTGTAGAGTAGCATCCATCAAATAATTCTTGCACTGGTATTAGGTTTGTTCATAAGATATTTGATCGCTGAGTGGTCAGTATGGATAAAAATTTGGTATCCTGTAATGTAATGCTTGAATTTGTTGTTTGCATGTATGACTGCTAGAAATTCCTTCTCTGTGACTGTGTAGTTGAGTTTTGCCCCAGCCAAATTTTTTCTTATATAGTATATGGCATAGGGTTTCTTGTCTTGTTCTTTCCCAAGCACAGATCCGATTACTTTATCTGATGCATTGGTGTGAATGTGAAATGGAATTTCCCAGTTTGGTCCTTGAAGTATTGGTGCTATGATGGTTTTCTGTTTAAGACTTTCAAAGGATGACATGCAGTTGCTTGTCCATATGAACTCATTGTCTTTTGTGAGAAGTGTAAACATGGGGGCAGCAATTCTACTATAATTCTCAATAAACCTTCTGTAGTACCCTGTCTGTCCAAGGAAGCCTCTCACATCTCTTTGTTTGACAGGTGGGGGCAGTGTCTTGATAACTGATACTTTGGCTTGATCCACCTCTATACCTCTCTGTGATATATGATGTCCTAGAACAATTCCTTCTTCCATTAACATCCTGCATTTGTCATTGCTTAGGCACAAGCTCATTTCAATACATTTTTTTAATATTAATTCAATATTTTTCAATGCCTGCTCAAAGCTCTGTCCATAAGGTGTGAAATCATCCATGAATACTTCCATTTTTTTATTCAAAAAATTGGAGAAAATACTCAGTATGGCTCTTTGAAATGTTGTTGGGGCGTTACATAGACCAAAGGGTAGGACCCTATAGGTGTAAGTTCCCCATGGGCATGTGAAGGTCGTCTTATCTTGATCAGCTGGGTGTATTAAAATTTGGTTGTAACCACTGAAACCGTCTAGGAATGAAAAGTACTTGTTTCCAGATAATGTATCCAGTACTTGGTCTATAAATGGAAGTGGAAAATGATCTTTCTTTGTTGCTTTATTCAGCTCCCTGTAGTCCACACAAATTCTCCATTTGCCTCCTTTTTTGGGCACTATGACTAGTGGTGAGACCCACTCACTATCAGATATTAGATAGATGAACCCTGCGTCTAATGGCTTTTGTAATTCCAGTTTGACTATGTCTTTTAGTGCAGGGTTCAGCCTTCTTTGTGGTTGCCTGATGGGAGTAGAGCCTTCTTTGATGTAAATGTAGTGTTTGCATATATCAAGATGTATTCCTTTCATATCTGCATATGTCCATGCAAATGCTTTACTTTGTTGTGTTAGTATCTTCATCAATTTCTCTTCTTGCTCCAGTTCTAAATTGGAATTTATGTTTACTGTTTTGCCAGGGTTAATTTCCACGACTTTTACCTTCTCAATCTGTTCTGGCAACACTTCTGTCCATAAGTCATCCATGTTTTGTTTTGTACTTTCACCTGTTTCTGTAGAAAAAAATTCTTGAATAACATGATTGTTAGGAGATATATTTTGTATAAATCTATCTATATGGCCATCTTCATCTACTGCCTTTAAAGATATTGCAACATCAATTGTTAGGATAGGTTGGAGGTTGTGATTTGGTGTGTTCTGGTAATCATCAGTCCAATTTTGATATTCTAACTCTGAGGATTTCATTGCTGGTGGGTAGATTGTGATTTTCTTCTTGGTATGTCCACTGGTGATTGTCATATTTCCTGATCGGAAACCTATGTAAGCATCCGCAGTTGCTAACCAAGGTCTACCCAGGATAATTGGATCGCCACTAAGTTTGCTTTTGATTTTGATTATTATAAAATCAGCTGGGTATTCCCATGACTCGATATTGATCATAATGTCTTCTAGCATTCCTTCGAGCTTCACAGTGGACGTGTCTACTAGTTGGAGTATTGTTGTGGTTGGTCTTACCATTGATTGGAGTCCTAGGTATAACATGGTTTCTTTAGTCATGACATTGATCGCAGCTCCTAAATTGATTAAGCTTTTATTTATTTGCTTGTTATTTATGGTGACGCTTGCTACAGGACTACCAGGATCAAGATATTTAGGATTTATTATGACACCTAGCATCAAATCGGCCAATTGCCCCACTACATTAATAGTTGGTGGGTCAGGCTTCCTTCTTCCTGGCTTCTTTAGGCAATTTTCTCTAATGAATTTGTTGCAAATGGGCACATGCCTTATGGCTTGTAAAATCAGGGTTTGGATGTTTAGGTGCTTGAATTCATTTAAGATTGTAGTCTCTTTCTCTTCTTTTGTATTTCGGACAAGTTTTTCTAGAAATGGGGGATTTTTGTTGCGTGGAAGTGGTTGGGTTTCGTCCTCGGGAGGTTCTGGTTCATCAGGATGTTGAACATAAGGTTCTGATGCGTGGTCTTGAGATTCAGGTACAGTTTGTTGGATGTTGTGTGGGGATGTATTCTGCAACATTTTTCCAGATCGTAGGTTTATTTCATTTATTTCTATGGTGTCTACAACATAAGTTGGGAATTATGTGATATCATTGTTCTAAGCCTCTTGTTGTTGTGGGGGTCTATTATTATTAGGATTTGGAATTGGTTGGGCTAGAATAGGTGGAGGTCTGGGGGGTGGTTGAGGTTGTGGGGGTGGCATAATGAGTGGCTGTTGTAATGGCGCCCTCCAATTTGATGGATGGGGGTACTGGTTTGCATAATTTGTGGTGGATGGAAACGGTGGGGGGTATTGAGGATAAGATGGTGGATAATATGGCTATTGATAGGATGGTTGATATACTTGCTGGTTTTGTTTCCATTGGTTTTGATTTGGCTGTGCTTTCCATGGAGTTGATGCAGAGTTCCAATTTGGCTGTCCTTGATTATAGTAAGTTTGATTGTTCTACTGATATGGCCTAACAAAATTATTCCTCCTCTGATTTATAAAACAGAGCTATTCTACGGTTCCTTTAGCTGCTGGGTCTTGAATAGCTGCCTTACATGAGGGTAAGAGGGGACATTTATCAGTGGAATGGTCATTGATGCAGAGACCACATACTTCTATTGTGTTCAAGGTGCACTGCCCCTTCTCATGCTTCTTTCTAGAACGAGGACAAAATATTACCAAGGCTTGGTTAATTTCATCCTGTTTCTTTTTTATTTGAAGAGCATCAAGTTGCATGGCTAGGGATTGCATTATGTCAGTTTTCATGTCATCCAGCAGGTTTCCTATATCATATTTTGTAAGTGTTGGTGTTGAGGATGATGATCCATTGGTGCTTGTATGTGTATCCCTCATCCCATTCTTAGTTTTCCTAGATCTTGAGTAGTTTTTGAAGATTTGCAGGATCTAGTCAAAAGATTTTTGGAATATATCTCCATCTCCAAGGAGATTTAAGACTTCAAAATTCTCCTCTTTTACACCTCTGAGAAGGACAAGCTTTAGTGATTCCGGATCCAATGTGCAATGGCTGGCTCGTTTGTAGCTGAGTTGAAATCTTTGGTCATAATATTCTAATGACTCTCTATCTCCTTGTTGCATCCTAAAGATTTCATCCCTAGTATCTTTGGCCTTGCAGTAGTCCCTATATTTTTCTAAGAATGACTGTTTCATTTGATCCCAGCTAAAGATACTATTTCCTTCAAGGCTCATGAACCACCGAAGTGATGGGTCTTTCAGTGTGGAAGGAAAAATCCTAAGCTTTTGTGCATCAGTAGTGTATTCAAATGATCTGCAAACTACCTTAAATTCAAACAGGAATGTGTCAGGATCTTCTGAAGTCAACCCATGAAAGTTTGGAAGATTATTAGGATTGATGTTCTTCATTCTGGCATCTCCGAGAGGTACGCTAATGGGAAAAGTGAAAAGCTCCCTAGGTTCTTCCTCTTCATTTTCCATTGAGGTGTTTGAGCTGGAACTGGTATTGAAGTTGCTTTTGTTTGGATCGTATGTGGAGTCAGTTTCATTTTCAAAGTGTAGAAATTCAAACTGAGAATGGTTAGAACTGTTATTACCGTTGTTGCTCATGGAATGCTTGGGCAGAAAGCGAACAAACCTATCCCTTTGCCGACAAGGCATTCATTGGTAAAAAAGTATTTATGTTTTTGTTTTATGTAATTTTTGTTTTCTTTTTGTGGTTTTTAGGTGATGTCTCCTAAAAGATTTAGCACCTCCCCGACAATGACGCCAAACATTGGTGAGCTCCTAATGTGGATTCCTAATGAGGGAAGCTATACCAAGAGCCTACTTTAAATGTCAACCCGGGGAACGTACAAACCTTAGACATGCATGCACTATCTGTGCTCTTATAGGATAATCTCTTGTCACAGTTGGATGTCGGTATCGATGTTCTAAAGATTGTCTACTAAATATGAAAACTGATTATGCTATGGAATTAAATACTAGAAATCAATGAATCTAATTAAAAGAATTAAAGTGCTGAAAGCAGTAAATCTGTTCTAAGAAATAAAGGTACCAAAAGCAATAAATCTATTCTAAGAAATAAAGCAATAAATCTATCTTAAATAATCAAAATTCTGAGAGTAAAGGGAACGATCTTATAAAATTACTTAATGCAGAATAATAAATCTAAAAATGAACATGCCATAACAGATCTATTCTAAGATTGGGGAAAACAAGGTTTGTAGTTATTTTATGCCTAAAACCAGAATTCTGATCTAAACCATTTTAAATCCCAAGACTGAAATTGAAGTGCAATCGTTTCAAGCTATCCATCTACTACTAAAGAAATTGATCACAATGAGAAACAATCAAAGACCTCAGATATAAACCATGGTATTGAAAGCAAAGCTGATACACATGCAATTGTTGATTCAAATATGCATTGAAAGAAAGAACCTACAGGACTACTGAAACTGTTCTGCTGCGCTACAGAATGTATTATAAACTACTACATAAATAATGAATCATTCAAATGCTCCCATATGTCATAGAACTGTTTATCAATGTAAAATGCATACTTTGAAAAATACCTACAAATAGGAATCTCCTGACCTACGTGTTGGAGGGGCCCTCCCCAACCCATACTCGGGAGAGAATAAAACCTTAGAAACGCTAGCTGGAATTAATCATCAATCTCTTAATTAAAATATAGAATCCATGTCAAAACAAAGGTTTGTACTTCGTAGTATCGATAGGGCAGAAAACGTTAAAACAATTTTTTTCTCAAAATAATAGTAGAGGCCTCTCGCTACCTGAGAGGTCCATATTTATACGATTTAATGTTGATCCTAACTAATTGTCAAAATGCCGATTCTTCTTGAAATGGGAGTGCGTCCTCTATAAATCAGGAAACAGGGCACCGAGCTTGCTGAGCCTTTAGTATTCTACACGTCCATCCTTGAATGACCCTGAACCTACTCAATCACGCTTGGTTTCCATATTATTAGTTTATTTGATACTAATTCTAACATCCAAGAATAATCATAAAAAATTCCATTAAATAATTAAAGTGAAACATTTTCCCCCACAAATGAGTATGTTTCATCACCATTGCTTGAGTTGGGCTGCTGAAAAAAAGGTTATCAAATACCTGAAAACTTGACTCATCACCTAGACCACCACACAAGTCCTACAAAGGGAATCTTTGGCATAGAGTGAGATGTAGTGTTTATATCAAGTTTTATCACACCATGGATGGTCTTCATGATTCATAAAATGTTTTAGGGTTGAAAGTCAATGTCTTAAGCCATAACAATTTTTTAATTTGTAGAGATCATTTGCCATGCGTGGGGTCACAACAATAACATAGGAAATTAGTAGGAAATCTCAACCCACGAGTGTATTATGGTGGTTATCTTTAGGTTTTCCACATTAGAGGTTAGTTTTAGTTCCTAAGACATGGTTTGGTGCCAAGATATAGTTTGTTTGGCCGTAACATTTGTCCTTGAGAATCATGGGCCATGTGTGGGGTATCAGGATACCATAATTTGGCATGTGAGAGGGATATGGTGCTCATTTAAAGCTTTGGGATGCTAAGTGTGGTTCTCATTTCCCATTCAGTGGTCTAATTCCAAAAGGAAAAGCCTTACACCAATATTTTCCTCTATGGTTCATGGGCAATGTGTAGGGGTGTAGCTATCACATAAGCCCTATATAGGAAATTTTTAACCTACAAGAGGAATATGGTGGCCATATCAAGATGTGTAACACCAAGGATGGTTGTTATGAACAAAGATTTAAATTGAGGGTCTAAGTCCTTACCAATGCCATATAGGGCTCATGGTCCATGCACGGTCTTCTAGGCCACCACATATAGATTTTGTAAGGAATATTTAGCATACACATGAGAAATGGTCATCATTTTGAGGATTAACAAACTAGGGATGGTTCTAAAGGACCATTCCTTGTTATAGGTCCATATATAAAATCTCACACTAATCATTGAGGAACTTTTGTATGGAGTGAAAGTGGGAACTATTGGACCAAGGGAATATTGAAAGGTATTAAGTATGATTAAAAGAATGTAGTGGTATTTTATGGTTTGGTTTTGTTATAAAAATTAGAGTTGGTTATCTTATTTGGGATGTTATTTTTGAAAGGTATTGAGTAGGAAAATAATGTAGTGGAATTTTATGGTTTGGTTATGTTAAAAAAATTAGAGTCAATTATCTTATTGAGGATATTATTTTATAGATAAAGCATATTTCTTAGTATATCCTTTTGATCTTATTTGTTTACTAATATTTTTAACATAAACATGAATATATATTAATATTTTAGTTTTTATAAATTCACAATATCATTGAACATGAAAATACCTAATATTTTATTAAATAAAAAAATGTTTTAATGAACTCTTTGTCCATTTACATTTAGTCACCACAAACATGGTAGTGACATGGTTGGTGATGTTTGAGGTGTGCATAATGTTGAGGTTTGATAAAAAAAGAACATTGAGGTGTTAGTAGTGAAAGGATCCTTGAGGTGTTCCATTGGTACCACTACAATGGTTCTAAACTTGTCTACCATAAACATTAATGTGACTACAACCTTCAATGTCACATCCACTTGTTCACAAAAATTCATCTATGAAATATCTAAAACCCCAAACATACCAACTAGTAGAGGAATAATATAATTACCTTGTCATGTTCACGAGGGAAAAAATACACCACATGATCACACTAAAGCTCTCTTGTATTTAGGAACACAACCAAAGCTCAAACTTGCCTCTTCTCAGTGGTCATGGAATTTATGTGGTCCTTACAGCTATAATAGTTTTCTTCAATTTCTAGGTAACTTGAACAACATCATCCAAGAAGAGAGAGGACATGGGACAACAACTTGAGAGTTGGTTTCATATTTTTATGGTAAAAGTAAAACTAATTGCAATTTTCCATTTGTCGATTGACACAATTAACATCACTCGAGTCTCTAAATACATCTACAATATTACAATTTACTAAATTTTAACATTGTATATGTTTTCAGAGACCCCCTTTAAAGGGGCCGGGGTCTCTAACTCCATCCGCATTGTTAAAATTTAGTAAAATATTAATGTACAAATTAATTATCAAAATTGTAATTCTCCATTGTCAGTGTGACACAACTAAAAATGACTAACATAAATGACTAATTCACATTAATTCTTGTTAGCTAGTCATATTTATATTTCGGTGACTAAATTAGTCATTTATGTTAGTCATTTTTTATTTTAGTCACTTGTTATCTAGTCATATATTTTATCTCGTGACTAAATTAGTCATTTATCTTAGTCGTTATTAGTTGGCTTATTTAAAATTGCTCAATTTTAGTCATTTATCCCTTGAAAAAACAGTGGTGACTAACTTTTTTAGTCGCCTAGTCACTTATCTCTCATTTTGTACTAGTGTGCAACGATACAATCATGTCTTGCACTTGAATTGTTATTTGCTTGCTGGCTTCATCATGTCTCCTACACATGTATTGGTTTGGCTGAAACTGTGGGTACCTCGTTTCCTATAGCAAGTCATGATCCGAGAACTTGCATTCTGGAATCTTTCCGAGCAAGTTCTCCTTTTTGTGCACATGATTCGACATGTGCAGCAGTAGAATCTCATATTGTGGATTCTTTACGAGTATCACCATTGGCGCAACATCTCTTCTCAAAGGAATGTATCCCAGTATAATCAAAATTGGCCTGTTGTGAGGTTGTTCTGTCGGAAATAACTTTGGAATATTTGTGGCCTTCAGCTTCTCTTGCTCAGTATCCTTTTGCTTATCTTTCTTCTTCAGCTTTGGTATGTTTTGCGGTAAACTTATAGATGTTCCACCTCTCTCTGGGATTGCTTTCTTCACTGGTGTTTTCATGACTCCTTCCAAACTAGAGTGTCGAAATTCTCTTAATATATCTTCTATACTCAATTGTTAAGACATACAATGTCAGATTACTCTTTCTCTTGAAAGGTAAAAAGCTTGTAAATTACATGTAGTAAAAATTAAAATTCATGGTAAAACCGGTAACTATGCATTCTTTACTATTTATAGGCACAACGATAATAAGACATGCCCAAAGACAGATAACTTAGCATTAATATTATCCATGTCTGTTGGAAAAATATTTCTTAGATATTGGTCATTTCTCTTCATTTAATGTGTCTTCAATGAACAAATAGGCCTTAAAAGCAGAAAAATCCAGTTCCCAAAAGTACTGTATAACGACTACTTTTCAACCAAAACTGTAACGGCTAGTTTTCTTTTACTTCGTTGACGGTTAGGTGAGTGGTGAATTTCACTGCACATTTCCCTTCTCTTAACTTGAACTTTGCAATGTGACTACCTTCTTTTACTTCACAGCTTTGCTTGCTATGTGTGCTTCGCAGCACATCTTCCTATATTGTAAAACTGCGCATTTTAACAAAACTGTTGTGTGCAGAATCTGACCTCTTTTTTAGTGTCCAATTTCAACTGCACTTGACACTTAAAAATTTCTTGCATGGATTAATTGATACCTATAGGAGTAGGGCCATCCCTATAAGACTTTAGTCTACTCCCATTAACAAGTCCTTGCAAGTTTTCTCCAAGTAATGTGGCTAACTGAATTGGACCACCATTAGTAACATTTTTGACAATGTATGGCCCTAACCAGTGCATTTTAAATTTTCCAGGAAAATTCATAAATTTGATATCATAGAGGAGGACAAGCTCACCTACCCGAAAAAATTTGTACTTGATGTGTCTATCATGTCATAGCTTTTCTATTTCTTTATGCACTTGTTGGTGAAAACCTGCAATGAAGCGATCTTCCTCCAATCCAACCAACTGTAGTAGTCTTTCATCCATTGTCTCATTATCAGCCATATCTGTGAATGTTGTAATTCTCAAGCTTGGTAGTATGCATTCCATGGGCATGACATCTTCCTTTCCATATGCTAATATGAAAGATGTGTGACCTGACAACTTCTTACAAGTTGTTCTATATGCCCATAATACTATTGGTATTCTAAGATCCCAATCATCCCTATTTGTGTTGCATACTTTGGTCAATGCATTCTCCAATACTTTATTAAAGGCTTCTACAGTACCATTAGCTTGTGGATGATATGATGTACTCTTCTGATGGTAGATCTGATATTATTCTATCAGGGCTTCAATAGTTTTGTTCAAGAAATGGGTTCCTTGATCACTCATTAGAATCTCTGGACATCCAAACCTTGTCAAAATGTTTTAAAAAATGGACTGCATGGCGGTAACTGCACTACATTCCCTTACTGGTTTTGCCTCTGCCCATCTGGTTAGATAATATGTAGTTGTGATGATATATCTTGAGCCAGTTCTCTTCCCTGGTGGGTTAATAGGTCCCACAAACTCAATAGCCCATTTATCAAAGGCTTGCAATGTCATTTGTGACATCAATGGCATTTGTGACACCAATGGCATCTCATTCCTACTAGATGGATTTTCCGTTCTTTGGCATACATCGCAACTCCAACAATGTTATTTTGAATCTTTGTGTATAGTAGGCCACCATAGTCCCGCTCTTAATATTTTCTGCGTAGTAGCTCTTTTTGTGTAGTGTCCTCCAGATAGACTTGAATGCACTTCAACAAGTATGATAGGTATTTCATGTTCTAGTATGCATCTACGCAATATTTCATCTGGTCCTAGTATGTATAATTGTCCTGCAATTAGGGTAAAGTCAGCTAATCTTACCACTAATTGTTTCTTCTGCTGCGTAGTAAGTTCTGCATGTGCTAATCCTGTAGTGAGAAGTTTGACAATATATCTGAAATAGTCATCTGCTATATGTATAGAAAACAACTACGCATCTAGTAGAATATCCTCCAAATTATTAGGTTCTTCGCCTAACTTGATTCTTGAAAGATGGTTAGGTCCTGCGTTCAATCTTCCTAGCTTCACAATGATTTAAAAATCATATTCCTAAAAGAGTAAGAACCATCTTCATATTCTTCCCCCTAACATTGGTTTATTGACCAAGTACTTCAAAGATGAATGGTAAGTGAACATACAAAAATGTGAGACTAGTAGATAGTGTCTAAAATTCTGCAATGTGTACACTGTACCTAAGCCTTCCCTTTCTGTTGTGGTATAATTATTTTTTGTTGAAGATAACTTGTTGCTTGAAAATGCAATGGGATGATCAATGCCTCCCTCACTTGGTTGCGCTAATACAATGCCAAGTGCTATAGATGAAGCATCTACATGTACATGAAACGGCTTATTCCAGTAAGGAAAGATGAGAATAGGTGCTGTAACCGTTTTCTCTTTCAATGTGTCCAAGCCTTTTTGGAAATATTCAGTCCAATTGTACTTCGTTTATTTCTTCAATAGTTTCTCCATAGGTGCAGTGATCTGTGCATATCTTTTAATGAATTTTCTATAGTATCCCATGTGCCCCCATGTAGTGCGTAGCTGCTTAACTGAATTAGGCCCTGGGAGATTTACTATGATTGCTATCTTCGTTGGATCAACCATCAATCCTTGCTTACATACTATGTGTCCCAATAAAATACCATAGGGAAAACAAAAGACACACTTCTTCAGGTTCAAGGGAATATGATACTGTCTACACTTTGCTAACATCATTCTTAAGTTCACATGATGGTTCTTCAAAATTCGAAATATTGTCTAGTCATCAAAGTAAAATTTAAAAATTCATGAATATAATCCTTAAATGCAGCTACAACCACTCTTGAAAAAATAGTAGGTGTGTCCTTCAATCCAAAAGGCATAAATATGTATTGAAATGATCCCCATTCAGTAGCAAATGTAGTCTTGTGTCTGTCTTCTGTAGCAATTCTGATCTGATGATAGCCAGAAAATCCATCAGTGAAAGAGTATGCCTCCTGTCCACCTACATTATCTAGCACTTCGTCTGTGAATGGAGTAGGAAATGGGTCATGCAAAGATGCATCATCCAATTTTCTTAGATCCACACAAATTTTGATTTCACCTTTGGCTTTCTTGTCTTGAATTACCATGGGACTTATCCATTCTGATTCTTCTACTAGTTCAATGATTCCTTCCTCAATCATTTTATCAATTTATGCTTTCACTCTTTCTTTATATCTGGGGTTCAATCTATAAAGTCTTTTCTTAATAGGCTTCGCATCAAGATTGAGAGGTATTTTCATAACTCCCAAGTCACCTAAAATGCCTTTCATTTCAGAAAACTTGGTAGGGAACAAATCTTGATATTCACGTAGTAGTTTTGCGATCTGTCCCACCGTTTCTTCATCTCATTAATCCCCAATAGAAGCAAACTTTGGTTCATCATTAGTACTAATATTGATCTTTCTAGTATTCACAGGGTTACTCAGATATGGAATTTCTAAATCAGGTCCTTGTACATCGTGTTTTCCTTGAGACTCAGGTATATCCACATCGCGAGGGTCTTCATCTTCATCTTAGTCTAGTGCGAAGTTATAGCATTCAAGGGTATGTTGCAACTTTATTTCCCAATCTGGTTTCTTATACACAAGAAACGAGACATCATTAAATATCTTCGTTTTAACTATCTATAAAGACTCATTGATGCTCAGACAATCATCCTCAAAACTGAAAATTGATTGAAAGTTCTTTATCATTATGTGTCAATCTGTTGTTCCTTTACGAAGTTCTGCTTCTGTATACTAGTTCTTTGGTATTTGATCCAGTGTGTGCACAAACATATGAACCCATTCTGTCTTTGGTAAATGCATCCATGATTTCAAGCAAAACTCTATATGATCTCTAGGATTAGTCTGTCCATTATATTTTTCTTTTACAACTTCAGTTTGTTCTGCAAATTTGATTTCCATTAAGCGCTTACATTCTTCCCATGTGTTTAGGTTGTCTTTGTGCGCATCCCACCACCTAGTAGGTGTAGCTCGCAATGCTATATCCAAAGTTGCTAGCTTATGTTCATCTGAAATTGATGCTAAATATTCATGAAGGAATGCATGGATACTACCCAAACCACCATAAGTAGGAATTGGAATGACCTCTGTTCCAATCGAACGTAGTAACTTTGTTATCTTCACACATCGTCTTGCTAATACTTCAAGAATTCGGCTCTGTCAGTTCTCTGTTCTTGCGTCTGATTCTGATACGCAAGAACTGTCGCATCTCCATCTCAATGTTCCATCATATGTAGGGTTAACGTAAGTTGCTTGATTCACTTTCATCTTGTAGATATTATCAAGTTCTTGAACTCTGCATTCTTCTCATACTGGTTCAACATACCTTGTTCCTTGTGAAGGATCCAGGGGTACGATAACCCTAATATTCAATCCTTCAAATATCATTTTTTTTCTTCAAGTTGATAATTGTGAGGTTATCAATTTCCTATTCAATCCCCAATAATGCAGGATAAGGATTACTGTCATGTATGATCTCAATAACCTCAAAGTTTGCTTTACTTCGCACTCCATCAATGCCAACAAGAACATTTGATAGCCTCCCAAAATATATAACCTTCTGCTGATTAGTTGATATCAACTTTATAGGATACCAAGATAACTTTGGCTTCCCCAACTGTTCCCATGTTTTTTTTGTTAGCATGTTCACCTCTGAGCCTAGGTCAAGAATGACCTGATTCATTTCAAAATCCCCAATCTACGCATTTAGCCTCATTTCTCTTCTTGTCCTTCTATGGTTCTTGATATGATGAACTGCTCTATGTGCATCGTCTACTGTATTATGATTTTTGTAATGTCCCAATAAGTTCTATAATTCTCTTAAGGCGTTTCGATGCCTTAGCAACTTTATGCAGCTCTGTAAAAACTATGTAATAGGACTTGTCTGTTATGGAAAAGTTCGAGATCCATCATACGAGACCGGCATATCTAATACCGGTGTCTGATCACTTCGCAATTGGATCCTTGTGGTCTAAGATTCTGAGTCTTGAAAGCCTTTTCTTTCTTCCATGAATACCTTTTTTTCTTGGTTAGGGTTGAATGCAGGAATTTTTCCAAGTGCTTTTCTTACCCAAGGCCCATCAGTAAGCTTTGGTCTGATTATGTGATCTTTAGAAGTTGAAGCTTCATTTGTCCTGTCATTTCCTGTCACAGCTCCACTTCGCGTCACAACATGGATGTTGCGATCTTTGTTTTTTTTCTTAGCTGTGATCATCTGATTATTCTAGTTCTGTCCTTCTGGTATTTTTTCTTGCATTTTTCCTCAAAAAATGGGACATGATTCAATAATATGGTCAAATGACTTACAATACTTACAAGTAGTGCAAGGGTTCTAATAATCTCTTGCTAAATGTCTAGGTTGAGCATAGTTATAGCAGACAATTTGACCTCTTCCTCTTCTTTGGGCCAGTGTTATGTCCGGTTCCTCTGAATCCACCACGTCCTCTTTATGTTCCCTCATCATATTGGGCATTTTCATTATTGTTTTGTGTTTCTCCTTGGAATCTGTAGACATCATGTTTTCTTTCTATCATGAGGCATCATGGACAACTAACTTACAAAATATGCAGTACAATTTCTTTGGTGTTTGTACATACTTCTGAAGTAGGTAACAATACTCTGGGTGATGTCCTCTACATCAAAAAATCTCGTACCATGGTCCTTGGGGTTGATTTAATGGATTCGGTTCCCCACTAGCGAGGTAATCTCTGAATATAGGAGAATCTTCCTTGGAGTGTCCTTCTCCTTTACATTTAGTGCACCAAACCTATTCTCTTATCTATTTTCATTTCTTCATATCTTGTAACTATAATGTCAGGTTTTCTAGCTCTGTCTATATCTGTACCATTCTTGTGTCAGTCTCTCCTATGGGCGAAGCTTCTAGCTTCATCACAATTTCCAATGCTTCTATTTGCGATGTTACCTTTTGTTGCATCAATGGTAATCTAATGTGGGGCAACAACGCAGCTATGAACCATTCCTGATGCTATTGCAGTGCTATTCAAAGCTAACTTGATCTAACAAGGCTTTGAATTTTTTTATCAAACTCCCACACAGTTTCATTAGGTTTCTGTTTTATTACTTTTATCTTTGTAATGCACTGAGATTCTGACTTAGGTTTCTTAAATTCTCTAATTAGCACAGTTCTGATATCAACTAGTGCTATGTTCTATCCAACAAAATATTTCATGAACCATGTTAAATCTCTGTCTCTAAATGTGGTGACTAGATGAGCTTGTTTTATAGCATCATCTTGTACTTTCTTAACGTTCCAGACAGCTTCACAGAGAAACCAATGTTTTTCTGGATCTGCTAGACCAGTTCCTTTAAAAACAAGTAGCTTAATGTCGTCTGTCATTCTTCTTCTAAGAGGTGTAGTGTTCTGAAACGATGAAGGTATACCACTACTTTGTTGGTTTTGAGTACCTGCTCCTGCAGTATTACTACTACTAGTGTTCTACGAACTAGTAATATTTCTTTCTTCAACTATAGGTTTCTGCGGAGTAATAGGCTAATAACCAATGTGTCTAGGTTCTATTTCACTATCAAACTCAGCTTGATATGAATTTCTATCACTTCCTAACTCAGTTTCTAGGAATGTGAGAGGTTCAACTTCATGAGACCTCTTTCTAGTGCTAACTTTATATCTTTTTCTACTATGCAAAATGCCAATATCTTCGTCTGTATCAATATCTGTGTCACTGAACATTACAGACTCAAACCCTAGGAATATGATTGCATTTTTAAGACACCTTTTTCAGCTAATAGCATTTTAATGCATAAACTTGGGTTTTTTAGGTACTTACCTCTAAATCCTTGGAAAAAATATCCTTCTGCTGCACTATAAGAATTCAAAGTGTCCACAACAAACTTTGTAATATAGCCTTCTAGTAAGCTATCCAACCAAAAGTCTACTGCTCTTGAAATATGGTTGTCAATCCCTTTAAGCCTCTGAATCAACGCTTGATTCCAAAATGTAGGTTCTTCACTCTAGAAACATTTTTTCTATTCTACTATCCTCGATATCCACTCATGTAGATCATTACCAAAATATGTGAAGAAAATTTCATGCAAGTCAGTGAATATATACCTATGCAACCATTTTCTGTGGTAAGACGTGGATTTTTGTTTTCTTTCTTTGCAAACTCAAGTTTTGTCTGGATTACCCAGTTTTGTATTTATTTATTCTTTGGATGTTGATGTATATGTAACTTCGAAATGATTTCATTTATATATTTATTGTACTCCTATAGAGATGTATTATTCGTCTATAAGGAAGTGTCGTCATTTGTATTGACAAGTGTCGCAAGTGTGTTAACTTTTTGATGGGTTATTAGACCACCTTGTAAGGGTTTGGCTCGATATAATATAATATGAAGTTATTGTACCTAGCTAGACAAGTCGACCCCATAAGGTTATTGGGCAAACAGGACAAGTATAAATAGAGATTGGGAGATCTCTATTTGGATCACTCGGAACTCACACTTCCTTCACTCGGAAAGTGGCGCACATGTGAGGAGGAGGATCAACTGCTAAGAGGAGTCTATCTCTTGTACTTTGGTTGTACTTTGGTTGTGCTATTGCTCTATCTATCTCTGAGGAAGTTGTGGGGTTTTTCACCTTAGGGTTTTCCCCATGGAAACTCTATGTGTCTATTGTCTCTCATGCTTTTGATTCTTGTGATGATTGACATGCTTGTTATGATTGATATGCATTGATATACTATACATGTTGTTCTCTCAGTAAAGATCCTAGAGTATATTGAATTAATGCTCAAAATTTAACATCATATCAAAGCTAACCTGAGAAGAAGACATTGTGTAGTGACAGAAACTAGGGTTTCTCTCCATAGATTTTGGAAAAACAGTATAGTAGATTGACTCTACTCATCAAGGAGAATCTATCTGTCCAATCATAATTGAATTCTGAGCATTTTCAGATTTGGCCCTAAAAATTAGGGTTTCCACAAAAATAGGAATTTCTGAAATCTGAAGACATAGCTGGAAGCACCTTCGAAAAATCAAAGTTTATAGCTTTGGATCGAGATTTTTGGCTGAATAAATCTCCGAGAAACTCAAAACCTAATTCAAGGTCCTCCCTAGTGAACCCAGGAAGACTAAAAGGCATTTCTGAAGGGTGAATCTTTTCATATCTCAAATTTTGAATACACCAGGCCGATCAGCTCATCAATGCGCATCTTTCTATCATTTCTGAAAGTTGAAATTCACATTTTGAATTTTTAGGGTTTTTCCAACAAACCCTAATCTAGGACTAGATCTAGTTTTCAGCAAAGCAAGTGGTAAGACATAAATCTTTTCTATTTCCATTTGAAGTACTCTTTAAGATGTCTCACCACACCAAGCTTGAGGATCTGATAACTTCGGAGCCTGGAAGTATAGGATTGGGTTAATCCTGGAAGAAAATGAATTGGACTCCTACATCAGCTCTGAGGTCCCTGTCCCAGAGGATGAAGAGGCTAAGGTTTTTCACAAGAAGAACTTGGTAAAGGCAAAGAGAATCATTGCTGATTCTATCAAAGACCATCTCATACCACATGTGTCATCTCTAAAGACACCCAAGGATATGTTTGAATCCTTGACCAAGTTATTTGAAGGGATGAACATAAATCAGAAGATGACTCTGCTGAATTAATTGAAAGGGTTCAAGATGTTGAATGGAGAGACCATTCAATCTTACTTCTCCAAGGTCTCTCAGATCAAGGAACAACTAGAAGCAGTGGATAAAATGGTGGAGAATGGTGAAGTTGTCATGACCACTCTAAATGGCCTACCCAGGTCATGGGATTCCTTTATCCAAGGAATCTGTGCAAGAAAGAAGTTGGTATCCTTCAGCAGACTACAAGAAGAATGCTCTCAAGAAGAAGCTAGGATTGTGGCCCAAGAAGAAAAGATGGGAAATGAAGATTAAGCACTCACAGCACATGCCAGGAAAGGAAAGTCTAAGAAGGAATCACCTCATAACAGAAAATATTCACACCACCATTACCATAAAGATATCAGGTGTTTCACATGCAATGAGAAGGGACACTTTGCTGCAGATTGTCCCAAGAATAAGAAAGACAACAACTTCAACAAGAATAACAAAAGAAGATATCATGCTCATGCTGCTAAGGATGATGAACCTCCCACGAAGAAAGCTAGAGCAGAAAGTGATGATGAGGACTCATCAAGCGAAGAAGAGTATGTTCTAATCTCTGCTCTCATAGGTACTATTTCTCATGGTTGTAATGATTGGCTAATTGATAGTGGGGCTTCTAAACACATGAATGGGTTTAAAGGATCTTTTGTAAATTTATCCGAACATGAATCACCCCATAAGGTGAAACTTGGGGATGTTTATCAATACCCTATCAAAGGAAGTGGGGAAGCCTCCTTCAACCTAGACTCTGGAAAGTCTTTGAAGCTGAAAGATGTGTTATTTGTACCCAGGCTCAAGAAGAAGCTACTCTCCATCTCTGCATTAGATGCAAAGGGAACGAGGGTTACATTGTAGATGGCCAAGTCCTAATGTGGCCAAAAGGTAAAACAATTGATGATGCAGTGGTGATTGGAGAGCAAGAGGGAGGGTTGTACAAATTGAAGGGACAACCTGAACATGCTATGGTGACATGAAGACAAAGATTCATCCATAGTCATGGATCACATAGAGGTATGTATAATTTGGTTTTGCAAAGGTTAACTTATGAGTTATGCAGGTCATTAAAGAGAACAAGAAAACATTGTTAGACATAACTAGCAAATATGATGACCAAGTATGTTTTTCCTATATCAAAGAATCTTATACTTTTGTATGATTGATAATGATTACTCATGAAGTTACAAGTTTGAGTAATCTAGGGTTTATGCATATTATGTCTCTTACCTTGATTGAATATGACTAACCAGAAGAGTTCTATAGTCAAATATGAATATGCATGAGTAAGAGAAGTCTTCCCTGAAACCTTGAATGTTAATGCTTATTATCTGTGTTTGAAATGATCATGACTATACATGTTTAAGATTATTTTGTTTTGATAGTATACTAATGAATGTATGATTATGTATGAGATCTCGAGGATAACACAATGATGATACTCATAAGCATACATAGTGATCGAGGATGGATATAAGTTGAAGGACAGGTAATCCAGGAAGCAAAGATCAAGAGGGAGCACACTCCAATAGTTTTTGCAAGGATGCAGATATTCATAGGGAGTTGACCACTTCTCACAATCCACATCAAAATGGAGTTGCAAAAAGGAAGCAAAGACTGACAGGGAGTCAACCCAACAAACAATCAAAGATAAGTATTTGAATTATCATTTCTTGCATATTGATTGTTTAACTAATACTATTCCATGATATATATATTGATGTTCCTAGAATTAGGCTATGTATTTTGGCATATTAGAATAATTGCATTAATGAACAGCATACTACTAATATGCATGTAATGGGTAAGTGGCCTATGGCAATGTACAACATTCCATTGCTACTTATCTAGAATGAAACCTCTTTGCTGACATGTTGGGAGTAGTGCAAACTCTTAACAATGTTCTAGTAGAGATTGGAAGGCATCTAGAAAGTTACAGGATATGGATGAATGTTGTATTGAAGCATTGGCTAAAATAATTGCATGACTGTATGACACATTTCTTTATGTGTAAGAATTTGTTCTGAAAACTATCAGATGTTTCTAATCATGCAATTTAACTTGTTTTGTAGGAAAGATCGTATACCATCACCTACAAAAGAAGGACTACAACATTTGTTCTAGCAAAAAAGATAGATATTGAAGATATTGAAGTTCCCAGGATCTAGGATGAAGTAATGGAAGAATGCCATGATCCGTCGATCATGAAGAATGATGTTTGTGATGTAGTCCCAAGACCTGAAGGGAAGTCTGCTATGACTTCCAAATGGATCTATAAGATCAAGCATGCTGTAGATGGTAGCATGGAGAAATACAAAATGAGGTTTGTAGCTCGTGGCTTCTCCCAGAAAAAGGGATTGAGTATGAAAAGACTTCTACATATATAGCCAGGCACACTTCCATCACATCAGTACTTGCTCTGGCTGCAATGATGAAAATGGAAGATACACCAGATGGATGTCAAGATAGCTTTCTTGAATGGTGTAGTCGAAGAGGAAGTGTATGTGGAGCAGCCACTTAGTTTTGAGACACATGACGGGAAGTCATATATGTGTAGAACTTGGTATGGTAAGATAGACAACTTTCTATCTAGTTTGGGCTTTACCAAGATTAAAGTGGATTCCAACCTTTACTACAAGGTTGAGGAAGGCAATCCAGTGATACTACTTGTGTATATGGATAACCTGTTTGTTACAGGTGAGGATAGATTGATTGCTGACACGCAGCGGAAGCTTGCTGCCGAGTTCGAGATGAAGAACTTGTGGATGATGCACTACTTTCTACGCATGGTGGTGTGGCAGAGTGCAAATGGAATCTTCCTTAGACAAGGGAAGTTTGTAGTAGAGGTCCTGAAGAGGTTTGGGATGATGGACTGCAAGAACATGGCCACACCTATGGAATCAAACCTAAAGCTTCTGTGTGATGCTTCATCTGATCTGGTTGATGTCATTGTGTATCATCAGATGATTGGGTCCTTGATGTACCTGAAAAACATGAGGCCATATATTTGCTTTGCGGTGAACACATTAAGCCAGTTCCTGATGGATCCCAGAGGTGTTCACCTGATTGTTGTAAAGCATATTCTGAGGTACCTAAAGGGTACAGTTGATTATGGGCTCAAGTATGATGCGAATCAAAAGTTTAACCTGCAGGGTTATGTTGATTTGGATTGGGCAAGCAGTGTTGCAGATAGGAAGAGCACATCTGGGTGTTTCTTCAGTATGGGATCAGGTGTGATCTCTTGGTTTAGCAGGAAGCAGCCCTGCGTAGCACTGAGTATAGCCAAAGCAGAGTATGTTGCAGCTTGTTCAACTAGTTGTGAGGTAGTATGGCTTTAGAAGTTACTGTCTGATTTATTTGATCTCCCACTGGAGGCTACTGGTATCTTTTGTGACAACCAGAGTTGTGTGAAGCTGTCTGAGAATCTGGTGTTCCATGAAAGGTCAAAACACATTGAGATCAAATATCACTATATCAGGGATATGGTGTAGAAAGGAGCAGTGAAGCTCTTGTATGTTGCGATGGATGAGCATGTTGTAGATGTACTGACGAAACCACTAGCCAGAGTGAAGTTTGAGTACTTCAGAGAGAGGCTTGGTGTTCTTCAGATTGATGAAACTTCGAGGAAGAAGTGATGGAGACATTTGTTGGAGCCATTCCAAGCATGATGAGAGGAGGATCCTTCCCATGACTATCGATGTAAGCATTGGATGATGAGCATCAGGACGATGCTCCAGTTACTGCTCTATGCATGTATGAATTATGTTGGATGATGGATATGATCAGTGGATCATTTATATGTATGTATATGTATGTATGCATCATGTTGGATGCTGTATATGATCAGTGGATCATTTATGTGTATGTATGCATCATGTTGGAAGCTGGATATGATCAGTTGGATCATTTATATGTATATGTATGTAAGCATCATGTTGGATGCTAGATATGATCAGTTGGATCATGTGTATGTATATGTAGATCTATCAGGTGGATACATGGTATGATTAGGAAGATCATGTATGTTGATATGTATCAGGCATCATCAGGTGGATCATGTATTTGTATGTGTATTAGGTGGATACATTGTATGATTAGGTAGATAATGTATGATGATATGTATTAGGCAGATACTATGTATGCATCAGGTGGATGCATTGTATGATCAGGATGATCATGGATGACAAGCTTCAGGATGTTGCTCCAGATGATGTGCATTAGGACGATGCAATGTTGATGATCATGAGTACATCAGGATGATGTATGGTGAGTATCAGGATGATACTCTGTGGCCGTGGAACAGGTTGTGCAGATAAGCATATAATTTGTGCCCTAGGATATTTGCAGATACTCTTTTGAGGTTTTTCCTATGGCATGTAATTTGTACCCTGGGATATTTGGCAAATTCTCTTTCGAGGTTTTGCTTTGGAGGACATATAATTTGTGCCCTGGGAGATTTGCAGATACTCTTTCGAGGTTTTTCCTATGGCATGTAATTTGTGCCCTGGGATATCTGGCAAATGCTCTTTCGAGGTTTTGTCCTATGGCATGTAATTTGTGCCCTGGGAGATCCGATAGGTTGAGCCGTGTGCTCGTAATCAGTCCTGGGATGCTCTTTCGAGGTTTTTCCATCACCACATGTAATTTGTGCCCTGGGAGATTTGATAGGTTGAGCCGTGTGCCCGTAATCAGTCCTGGGATGCTCTTTCGAGGTTTTGTGGTGACCACATGTAATTTTTGCCCTGGGAGATCCGATAGGTTGAGCCGTGTGCTCGTAATCAGTCTTGGGATTCTCTTTCAAGGTTTTGTGGTAGAGTCACATGTAATTAGTCCTAGAGATCTAGACAGGATGAATAAAGCCTCAGATGCTCTTTAGGGTTCTTGCTAGTCAAGAGACTCTTTTAAGGTTTTGTGACGCACGTAATAAGTCCTGAGATTTCCATAGTATGGCCAGTGATGATGAAGACCTACAGGTAGTGAGCCTACATCGAGTATGAAAAAGGACTGGCTCTGTAGAACTTCCTATGACGAGTAGATTCAGAGATTGGTTGAGATAGCAGCAGTGACAATGACAATGTTTCAAGGTCGATGCATCGATGACGATGATCCAGAGAAGAAGACTTGTGCTAGCATATCTGTGTCAAGAAATACCTTCCTAGTTAAGAGGGAGTGTTGATGTATATGTAACTTCGGAATGTATTTCATTTATATATTTATTGTACTCCTATAGAGATGTATTATCCCTCTATAAGGAAGTGTCGTCATTTGTATTGACAAGTGTCGCATGTGTGTTAACTTTTCGATGGGTTATTAGACCACCTTGTAAGGGGTCGTCCCGATATAATATAATATGAAGTTATTGTACCTAGCTAGACAAGTCGACCCCATAAGATTATTGGGAAAATAGGACAAGTATAAATATAGATCAGGAGATCTCTATTTGGATCACTCAGAACTCACACTTCCTTCACTCGGAAAGAGGCACACATGTGAGGAGGAGGATTAGTTTCTAAGAGGAGTCTATCTCTTGTACTTTGGTTGTGCTATTGCTCTATCTATCTCTGAGGAAGTTGTGGGGTTTTTCACCTTAGGGTTTTCCCCACGGAAACTCTATGTGTCTATTGTCTCTCATGCTTTTGATTCTTGTGATGATTGACATGCTTGTTATGATTGATATGCATTGATATACTGTACATGTTGTTCTCTCAATAAAGATCCTAGAGTATATTGAATTAATGCTCAAAATTTAACACTGGATTCCACATCAATCTGATACATCACCAAAATATCAGTTCAAGCACAACATGGAAGCATCTATTGGTATGAATAATTGGATACAGATAGCGCGACCACAAGACCATTTGTTGCACTTTTTTCTCTTCTAGGATGACACATCAACATCGTACATCGCCTTCACGACTAGTCCAAATTTGACAACGGAACAATTTGTTGGTTCACTTGTCTTTCTCATCCACACCACACATCAGCAGTTCTAGCTCGGCAACAGAACCATTTGTTGGTTCCCTTACGGGTTGACCTGGGTTCGACGAAGTTCTTCTAGACCCAAAAAAATCCCCTTCACTGGCCCTTTTGGAATCAACCTGCGAACAGGATGAAGTCTCACCCGAAGTGAAGATGGGTGGTTACAGAATCAGGTTTCTATAACCGTGGTGATGCGGAGATGTGTTATGCGGGCTTGTAATGTATTCCTTGCTTAACATCTACTTGACATATCAATACCAACATGTAACTGCGCACTTCGTAGTTATCAACAACCTACACGCTTCTCTAGATCATGATTATCATTACTCTTATAACTAGGCATTCATCATACTTAATGTTATCTTACTTAACATAACATTCTCATTCAGATACATATGAAAGAAAATACATAAAAATATCACAACATGAGTACAAACACATCATAGATTCATACACATAACACAGTGATTTACGTGGTTCACCCCCCAGGAAGGAGATACATCCATGGGAACTGTTCTTATATTACTTGGAAGGGGTAACAGTTCCTATTTGCGCACTCAGCTGCAGACTCTTCTTACAATAGATCTCTATGCACTCAGCTACAGAGTCTTTTCCTCTCTTAGATCTCTCTCAATCTAGATCTAGAGATATCTAACAATCTCTAACAAAAGTCCAACCCTTCCTTATAAAAAATTTCCCCTTATATAGATGTGCCTGAAAGTCACATATTACAATAACTATGGGCCAACCCCCATAGTACCCTTAAACCAAAAATAGCATGGTTCTCCTATTGACCAAGCTTTGTCTTAACTTCACTGCATCTCTGTTGTCCTTTTGCATCTCTTCTTCTGACTTGACACTTCTTCTGATAGTTGCATTTCTAAACGCGTGGCTCTGACTCTACAGTGACACGTCCTTTGCACCATTCCTCTTCTTTACTCTCAGCTTCTATAGCTATCAATTCGTTGTTTCATCCTTAACTGCTTCAAATACCTCTATTCCTCCTTAGTAATTCATCTTTACTAAGGGGAAAGGTCCTTTCCTATCAACTTCGCTTTTATCCATACCCTCCTCCCGGGAATTGTGGAGTTGATTCTCCCAAAACTGGTCAATGCTAGGCCTCACTGAACTGTATTTTTGTCATAAAAAATTCTTGTACTTGGGATGTGCCCAACAACGAGCAACTTCCTGCACAACCGCAACCGCAGTATAATCAAACACATACGCAGTATCATCAACTGTAACCGTAGTATAATCAACCGTAGTATAATCAATCGTAGTACAATCAACCTCAACCGCAGTATAATCCGCCAAAATATAATGACTAGCGAGGCAGATTCAAAGGAGGATTTCGCGGTACTCGTGGCATAGGTTTTGGTCGTGGAGGAACCTTTGGTTGAGGTCGAGGACCGGTCACATGCTATAATTGTGGCCAGATCGGACATTATCAGAGATATTTCCCAAATTTGACCCCACAATGTACCTATTGCAGCGCAGCCAATCACAATGTTGAATATTTTCCTCAGTTAATCGCGAAGTGGTAGACTAAGAATGCACCACAACCACAACCAAATCCGAATGTAAACCGGAACCAAAATCCCAATCCAAATGTGCAGAAGATGTCAGCTGAGATCAGAAGTCGACCTGTAAATGTTGCAATGGTAACCAGAGGAGGAGCTGCGACATGAGAAGATAGGCCATTGCCAAGTGTTCGGCCTATGACTTGGAAGCATATACGATTTGATGTCAAAGCAGAAAAATAAGTCTTTTTGGAAGCACGAGATGTGCTGAGGAAGAAAAATGCTAAGTCGCCACCTATAGTCCACAAAGAACCTGTCTATGAGATGCCGCCGATTTTTTATACGACAAATTTGCAAAGGTCGCCAAGGAAGGTCTGTACTCTGAGAAATTTTCTGGAAATTTGTTTGACATTAGCGAAGGATTAAGATGCACTGGCAGAGATATCTAGCCTCTCATATGGACAGGAGGAAGGGCGAAAGGATCAGACACTAAACCGATTGCATAGGAAGAAAACGGGAAGAGAAATGAGGATGAATGTCGAGATTGGCACATATGATGTAGATTCCATCATCTTGGACCTAGGATCATATGTGAATATCCTAACCAAGCAAACATGGGAAATGATTGGGAAACCGCAATTGGGATGGTCCCTTGTGTAGCTTTGGTTGGCAAATCAAGCCAAAGTTACACCAATTGGTCAATCGCCTCATCTACCTGTCGAAGTAGAAGGACTGAAGACATACGGATATTTCAACGTCATAGAGATAGTCGACAACACAAGCCCATATTTCGTGTTGTTGGGAATACATTGGGAAATGGAAAATCAGGCGGTTATCAATTTCAAGAAAAGGACGATGTATTTTGAGAACTGCGACATGAGGGTCATTGCCCCGCTTGATCCACTTGAACGGAAAAGATACATCGAACCAATGAGAGATAAGTTCAAAGAAGGATGGGACAACGTCTACAATGTTTCAGAAGATTACATCAATCCCACCACCGATGGAGAATTGGGGTGGCGAAGCATCAGTTCGGCATCATTAGACTTCGACGAGGTGATAGAAAGCTGACAGAGTCAGTTGCATGAGGTATCATTTAGGAAGTGTGCACGAATCACTCAGTCGTTGAGATGGGTAGAAATAGAAGTATGTGATATTCCAACATATAAAGGATTACCTAACTTGGAAATATTCATCCATGAGTTTGAAGACAAGGTATCAGAATCACAGCGCCTGCTGGCGCTAGAAGAAGCATTGAAAGATACTCCAGCAAGATGGTGGGTTGCGTACAAGTCATCAATAATGAGCTGGAAACTATGTCGACAATTAATGAAAGTCAGATTTGGGGAGAATGAATGTTACAAAGGGAATAATTATAATGGAAATGGTGATCCAAGGGATCATCTAGGAAGGTGTCAAATCGAATGGGGAATGAGGCTGAAGTAGGAATGGGTTCATGCATTCATCCATACGCTAGATGAAGTACCATAGAACTGATACATCGCAATAGAACTGCGATGAGGAATAATTAAGTGGGAATATTCGACCACTAGTTTCAGTCACACATTCAGTTTCATTGATGAGAACCCGTTCATCCATAGTGCACTGCAGGAAATCTGTGAAAAGGTACTCGAGAGAGTTCCGACTGAGAGACCAATGGGACCACAATGGACTGCGACACTGAAAATGATGATGGAATTTTATAACGTGTCAGGAGGACCTAATGACGAGGAATATCCTAGAGCCATCTATGTCCCTGAATCAGAAGGAAGCCACAATGTCGAAGCACTAGATATGCCATTCAAAAAATTCCAACAACCATTGAAAATTAAGAAGGTCAATATTGGGTTAGTGGAAAATCCCAAGTTTGCTAGTATTGGAGACTACTGGGATGATTCAACAATTGGAAAGGTCACCGACCTACTCCGTGAATTTCAAGATTTGTTCCCGACGAATTTTTTTTAAATGAAGGCTATTTCCGGAAACCTGGGTGAGATGAAGATCCTTCTTAAACCTGATGCTAATCCAGTTAAGCAACGACCATATAGACTGAATCCCAGATACAAGGAGCGGGTGAAGGATGAGATAGAGCGAATTTTGGATGCAGGGATAATCGAGCCTATCGAAGAGTGAGAATGGATCATCCCAATGGTCGTCCAAGATAAAAAGACCAACAAAATTTGGATTTGCGTCGATCTAAGGAAATTGAATGATGCATGCCTTCATGATCCATTGCCTACACCATTTACCGATGAATTACTTGAAGGTGTTGGAGGACAGGAAGTATACTCATTCACAGATGGATTCTTAGAATACCACCAGATCAGGATTGCGAAAGAAGATCGACATAAAACCACCTTCGTGATAGAATGGGGCTACTTTCAGTACACAGTGATGCCATTTGGTGTCAAGAACGCCCCTGTAATCTTTTCAAGGCTAGTTGTCACTGCGTTCAAAGATTTCTTTCACAAGTTTTTGGCGGTGTATATGGACGACTAGACTGTATATGGGTTGGTTAAGGACCATGTTGCGAACCTCAGGATGATGCTAGAAAGATGTCGACATCATCATATTTTGTTGAATCTAAAGAAGTGTATCTTCTGTGCACCATTCAGTATCCTATTGGCACATATTGTATGCAAGGAATGCATGTTGGTCGACCTAGCTAAGATTGTGATTATTGTCAACTTACCAGCACCAACGACAGTAAAGCAGTTGAGGGAGACATTGGGCCATACAAGGTACTATACGAAGTTCATCAGGGGATATGTAGTGATTACTGCACCCATGGAGAAGCTATTAAAGAAGGATGCAAAGTTTGAGTGGAACGACGAGTGCCAGAAGAGCCTCGACATACTGAAGGAAAAGATGGTCACAACACCAATATTAGTATTCCCTGACTGGAAGAAATAATTCCATGTCCATGTAGATGCTTCATCAGTAGCGCTGGGGGTCATATTAGCCCAACCTAGAGAAGGGTCGATTGACCATCCGATCGCATTTGCGATCCAGAATTTGCCCACCGTAGAGAATAATTATACGAAGACAGAAAGAGAAGGCCTGGCGATGGTATATGCGTTACAAAAATTCCGACACTATCTACTTGGAGGACACTTCAAGATGTTTACTGACCACTCAGCATTAAAGTACTTGGTCAAAAATCTTGTGTTGGGGGGGGGGATCTGTTGGTGGTTGCTTCTATTTCAGGATTTCAATTTTGAAATAATTGTGAATCCTAGATGATTGAATGCAGGACTCGATCATCTTTCAAGGATTGAATCAGGTGAAGAACCAAGGAGAATCAATGAAGTCTTTATCGATCCATAACTATTTAGGATTGGAATGGTCAATGACCATTACGAACAGATTCTTAAGTTCTCGGCTACAGGAAAATCACCCAAGGAGTTCACAACTAGTCAAAATAAGCAGTTAGTCGTCAGGGCTTCTGATTTCCAAGTAATTGCAGGACAACTATACAAGATGGGGCCGGATGAATTTCTTCGTCGATGTATCCTTCCACGTGAACAATAAAGAGTGTTGGCAGAAGCTCACGATGGGATTGTAGGAGGGAACTATGGAGGGTGCATAACCACGAGGAATATGCTTAGGGCTGGATTACGGTGGTCAATAGTGCATGCTGATGCAACAGATTATGCTAAAAGCTGCGACGTATGTCAAAGAACAGGAAAACTGTCATGAAGGTATGATATGCCACTAGTGCCTCAGTTGACAATACAACCCTTCGACAAATGGGAAGTAGACTTCGTGGGACCCATTAACCCACCAAGAAAAAGAGCAGGTTCGAGGTACATCATTACTGCGACTGATTACTTGACAAGATGGGCTGAAGCAGCACCGATGAAGGAGTGCATAGCTGTGATGGAAACAAAGTTTCTCTTCGACAATGTGGTCACCATATTTGGGTGTCCACAAATATTGATGAGCGATCAAGGCACACATTTCTTCAATCAAACCATCAGAGCAATGAATGAGTAATTTCAAATTCAGCATAGAAGAAGTACCCCATATCACCCACAGGCAAATGGAGTAGTTGAGGCCCTGAACAAGATATTGGACAATGCGCTCACTAAGGTGTGTAACACAAATTGTGACGACTAGGACTTGAATGCGGTATTATGGTCCTACAGAACGACATGCAAAATATTGACAGGCCAAACCCCTTTCAAGTTAGTATATGGGCAAGAAGCAATGATGCCAATGGAGTATGTTGTCCCTAGTTTGCACATTGTAGTAGCAATAGGAATGAGCGACGACAGATTCATTGAAGAAATATTGGTGCAACTACTACAACTTGAAGAAGATCACGTCATCGCAGGATTTCATCAGCAGGTAGAAAAAGATTGACAGAAGGCATGGCATGATCGTCATGTAAAGGAAAATCACTTTCAACGTGAAGACATGGTTCTCCTATATGACAACAAGTTCATGAAGCACCCAGGTAAGCTCGAAATGCATTGGCTTGGTCCATACATCATAAATTTCATTACTGACATAGGTGCAGTTCAGTTAAAAAAGTTAGATGGAACACTATTGAAAAATTTAGCGAATAGGAGCTGGCTAAAACCCTATTGGGATAGCCTCATTCACATCGACTAAGAAAGTGAACAAGTCGACATGAAAAAAAAATTAAAAAATTATGTACACTATGAAGTTCGGGAGTCCGTCGACAGCACTGCGACAAGGATCAAGTTCATATGTCTGTCGATGGAAAAGCGGCGAAGTTTGAAACAACGACGAGGTTTGGGGCCTGTCGACATCCGACAAAGTGTGAACTGGTCAATTAGGTAATAAATGTAGCAGTTAAGACGTGGCAGACGATGACGCAAGTGGATGAAGACACATTTAATTACGAATGAGTGCACAGGATTCGATACATTGACGGAGGAGAGAACCTAACAGAGAAAGAAGTTGAAGACTGCGTAATGGTCAAATCTACGACCAGATCAAGGCAGCCTACGATGAGTTCAAAATGCAGGTGAATGCACCAACAACATTTGGCTGAGGTGGCTTGCGGGAGAGCCACAAGTTTGTGTTGGGGCCCTGTTGGCATGGGGCTAAGGCGCACAAGTTTTGGTACATTCAATGACGAAAGGGACAACAAAAAGGGCAAAGGACCAGTCGCGGAGTGGATAAAGCAGAAGTTAAGCGGATAATGCGAAGTAATTGGTTATTTAGTTAATGAGTCACTCTACGAGGTGGACCAAGTGTAACGGCCAAGTGATCCTATAAATAGGAGTAGAATTGTAAGCCTAAGGTCATATTTGGTATGGATCTTAATATATCTTTTGACATATGATTAGATCTTCTCTGATCTTCGGTGTCTTTTGTCTATTGCATATTTTTTATTCTGCGATGTGTAAGACAGACTGATGAGTAATGAGAAGGAACGTTTTGTTTATGTCTGTGTCTCTTTTACTTGTCACAGTGTGATTGAATATGTGTTATCGTAATATAATTGAATGAATGTTATCACAACATGGCTAAACATGGTTTATGAATGAATTGTTAGATTTCGCAGTAATGTTATGTATCTCAGATTGGGTAAATATGCTTTTATAATTTGTTATTGCGTAGATCTAATAAACATGTTCTGATGTGAAGTGATGATTATGTCAATCTCCGAGTTACATTGTGATTGATGCATGTTCTCTTATATATGCAGAAATGTGGTTCCTGCATCCCCCCTTAGATATCTTAGGTGAGACTTCACTCGCTCTGTGGGTGTTGTTGGAAAGGTTAAACCCTTTCCAGGACGATATCTATGGGAGATTGCGTTGAGTTTTGTTGATAATTGTGCGAAGTGAACCCATGTCGATAGATCTATGTCAAGAAAGAACTTAGAATTAGCTCATACACACAATCCAAACAAGATTCGGTGGCCAAGATGAGTTCTTTTGTTTTTGACCGACCAAAGAAACAAATCTTGCAAAGGACACATAAGAAACTCAAGATTCCCATGCAAACTGAGATGGATGTTACTCTACAAACTCCTATATTTAAGCACATCGATAGAGCACCTGAATTCATGGCCTTTGCAAATGTGGCTGCTACCTTGGATATGAAGACAAAATACAAAAGTTGTCAAAAGAGTTGAGCCAGTCCAGGAAAAACATCATCCTTTTAGAGGATTGTCTCCTAGAAGCTAGAAGAGAGGGAGTCATGTTGAAGCAAAACTACGATTCCCTCTTGGAAGATAAAATAGTGTTGGATATATTAGCATAGGACATGCAGATGGATAAAGATGCATTAGTTACTCAGGTCGAAGGTATTGTGGCTAAAAATCAGGACATGGAAACATATATTGAAAGATTGCGAATTTAGAAAGATCCACTAGAAAGAGAAGAAGAGGAATCGAGATAGGAAAAGAAGGGTGTAGTAGAATTTCACTCCTATGCATATGAGATAGTCACATAACAACTCCACAAAGTTCAAAGGGTTGTGTCCAATCTTAAGTATTTAATCGAAAGAGCCAAAGAACATGACATCAACATGAAGGAAGTTAAGGGAAAGATGAAAGGTATAGCAACCTAGAAGCAATAGATTGCTAAGATCCCCCAATTTGTTGAAGAGGACTCTAGAGGAAATATGATTAGACTACACCACCGTAGATAAATACCAGAAGGCTAATTTAACCTTGTAAAAGGATATGGTTTCTTCACTAAGTAAATGCCATAATATACACATAGGTATGGAAAAAGTGTTTGAAAGGTGCTAGCTGCCATACCCAGATCCATTCAAAGAATCCACTCCAAATGAGCAACGTCTAGAAGAGCTGAGGAAAATAAGAAATGAATAAATTGAAGCCATTAGAAGCACATTACAAGAGACCTTGCAAGAATTGAAAGATTAGGTTGGGGTACCCACGTGCAAAGCTCATTTCATGACAACGTGCCACACTTCTACCACCAAATGACTTATCACATTAACCAAAGAGGCAATGGGACATGAAGTCTCCTTACATTTTATTGAGCCTTGAAAATTGAATGTTATTTCATATGATTCTGAATTATAGGATTAGTTTATTAAATCACAAGGAAATTATCCCCCTTGAAATATATAATTTAAAAATTAGTTTTTATTTCTTTTGAGAGAATTAAAAATCCAAATGACAAATTCCAAAGGAACCCAAGAGTCATAATTGATCTTGGGGAATATGAAGGATCACCTTTGGAGTTAATTTTATGAATTCTATTAAAGAAAGGGCAGGGGGAGTGATGGGGGACTTTTGGGGCTGGAGGGATTTTGCTACTCATTTTGTAAGAACTATTTATGTTAATGAATAGAAAAGTTGTTGGACTCAATTTTTGGCATGGAATTATGGTTATGGGGGGGATGAATGCCATGGAATTGTTTCCTTCTTTATCTCTCTCCTGTATGCAGTAAGATTGTTCTTGATTTCTGTTGGATTATTCCTACAATATTCTATGTCTTCTCTATATGCATTTTCATGTTGTCTTTGCTTTCTACAAGCTATGAATGCAAAATGTTATGATGTTGTTATTATTCTAAAGTTCATATATTGTTTTGTAATTGTTATACATGTATAATATACAACTATCGATTTTCAAAATATGTATTTCAATATTATTTGACTTCTTGTGCTTATTATCTTGCTCCTAGCTAGGTGTTGGCCCTAGGATATTTTTTAGCCAGTTTTGTGCTGATGTGAATGGGGGTTGAACAAAAAAGTGGTCAAAAGGAAGTGTTCCCACAAAAGAAGGATGGAATCTAACGTAGTTCCATAAAACATGGAAAGTAGTGGTTGATCATGTCAACTGAGAAATTGAGTAGAGTAAGTTGGGGAGTAAGTTAGTATTTTCGTTCCACTTAGTGGTTGCGGGGACTATGCCAATGCTATAAATATGTAACATGATAGGTAGAGTAGGCTATTGATATTTTTGGATAAGACAACCAATTTTTGGATGTAATGTGATAGAAGAGAGTGAGCGACGAAGACTTGAGTGATCCCATGTATTGTTTTGTGTACTTAGGGGTTGAAATATTGTGATTTGCAGGCTATGTGTGAAGTTCTGAAGAATATGAACTACTTTTGTAATGGGATCAATGAATAAAAAAATCATTTATGTGGTTTTCTCCTAGCTGGGCTTCCATGGACTTGAGTGATCCCATGTATTGTTTTGTGTACTTGGGGGTTGAAATATTGTGATTTGCAGGCTATGTGTGAAGTTCTGAAGAATATGAAATACTTTTGTAATGGGATCAATGAATAAAAAAATCATTTATGTGGTTTTCTCCTAGCTGGGCTTCCATGGAAAAATCTCTGGTGTCTTATGTATTAGAATGATTATGTGAGTGTATTGTTGTTTTGCTTATATATGTTGCTGATAAAATGGTAAATATGTAATGAAACAACAATATTATGTGAATGATTTAGTAAGAATATATTGCATAGTAAAAGAATGTTATACATATAATTCTGTTATTTAAACTGGGTTTGGTTGAATTTCTGTTAATGAGTATGATTGTAGAGAATATTTTCATCCCCTTTGTCGTTGTAGAAACATGGTTCCTATAGTACCCATAGGTACTTTGTATGAGACTTATCCTGTTCGTAGGTGATGCTAAAAGGGCCAGTATATTGGGATTTGTTGGTCTATGTTGTAGTGAACCTGTGTCTTCCCACAAGTGAGCCAACAAATGGGAGCCTCAAGTAGTGGAATTATTTAGGAATATTGTCTAGTTCAAAGTTGAGCCGGAGTTCATGTTCATACAAGCTAGGAGGGATATAAACAATGAATGGCTACCTACACTTTACAAGTCAGAGGAAGAATATGTCATCGACATCATCTAGGAATGGCTGCAAAAATATAAGGTATAAGTTTCTGTAGAGAAAATTTCGCAAGATGTGTCGTAAACAACAAAACAAAAGAATGGTACTGCAGAGTAGGAGGAAGACCACCAGGGAGAGCAGGTATATGGTGGAAAATACAACACAAGTGAAGAACATGACCCATCATAGGAATATAAGAAATAATCCAGTGTGATGCTAGATGACCTTGTAGTCAAGGAAATGAGGAAAGCTTTAAAAAATCCTAAAGCAAATAGGACAAAGAGAAATGCGTAGAAGGGAAGAATAGATATGTCATTGACTAAAGATGACATTGAAATGTTCGATGATAGGTTTAAAGACACTATAGTCGGCATATGGTAGAAGACGAAAGATAAGCACTTAGATCTGATTAAAGGGATAAAAGGGCAGTTGACGGAGTTGCGCCAAGCACTAGAAGATATAAGGTTAACACCAGTTCACTCACTAGTTATGCTATAGAGTCACTTGTATAGAGAAGCAAGGCCAATGCCACAGTTGTCGTCAGATGCGCATCAAAGAGTGGTAACATTGACACCAAAAGCATTAATTTTCATAGTAGAAGACGGATAGGTCAGAGTCCATGCATCCAATCATGTCAAGTTGATGCTAGCAGATTTACCCATCCATATGTTGCATGACTTGCACCAAGGAATTGCAAAGGAAATAAAGCGCCACAAAGAGCATAAATTTGCTGAAATGAAGAAATGTAGCATGGAAAAGGATGAAATACGAGACAAATATATAAAAATTCAGAAGGAGAAAGATGAGATCGCAGTGTAGAAGGAAATATTGCAGAAATTCCTAGAGGCGACTTGCAGTGCAGTTCCATAAATTGAAATGGAAGAGGCAACACCCATAGAAGAAAAAATTTCGGGCCTCAACAAAGCTATTAAGGGATTCCAGGTTAGAATAAGTGAGTTGGAGGCATAGTTGATGCCCAATACGCCACCAGAAGTTCGAGAACAAAGGGAAGTTGCAGTGAAAACATCAATTGAATATATCAAGGCATTGGAGGGGAATGCATGAAGATATTCGATGAAAGTTTGTGGGCTTGGGAAATGTTAATGGACGACGAAGAGATACAAGGGGTGGCAACAAAGTTGGTGGATGCAAAACCTATAGCTACTACACTAAAGGATCTTATTAAGACATTACCACCATTAGAAAGAATGACCAAGGTTGTTGAAAGAAAAAGGTTGCGGGTAGAGGTAAATCACCTCAAGGAGGAGAAACAACACATGAGCCAAAGGCTCGAAACATTGCAGAATGAAGCTATAAGAATCACGAAAATAATTAGAGGCAGGTATGCAAAGAGACAGAAGGATACACAGATAGTCGAAGCACAGTTGAAGGTGGAAGTAACTGCACAGTTAGTAGATGAGCTACGGGAGAATGAAGATAAGGTAGGAGAGATAGTTAAAGCATCCAAGGAGATATATGTTGATTTTTTGGCATCTTGGAAGACTCCATGGGAGCAAGCTTGAGTTGCTTGGGACGAGCAACATGTGAGTTTTGAGGGCCTATTGGTCCTAGGATATTTGTCAACCTGTTTTGTGCTGATGTGAATGGGGGTTGCGTAGCGAAGTGGTCAAAAGGAAGTGCATCTGTAAAAGAAGGACAAACTCCGACATAGTGTCATAAAACATGAAAGGTAGTGGTTGATCATGCCAAGTGAGAAATTGAGTAGAGTAAGTTGGGGAGTAAGTTAGGCTTTTCGGTCCAGTTAGTGGCTATGGGGGCTATGCTAATGCAATAAATATGTAACATGTTTGGTATAGTAGGATGCTTATGTTTTTGGATAAGACTGGAACTTTTTGGAAGTAATGTGATGGGAGAGAGAGAGAGAGATGAAGAGTTGAGTGATACCATGTATTGTTTTGTGTACTGAAGGGTTGAAAGACTGTGATCTGCAGGCTGTGTGTGCATGTTTGAATAATATGAAATGATTTTGTAATGGGTTAATGAATAAACAAAGCATTTTCATGGTTTTCTCCCAATTGGGTTTCCACGTAAAATCATTTGGTGTCTTATGTATGTGAATGATTATGTGAGTGTGTTGTTGTTTTGCTTATATATGTTGGTGATAAGAACATAAATATCTAATGACACAACAATATTATGTGAATGTTTTAGTTAGAATATAATGCACAGTAGAAGCATTTTATACATATATTTCTGTGATCTAAACTGGGTTCGGTCGAAGTTATATTAATGAGTGTGATTGTAGAACATAGTTCCATCATCTTCGTCACTTCAAAGAAATGGTTCCTGTAGTACCCATAGGTACTTTGGGTGAGACTTTGGATGTTCGTAGGTGATGTCGAAAGGTCCAGTATCTTTAGATTTGTTGGTCTATGCCATAGTGAACCTCGTTCTTCCCACATGTGAGCCAACACTAGGATAGGTCATAATAGCAGAGGACTGCGTTGTAGATTAGTTCATATTGCATTTCATCCATTTAAATCAAAATCCTAAACGGTGGATCGGTTTGCAACCGATGAGACCCCAAAACCAGTCAACAATAGTCAATCCAGAATATGAGCGAGTTCCCTATTCCGCGGCTTAAGGTCTAATTATATATTTCTATTGAGGAAAACCCCTACTATCAAGGAAAGGACATTTTCGGGCATCACCAAGACCATAGAAATTTGTAACATTACCTTTGATATTCGATCCAATCAGATGAAATTTTATTGAGAATGGAGTTATGTGTGGCAATGAACTCTTCTAGCTATAATTCTTTTGTGTTCCATAATATTTCCATGCCTCTTGTGGCTCATTTGGAATCTAATGACATACACTATGATCTCTTCCATATCTGTTTGGACAAATTTTCCATTTGCTCACTTTTGCATTTGGTTTCTTGTAACATTAAAATATGAGGGTGTTCTTGCATGATATTTTTTTTCAATAACATGTCCTTGGATTTTCCAATGACCCCTCTTATGTTCTGGGAAATAACTTTCATTGAGGGTTGAGGGTAGTGAGTTAAATCTCTGTGATTTGGGAATATTTCCCTAAGTACACTAGTTGTACACCTACTTCCAACCATTGATTATTACTTATTCTTCCCTTTTTCCTTTATTATTTGATATTCTTCTTGTTTCTTTAAGCTTTGTTGTTCGAACTCCTAGAGAAGGTAAATATGCTTGGATAGGATCATTTTGTGGTCCTTTATTTCACATGGCTCTTCTATAGTTTGCATGTCTAGTTCTCCTAGATTTTTGTCCTCTGATTCTTCCATTGGTGGTGTTGGATTCAACCCTTCCAATAAGTTTGAGTGGAATGCCTCTGGAATACTTGAACTTCTCTTACAATATGCTTTGAGTTGGATTTTATAGGATATTGGTTTTTGGTTTCTTCAAATATTGGTGGAGCTAATATTTATCCTTAATTTTCTTTATCCATGTCTTCTGGAAAAAATTATAAGGATTCAAATATATTGTTGTTGAAATCCATTCTAGGTGGTGTTGGAACATTTAAAAAACCCATCCATACTTAGGATATATTTTATTAGTCATCTAGATTAATTTTCCTAGGTGTAGACTATGTCGTTGGCTTAGTTTTCTCTTATATGCCTCCATATGCCATCCTAAGTCACAAAAATGAATTTAGATAGATTTTGGATCAGATTTACTTGGATTATGTTTGATTTTATTCCATTCCTGAATTAGAAAGACACTTTCTTGATTTAGACAACTTTATCATATTTGTTTCTTCTTTCTAGTGGATAAGGTAAATCTAGTTGACTTGGAAACTCTCTCCACTTGACCACTTCGACCTCCACCAATTTATTCTCTCCTAAAGTCATCATTACATTCCCTGTACATCACTCATGAGCTTCCATACCATATTCATCCAATTCGTGAGCCTTTAGAGTGTTTTGAAAGTGCTTTTGACACCTAGGGGGTTTTTATGCTTTTAGTAAGCCTTACTTTTTTTTGCTTTACAAATTGCCTTTAAAGCATTCTATTTTATCTCTTGAGATGTATTATATATTGTATTAATATTGAGGAATAATACATGAGATGATATTTCCATCAATTGAGTTCCTTCTCTTATGTTTCTATTTCAATATTTCTTCTTATTCTTGCATATATTTGAATAATTCTTGTGAGGAATTCTTTGCTTCAAGATTCTTGGCTATTAGAATTCTTTCAAGGTATTGATCCTATATAGAATTATCACATGGTATCAGAGCCTTGGGAGATCTTAATTAAATTAGTCTTCCAGTATAAGTTTCAGAGAGTTTGTTTTGTAGGTACTGAAGATCATATGGCAAAAATTTATTGTTGAAGAAGAACTCAGATCTTTCCATCTCTCATCATTGTTCTCCTCTCACACTTCATATATTGAGGATCCTTTGCTGGTCAATGGTATCCAAGAATGTGATCTAGTTATTTGGAATTCAGTACACAGTTGAGGTTGTTGGTTGCGCCTTCACTTCCTCTATCCATGCTCTTTCCAGTTCCTACATGATTGCCAACACGTTTTTCAAGAATTTGGAGACGTCTCTCAGTTCTCTCATATGGCTTCTGATTCAAATCATCATCCAGTTTTTACAACTCATACAAACTTATAACCTCTCTTTGAGTTTATTTTTGGTGTGTTATTGAATACTATGGAGGCAAAATTACAGTTTGGAGTGACTAGTTTTGCTCTCTTTGTCATGCTTCTAATTCATTGCATGATTATTGGCACCTATTGCACAGAATATGAAGGACATCATCAAGTCTCATTTGGACCTAATCTCAAGAAGCTCAAGTCTAGTGAGCACATTCCACTTCTTCCCAAAAAGAATATTCCTCCATATATTTGACCAAGTTCTCACCTGCTTGGAGTTTGGAGAGCCTTATTATGGTGTATTCCATGATTTTGAGGGGATTTTTTCTTCCCAAGTGGTTTTGCTTCTTTCCTCACCTACATGGACTAATAATTTTTTTGTATTGGGGTGACCATAAGCCTTCTTACTTGGGCCCTATATTTATGATAGTTTACCACATACAGTCAGGCTTAAGGGGGGTGTTGGAACATTTAAAAAACTCATCCATAGTTAGGATATATTTTACTAGTCATCTAGATTAATTTTCCTAGGTGTAGACTATGTAGTTGGCCTAGTTTTGTCTTATATGCCTCCATATGCTATCCTAAGTCACAAAAACTAATTTGGATAGATTTTGGATAAGATTTACTTGGATTCTATTTGATTTTATTCCATTCCCGAATCAGAAAGACACTATCCTAAATTAGATAGCTTTATCCTGTTTTTTTCTACTTTCTAGTGGATAAGGTAAAGATAGTTGACTTGGAAACTCTCTCCACTTGACCAAATCGACCTCCACCATTTTATTCTCTCCTAAATTCATCATTACATTCCATTTACATCACTCATGAGCTTCCATACCATATTCAGCCGATTTGTGAGCCTTTAGAATGTTTTGGAATGTGCTTTTGACATCTATGGGGTTTTTATGCTTTTAGTAAGACTTAATTTTTTGTGCTTTACAACTTGCCTTTAAGGCATTCTATTTTATCTCTTGACATGTATTATATATTGTATTAATATTGAGGAATAATACATGAGATGATATTTCCATTAATTTAGTTCCTTCTCTTATGTTTCTGTTTCAATATTTCTTCTTATTCTTGCATATCTTTGAATAATTCTTGTGAGGAATTCTTTGCTTCAAGATTCTTGGCTATTATAATTCTTTCATGGTATTGATCCTATATAGAATTCTCACAGGTGGATTCGGGACAATATTTTGCCTGGCTTGTCATTTCTTGTTCAGAACAATGGTGTATCCATATCCATCTGTTTCTTTTGTTTGGTTAGTTTGTCGGGTTGAAGTATTCATAGGGAAATATTTAAAAAGTTGTCTTTGCTCATGACATTTACTACACTGAAATAGAATATGCTCATGGTAGAGTTTGATTCCATTCCGTATATCCTTATACCATAGACAAATAAATTCCGAAAGGGATCCTGAAATATTCATGCATACACAAATTTCGGCATAGGAGGTATAATGTATGATCTTGGTGGCTTCTAATATTTGGAAAAAAGATCCTATAGTGTTCCCAATCCCCTTTAGGGTATCACAATCCTAGTATTCATGGGGCAAGGTATATATCCTAATCTAGATGAGGGAATGGGAGTTCAGTCTTCCTTTTCTGGGCTAAAAATAAGGGGTCTTGTTGAGCTATAAAAATAAGGACCATTGTCAAATATATGATTTATATCTTCTAGGTTGGAGAATATTACCATGAAAAATCCCTTGGAGCTAATTTAGAGGTCATAGTGGCCCTTTGGTTTCCATTTGTTGTTAATCCACCGTTGTAGTGCTCTCTCTATTGGCTAGATGACCATAAATTTCCCTGTCACTACATGATATTTCATTAACTGTATTCTGGGATTGATATTTTGACAGGTCATCTCATAGCTTGGTGTAGTCTTTGATTTCAGAATGCATCTATTGGCTTCCAATTTGCTTATTTTTCCTTACATCTTAGTTCCTATTGATGCTGACTAGTTGAGTTGAGTTTAGGTGGAGGTTCCCTCTCCTCCCATTCCTCCCTTTTTCCTTGGGTGAAAATTGACATTTGGACTTGGACCTGTTGGATGGTCTGTTTCCATGTTTGTTGGGGGACCCCCCCCCCCTCTTGAGTAGCCATGTGAAATTTCAATAAGCTCAGATATTGGGGTAAGAACGATGAAAACTATGAATAGATGTGTGAGTGGGGATCGACTAGGTTGCATATCTCTTTTCATATAAGATTTTTCCCTATGTAGCATCTATTAAGTAGCGTATCATCATGACATTGTTTTCCATAAATTACCATTTTTGTTATCTATTAAAATTAATTATTTTTCCAAAAAATGATGTAAAATACACTGGTGTGCATTGAGCAACCATAAATGCACTATTGTCAGTTCTCCTAATAAAAACATAATGCCTTATGCACTATTGTCAGTTCTCCTAATAAAAACATAATGCCTTGAGAAATTAGTCGATTAGTTTGTTTTAATATTATTATTATGATTAATTGGTGTGTCACCTGTATAGGAGCACCAACGTCACTATAGTGTGCCTTGTATTTTCATAAGCACTATCGTCGAACAATGCATCCATACATTTTGAAATGCACCGTCAAGTTAGGAATATTTTATATTACAACCTTGGGATAACTGGTGCACTTATGATAACCAAGAGCACCAATAATGGTTCTTTCATATATCTATATTAATACTCACAAAAAGAGGTAAAATTTAGGAAAACACTCACTAGTGCTCTACAATACAATGAGGCACCATGAATGGTGTTTGCACGTTTTATATTGTCCACCTACGAAGCATGAGAATCATGTTTATTGAGTGGCTTAAATGGTGGACATGTGACATACTAGAGCATTAGTGCAATACTATTGTACATTAAAAAAGAACCACTAAGCAGAGGAAAATGTTTAGTTTAAAGTTTGACCATTGATGACCTTGGTATAGATGGAAGCACTAATAACGGTGCATTTGTACATTTCCTTGAGCAATGACGAGCATATAACTTTTTATAAATATAAAATCCCCAACAATACACTTATAATATAAAAAATGACTACTTAGGTTACTTCCTCATATTATAAAGAGCAAAAGAAAAGTGAAATATTTTAATTTTTTGATTTACCAATGCGAAACATGTAAGGTGATGCACTACTCATGGTGTATCATGTAAATTTACAAGAAAGGACTCCTTACAATACTTCCTCATATTATAAAGAGCACAAAAAAAAATTGGAAATGTTTTTTTTTGTGATTTAATGGTGTGTAGTGTGTAAGGTGATGTGTTGTTGATGATGCATAGGATGCACCATGCATACTAGTGCGAGTTGAAGACTTGAACGCACTATAATGAACTTAAAAAAATAAAATAAAAAATGATAAATTTAAGCCAAATTGAAAATTTTGATCCATTAAAAATGTAAATGAGGAGTTGAAAAAAATTTACTTGGTCTCTTCCTTCCTTGTCAATGAAGGATGATTGTCACATAGATAAAAAAATGTAAACATGGTATCATTTGCAAAATTTGAAAACAAACTAGCTTCATAGGTGAAGCAAAGGACTCAAGGAATATAGCGACATATTATCATTGACAATAGGGTGGTTGTATAGGGATAGTGAGCACCAATGCTTATGGTTTTAAGCACTCGATGAAATGTAAAAATGAAAATGTGATTTTATAATATCCTTTTTACCATATCCCGATAGATTGAACAATAAGATAAGACACACTAGTGCACTCATAGGTTAGTGAAGCACCATTTGATTTATAAAAGAATGTAGGATAGTGCACTTTTGCATTGGACACACTAATGTCTGTGTTAGTTATGAATCACACCAATTAGTTTTTGAAGTTTTAAAAAACAAAAACCCATATTTTGTAACGAAATGTCTAAATCTACTTTGGTGCCTCTTACTTGATAATGCACCAATGGCCTTATAATCTAATGATGCAGCATAATGCATGTTATCACAAAAATGAAATGTTTCTTAGTGCACTTATTTAAAGAACACATCAGTTTTCCTTCTATGGACAGCAGATATATGATTTTTTGATATTTTTTAAAATAAAAACCAACAATGCATAGAAAAATATCTATAACCCTATTTGGTGTATTGTATCTATTAATGCATCTATGTGATCAAATGTTACTCATGCACTACTCGATTTAAAAAAAAAAAATGAATGTAACGTTTGTTACTAACAAAATAATTAAAAAAATTCATGTCGATTCATAAAATAAAAAATTATGGAAAGTATTTAAAAAAGATCCATATTAGTTCATAAAATAAAATATTATAAAAAGTAATTAAAAAATAGATGTTTCATTAATTAACACACTAATGCATCATAACTATGAGTGCATCGATGCAATTTATATAAGTTAAGCACATCGACGAAAAACATTTGCTGAAACCTATATTTGCTTGCCTCCCCTACCAACTTTTGTTATAACTGAAGAAGGAATGATGTTTTTGACGAAGTTCCACGAAACCTGTACTAAGAGTTCTTTTGCAGTATACAAGTGGTGGTCCCTGCTAGGCAACGTGGATAAGTTATTTTTATAATGACATCTATTCTAACGGTGAACATAAATTTAGAACTTTAAGCAATTATAATTGCTGTTCATTGATTGATAGAAATTGATTAATTTATTTCACGGTTTAGATTTTGTGTTCCAATATATATACATTGCACATTAAATGCCATTGTGTTTTTTCTGTATTTTACTACTTAGGTCAAATTTTAAAATTCTTTGATAGGAAAAGAACAATGTAATCATGAGAATGTACTTTCAATATCAAATGAAAATATAAGCGTTTTACCTAGTTAATTATTAGGAACAGAGTGATTCCGGCAAAGGCAAAATCGGACACATATATAAAGCCGGAGGAAAAGACCACATTCATTGATTTAAACGTCAATAATTTTTCAGCTTTTGTCTCTTTGTGAAAACCAATAATTCAGCAATAATTCAGCGTATTTTTTGTCTCTTTGTGAAAACCAATAATTGAACAATTATAGACATTTCTAAGGTGGAGATATGATCATTCAATGTCTTCCATAAATTTCAAAATTGGAAAAAGGATGGAAAGGGTGATGATAGTTAAGGCCGGGGTAACCGTTTACAAGGTGAGTCCATTCTAGCGGGGGATTCTGAATTGGTTTGTCGTTTTTTTTATGGCACATAAATCAAAGCTTTTCATTTATGTTTTAATTGTAAGTTTTTTTTCAAATAATTTTGCTCAACCAATTGTTGGTTGGAATAACGACGTTTTATCCATCCACCGGTACAAAAATTGGATCTCTTATTTGGTCTCATCATTAGGCCAAGACAAAGTGTGCTTTTGTTTTCTTATGTTTTGGTTTGAAACCTAAGTGGATTAATGCCATGGTGACTTAACATTAGTTTAAAACATTTTATGTTTAATTTTCCTTCGCCTTCAAATTGCCACGGTTGTTGCCATCGCACTCACCACCACCACTGCAATCAACAATGATCATCATCATACGTTGTTTAGAAGACTAATTAGAAGGATGGTTACATATCTATATATTTTATCTAATTTCTAATGGCTGGCGAGTAAGAGTAAAAGCAATAAGAAAAAGAAAAAAAAAAGTGAATCAACATAAGAAGGCGAATTATCAAATGATTTAACGAGTTGCAAGAGCCTTTGGATCTTCTGAATAAGTCACTATACCACACCTATGCAGAAACTCGTAAGTCATTTTTAATGTGAAAATCTTTTTTATTGTCTATTTTGTGAATTTCAATTCTAAATGTATATTAAATGGATGCAAAACTATTAATCACTTATAATGTTATGCATTTCAATTTTACAAGCCTTTGTAGAAAAATTGCAAAGTTGTATTACTTTCAAATGTTTCAGAGATAGTCATAAAACACTTATTAGCTATGAATTTTTTCTAATTTAAACAACTGGAAAGTAACGAGAACCATCAATTTTTATTAGGAATTCAAGTATAGAAAGGAAAATAAAATATCACCACAGCCACACAATGTGTTTATGGCATGTTCTTTTTCATATAACTGCTCTCACTTTTTGCTTCTTCCAAATCCCTTAGCTTCGTTGTACCATTGGCAACTCCGGCAACAACTAAAGCGTCTGCAAAATCAAAGGTCAATGATTCCACCACAATTGAATGACCAAATAAACTCTGCATGATTCATACATAACATCAATTTCATGACACTTTGATTCCTTGTAAGGAATACCCTAAATGTTTCCAGGGTTGAAATTGGAATCTTCCCAAAATCTCTTTACATTAAAAAAAATACAATTTACGCTTAACAATAAACAAAAATGAGTACATAATAAAACAAGGGCGACTGTAGAGTAGCAAGTGCCTGCCAAAAGTAAAACGTTGGAGAGCGTTCATTGTACATGGAAGTTGGATTATGATACAACTAATGAGACCACTGTCAACATGCCATCTCAAAATGGTTGCTTCATTGATTTTCAGCTGTTTTTGCATTGCATTAAGGTTAACTAGGTGATTTCTGATTTCCAGTTGTTATTGCATTAAGGTTAATAGTCTCATTCCAATTCGTTAAATCTTTACGTGACTTCAATTTAGATTTGCTCAGCATGTTAGGCTGTAAGTTCTTAGTGGAAAAGACCTATAGATAAAGAGAAAATTGTACGTCAATTCCTTAGGGCTAGTGCGAGGTAATGATACCCATTTATGACGCGTTAGTTGCAATGGCATGCTCGAAAAACAGAAATCTCATAATTAAAATGAATTATTAGAGGTACCTACAAAACTTTTTAGAATTAGATGTGAAAAGATGAAACTTAGACAATCGGATCAAGTTCCGGAATATATAAATTTTATTTATGTAAAAGTGGTATAACCGCCCCAAAATGTCATTATTCTAATATTGGCATGTTATTTTTTCTCTAAAACATAATGCATATGTTCACATTGGTCCACTGGTTTGTTATGTAAATTGTCAAATTATGTGGAAACAAATATGTAGAGCGGTAGACAACATACGGATCTTGTGCAGGGCTATTTTTCCAAAATTTTAAAAGTTAATTTTATATTTTTTTTTAATTAGGAAATGTATTGAAGCCCTAAATTACATGGTCGAGCGTTGGTCCACCCTATCATGGTCTTAACACAGTCAATCAACTTTTTTTTCTAGCTTGTAGGTATTCTTGTACTCTTGTGGAGATTCTTTTCCATTTTCGAAATAGATAAGCCACTCAAAAGTTATAGTTGAAATAAATGACCTATGTTTTATACAAATTTGACATTAGTGCAATTAAAAATGAATTAAAAATAGAAACCGATAAAAAATGTATTCAAAAATATATATATTTAGAATCTACACACAGATCTTGACAAGTGTGTGTAGTTTCATGAGTAGTGCACAAGTGGAGAATATGTGGAACGAAGGGTGAAAAACACAAAGCTACATAAATTGGTGTGTTCTGCTATAACTCAGTCCGAGTCTCAAGGTTTGGCAATTGTTAACCTAGTACCAAACTTGCAAGGGTGCCAAAAAAAAATTGAACTTAAACACACGTACGCACAAATGCGTGCACGCGTACTAGCGCGCATGCGTAATTGCACGCACACGTTCTTTGACACCCTCATTTTTTTCTCTTCTTCTCCCTAAATCCCCCCTCCCTCTCTTATGCCCCCCCCCTCTCTCTTCCTATCCACCCAATCCCTCCTCTCTCTTCCACGACATCCAATCCATCCTCCCTCCCTCACCCCCTCTCTTCTTAACCACAGGATCAACCCTCAAGGTGGGTTATGTCCGAAGATGGCCTTTGACCTTGAGTACTTAATGGATCTGACAAACGGACTCACTATTCGACCCCACTACACACTTCACCATTTGACACATGCTCTTCGTATTCCTCTAAGTCAGTTCACAGTGGTTTCTCATTGTGAAATCCAACCTACATCTACGAGATATCTTTTATTTCTTGTATATTTGATTTACTCGTACTTTGTACTGAATCTCTAAATAAGAAAGGTCGATTGGGTTTTTCCCTAATTTGGATTTTCCCAGCGTAAATTTTTGTGTATTTTTGGTTCTATGCATTGTTCTATTTTCAGTAATCCTATAAAGTGAAATTATATACTGCTATATTATACAAAATATAACAAAACCCATAGGAATTTTTATTCTTGGTCAATATAATATTAAATACGGGGGGGGTGCTCAAAGATGCTCCCCAAAAGTGTTGCAATCGGGGTGCTCTAGCGGGAAGAAAACGACCACGCGCACGTGCCTAAGGCAGTGCGCACACGCTGCTACGTTCGGTACCGAACCAGGGCGTGTGCGTGTGTCTGGCGCATGCGCATTTCTAGCATGCATGCGTGCCTGTTAAAAATTAAAAAAAAAAAAAACAGGGCAGAATGTTTGTCATTCCACCGTTTGAGCCGAGCACGAATGCTCCTCCGCGTGCGCGTCATTACAAGCCACCCAACTCACTCTTTGCACTCCACAAGGATCCAAATCCATGCAGCAACTCGTCGACAAGTCAATTGGTAGGTAATTTTCATTCTTTTTTCCATTTATTTATTGTTTTTGTCATTTAATTCATTGTTTTTTGTTTTTTAAATTTGTAATAATTCCCAAATTATTAAAACAATGGAGAAATTTTCAATTGCAGATTGTAAACCCACACAATGAATGAACAAAACATTAGCATGGAGTCCGGTGGAACACAAGAAAATACTAATTATGAAACCAATGAAAACCCTCAACCAAATCCAAATGCCCAAGAAAATCAAAACCCCCAACCAAATGTTGACCAAGATGAATTGAACTATTATGTAAATGAAATGAGAATGCACACTCGAGATCTAAGAAACACCGGGGAACCATCTCTAGTGTCCCTTGCCACCTCAATTGAGAGTTTAATTGACTCCCTCATCCATGCACATCGCCAATTGATAACATGACTAATTATAGAGCTAGGATGCGGGAGTATTATTCCACAGGCATTTCCAAGGAGGAAATAAAAGATTTGAATATTACAAAGGCCCAATTGTACAGTATGTTCATCGATCCAAGAACACAACAACCACCCGAGATTAGAAATCCACGTGTATGCTTGGATTTGTGTCATTTCCAACCATGGAGGGACACTTGGATGCATAGGTGGTTCATGGTTTACGATAAACCTCCCTGCAATAATAGGAAGGTTCCACAGTACTTCCTTCGACAATTGTGGGCTGAGTTTCAGCTCAGTTTACATGTCAACTACTTTGACGTAATCGATTTCCAGGGTGTTGGGCATGGCTCTGCCCAAGATCGACCTATTGCTAGGAGAAACCCACTGAGACGGCCACCACCTCCTAGGCGCAAGCCCAACCCCTCTCCCCAGCTGCCTCAATTACCCCACAAACTTGATCAGATCAAGGGCGCGATGAGGAGTGTTGCATGGGGGTTGCTTAGACATACTTCCTTTGTAGCAACTACTACAGTGGAGAGACAGGCTGACCTTGATAGAGACGTAGGTGTAGGGCCTTCAGGACAGAGTCAGGGTAGACCTGTGACCGGTGGTATCCATCTTGGGCCTTCTAGTTCCACGGGGACAATGCCACATCTTTGTCCCCATTGCGAGCACACTTTCCCTTGCCCAATCGAGGGCTGTTATATGGAGCAGGTTAGCACTTTTTTTAATGTGTTTTCAATCATCACTTGATAATTTGTAAAGTAATTTTAAAGTATTTGTGCTTGACTTAAATTATTATTTCAATGTACAGCCATTTAGAGCTGAGATGACGTCATGGGAGAACACAACATCTCCCAACCTGGATGCAGCAATGGCAGCTGGAACTGAAATTGCGGCACCTCACATGGAGGTATTTTCAGTACCCCACACAATATTGTTATTAATTATGGCATTTCTATTTTTATGTATTTATATTTATGACATACATGATGATAGTTCGTACAATCTTTTTGAATATTTTGATTGACTGAATAAATACTCTGACCATCCATCTCCACCAGGGGTCAGCAGATCTCCATATACACTGGTACAATGTGTAGTTAACAGCATGCCTTTAATTTGAAATGTTATGACATACTATGGTTTAATTTGATTTTTGTTTACTAAACTATGATATTACAAATTTGTATGCAGGGGCCGCCAACAACTGCAGGCCACCTTGTCTCATGTTTCCACCCTCTCCCATGAGTCACCCCCCTCACTTCCATCCAGACCCCTCCCTCTGTCCACCCCCTCGCTTCCATACACCCTCCCCTCTCCATCCATACTCCCCCCTCTACCCATCCTCCCCCATTCATCCACTCCCCCCCATCTATACATCCTCCCCCATTCATCCACGCCCCTTCATCTATCCATTCTACCCCATTCGTCCACGCCCCCCCTTCCATCCAACTTCCCTTCTTCGTCCACAACCTCCCTTCTATCCATCCTACTCCCTCCATCCAATACCGCCCCCCCATTCACCACACCTCAACATCCCCCCTAGCCCTTTTGGGTCGATACCCTTTATTGTATAGCCGGTAGGGGTTCATCATCCATGCCATCCTCCTCCACCCTATACCACCATGTCCTCTTCCACCATATCATCTCCACTTCCCGCCACTATTGTGGCAACCACTATTCCATTATTTGCCCATGTGTCTACTGTGATTGAACCCATAGTTGTTGCATCTACACCCGTGCCCCCCCCCCCCATGACTGCATCGAAGTAGGTTGTCCAGCCAACTACTCCACCTGCTAGCCCAGAAGCTCAACCTCCTCCATTTCTTGGGTTGTTCACAGTGAGAATCAAGTTAATTTATGAAAAAAATTTGATGCATTAACCAAAATTAAATTAAGCAATTATTATTTTTCAATGAAATGATTGTCATAAATGTTGTAGGGTGGAATTGCTGAGAGGCTCAGCAGATCCAGGACACCTGCTTCTTGTCTCCCACTCGCATCAGCGGTGAATTATTTAAGATTTGAATTGTATATTCATTTTATAAATGTGGTAAATGTTACAAATGCTTAAAACTAATGGTACCTTATATCATTTGTTTCAAAGTATGGAGAGACGGTCTACTCCTAGACAGAAGAAGACCCGAGGTAGCAGTAGCTCCAAGAAGATAAAGATTGATTTTGGAGATGCACCAGGGAGTGACTGGGGTGGTCACAATGCTTGACACGCCATGTTATCTACATTAGCAACGATGTGGCACCTTTGGGCACCAGTTGTCTTGTACTTTGTATCTAGGGCACGGGTTGCCATGTATTTTGGATCTACGGCACGAGTTGTCAGATTCTGTATAGGGCACTAGTTTCCATGTATTTTGGATCTACGACACGAGTTGTCGGATTTTGTATAGGGCACAAGTCGCCATCGTATGTACATTGGGAACCATGTTCCACTATTTTCCTGAAAATTTATATATTTGTTCGAGTTTTGTTCCACTATTTTCCTGAAAATTTATATATTTGTTCGAGTTTTGTTCCACTATGGTTTTCTCTCATGGATTTATATATAGTTTTGTTCGATTTTTGTTCTATATATGTGTATAATGATTTGGATTCAAATGTATGTCATGGCGATTTTAGATGAAACCTAGAGCACCATTTTAGGGTTTTTATTGCAACGACAACAATTATTAAGGCCAATATTTCAAAGAAGATGTAATTTTGGATGTGTAATCAATGCACTCTAGTGTTTTTCACTCTATAACATCCCACAACACAATGTTCATCACAACTTATCTTAAGAGGAAAACATATAAATTTTGGGGTGTTGGAGTTAAACACATAGAAAACCATGTAAAGACTAAATTATAGATCTCAACAATCCATGGGAATGTTGTGGATGAGTGATGCATGCTTTGATCTTGTGATCCTTGCATGCCTTCATTTAATGGTCATTTTGGTGTCCAATAATTCTAAATAAATTCACTTTAGATAAATTATAGTATAAGTTGGTTTATTAATCCTTACATAACAAGGAACCTTGAGATAAAAAAAGAAGCACTAAACACTCTATATTGACTCCCTTACTTGCATGTTTAACAACCACCCACAACACAAGCAACATGAACAACAAAGTTATCAGAAAAAACACACGGGGGCCCTTCCATGCACTGATTTAGAGGCAATATCACAATGTGAACAAAAGTCGACAACAAAAACAACACAATGGCCATGGAACAAGTCCTCCAAAACCACCAATGTAGTCCTCGAAAACACAAGTGACCCCACAATGTAAAGAACCAAAATCGAAAGGCAATAAGAAAAAAATTAGTGAGGATGCAACCACCAACAATTGATGTCTAATCCTCTTAAAATAGAGGAAGAACTTCAAACACAGGGATCATTGAGCGAAAACCACCAAGGTGACCAAAGCACAACCACCAAAGGATAACATATTGCATTTATTGTGGCCAAGCACTTTGGAAGGCAATGTGAATAGAACCACTAGAAATACACCCAACAACCATTGATGCGTAGAGCTCTACACACAAGTTAAAGAAAAAACAAGAAAAACTCCTAGCATTGGGAACAAATAGCCAAAACCAACAATGCAACTAGAACACAATGACCAAGGGAACTTCAAAATGCAACACCACTCCAAAACCAAAGTTGCTTTAGACCTACCTCATTTGGTATGAGAGAAGTTGCTTTAGAGACCTAGAGACCTACCTACCACTTCTCTCATTTGGTATGAGAGAAGTTGCTTTAGACCTACCTCACTCATTTCAATGCTTGAGTTTTTGGAGGTCGACGTCCCACCCCACATGTCCTCTTCAACACTTTTTGTTCTCTTGGTTTTGTGCCCACCCAAACGTTTTTCATGCTTTGGGTGCCTTGAGGTATATCCCCAACCCAAAAAACTCTTATATTATGTTGATTATGTTGGTTATTGGCTTCACCCAACAAAATTATACTTAACAATACACATATTCATGGATTTGGTTCCCCATGCTCAATGCTCACCCAAATCTAGCTAGATTTTGGGTTTTTTCCCTTATCAAAGCATTGTGTCATCAACCTAGGGTTTCCACTAATATATTCTAACTAGATACTAGAATCTCCTTGACCAAATTTGGTGGACAAATGCATAGAGATCTTCTATACTCTTAGATATGTATCCTAACAATTTATTTTAAAACATGCTCATTTATGGTTGAATATTGATGCTTGATTTCTATAGATAACCACTTAGAGGGACTTGTCCAAGCCTATGCCAATCCCACACTACAAATATCTACAACAAATTCAATGAGGAACAATCCATTATTGATCTTCACCATGACACATTACAAGGGATGCATTGTGTTAGGCTTTGAAAAGACATTTTTTATCCTCTAGGTTATGAATCGAACTTAATAAATAGGTGGTTCCAATTGTGATATGACTATAGACAAAGTATACAACAATACATAGAGGTTTTTACTAATCTCTGACTAAATTTAGGATTCTAAAGAAACACTTATTTAAAATTTAATTCATGTCTTGTTAAATATTTCATAATGAAATAGCTATTTGAGAGCACCACCTTAGAACAAGCCATACCATTAATATAAAATGTACATTAGAGAAATGTCCTAATTCAATTTCCTTTTATAACTCTTAACTCTAACCCTAACCCTCACCCAAACCTTGGCACTAAACCCTCTTTACCCTTTAGATACTTCCTCCAATATGTCCTAATCTCCCTACAAGTAACACTACCTCTTCACCCTCTCCACAATGGTGCCAATATCATGAAACTCAAAAGCTTGATAAATTTACTAAGCAAAACCCTTCATCATCATTGTCATCTATAGGTTCCTCATCAACATCTCCATCATCATCATCTTCTTCATCATCATCATCATCATCTTCATCACCATCACCATCATCATAAACATCTTCATCATCATCATCACCATCATCATCATTGTCATCTCTAGGTTCCTCATCAACATCTAGCCATAATTGCCCGGTCAACGATTTTGCAAATTTGACCCCAATGTGCAAAAATTGCACACTCCCTTACTGAGAAAAACCCTAGTTTCCAAAATGGACCTACAAGATGACACCTGGGCCATGGGACCGGAGGAGATGGGAAATCCTAGCACTATCCCGACATCCTGAATCCAACGGAGTGGACGGTTTGTCGATCCGAGCCACAATCGTCATTCTATGTCTCGTTCTGTCTCACATCCAAAAGGCCTTTAAGGACACCTGCTGGATACCTATCGGGGGCATATAATTCCAACCATGCAACAAAATTGGGTGTCGGGAAGTCCTACAAGTGTGTCTCAGAATGTTCCAGTTGGCAACGCTAGCCATAAGTTCCTGGTCGACGATTTTCCAAATTTGACCCCAATGTGCAAAAATTGCGCACTCCATTACTCAACAAAACCCTAGTTTCCAAAATGAACCTACAAGATGACACCTGGGCCATGGGACCAGAGGAGAGGGGCACCCCTAGCACTATCCAGATGTCCTAAATCCAATGGAGTCAATGGTTTGTCGATCCAAGCCACAGTCGTCATTCTATGGCTCGTTCTGTCTCGCATCCAAAAGTCCTTCACGGAAATCTGCTGGATACCTACCGGGGGCATAGAATTCCAATCGTGCAACAAAATCGGGTTTCGGGGAGTCCTGCAAGTGTTTCTAGGAAGGTTCCAACTAGGAACGCCAGCCATAAGTTCCTGGTCGATGATTTTGCAAATTTGACCCCAAGGTGCAAAAATTGCACACTCCCTTAGTGAGCAAAACCCTAGTTTCCAAAATGGACCTACAAGATGACACCTGGGCCATGGGACTGGAGGAGAGGGGCACCCCCAGCACTATCCCGAAATCCTGAACCCAACAGAGTTGATGGTTTGTTGATTCAAGCCACGGTCTTCATTCTATGGCTCATTCCATCTCGCATCCAAAAGACCTTCAGGGACACCTGCTGGATACCTATCCGGGGCATAGAATTCCAACCGTGCAACAAAACCGGGTTTTGGGGAGTCCTGAAAGTGTGTCTAGGAAGGTTCCAGCTGGGAACTCTATCCATAAGTGCCCGGTTGATGATTTTTCAAATTTGACCCCAATGTGCAAAAGTTGCACACTCCCTTACTGAGCAAAACCCTAGTTTCCAAAATGGACCTACAAGATGACATGTGGGCCATGGGACCAGAGGAGAGGGGCAACCCTAGCACTATCTCGATGTCCTGAATCCAATAGATTTGACGGTTTGTCGATCCTGACCACGGTCATCATTCTATGGCTCGTTCTGTCTCACATCCAAAAGGCCTTCAGGGACACCTGCTGGATACCTACCGGGGGCATAAAATTCCAACCGTGCAACAAAAACGGGTTTCGGGAAGTCCTGCAAGTGTGTCTAGGAAGTTTCCAGCTGGGAACGATATCCATAGGTCGATGATTTTGCAAATTTGACCCCAATGTGCAAAAATTGCACACTCCCTTACTGAGCAAAACCCTAGTTTCCAAAATGGACCTACAAGATGACACCTGAGCCATGGGACCAGAGGACAGAGGCACCCCTAGCACTATCCCGATATCGTGACTCCAACGGAGTCGACGGTTTTTTCGATCTGAGCCACGGTCTTCATTCTATGGCTCGTTCCATCTCGCATCCAAAAGGCCTTCAGGGACACCTGCTAGATACCTACCGGGGGCATAGAATTCCAACCGTGCAACAAAACCGAGTTTTGGTGAGTCTTGCAAGTGTGTTTAGGAAGGTTCCAGTTGGGAATGCTAGCCATAAGTGCCCGGTCGACGATTTTGCAAATTTGACCCCAATGTGCAAAAATTGCACACTCCCTTACTGAGCAAAACCCTTGTTTCCAAAATGGACCTACAAGATGACACCTGGGCCATGGGACCAGGGGATAGGGGCACCCGTAGCACTAGCCCGATGTCTTGAATCCAATGGGGTCGACATTTTTTCGATCCGATCCACGGTTTTCATTCTATTGCTCGTTCAGTTCCTATTCTCAATCAAGCAAGACAAGCATTGGGTGATGGACCCATGGGAGAGAAGTTCCTCTTAATGGCAGTAATTGGGAATCCCATGATAAAATTATGGTAAGAAGGACATGAGATGCATGAGGTTCTTTAATTTTTGGAAGCTTGTCCACTTTGCTTCTATTTTTCCTCATATTTTTTCACAATGTAGTGACAATTCCTAGATATAAATGGTGTTCCTATTGGTCTAGGTGGAGGAAAAAGAAACACATACAACATATCATTGAACTAAAGAACTAATGTATTGGTGTTGTAATTTATGCAACCTTAACATAAGCATGGAAGTGGTTTGACCACCTTAACCACTAAAATAATGTATTAGTCGAATATGGGGGGAAGTGATAATTACATGTAAATGAACACTTATATTCCTCCATATGATTATAAATGTACCACTTTACACTAGTTATGGGATCAATAATGTATTCTTCTACTATGTTTTAAGATTAATATGGTATAGTAAATATTCTTGCACTAAGGTGTCTTAATGTGTTTTTTTTTTTTCAACTCATAAATTCAAGACCACTACAATTGATCCATGTCTCAATTCATGATTGTAAGAAAATATCAAACATGAAATTTATGTTGCAAACAACTTTATATGGCCATGCATGAATTATTATTTCAAGCTTCTCGTTGCAAATATCAACATGTTCTTATCCAGACCTAAGTTTTATGAACTAGGGTTTTCACCATTAGATTTGGTCGACAACATTAGCTATAGTGCCTATCACATGATAACTATCTAGGTCAACTGCAATATACTAGTAGCTATTAACAAGGAAAACCAATACTATTATTATGGGGTGTCTATATGAACGTTGAGGAAAATACATATATGAATGCACATTTTCTTAATATTGAATGTTAATTATTTGAAACTTTATGAGCCATTCACAATTGGAAATTCAAATGCAGGAAAAGTCTTGTCAAAGAGGACTTGCCACTGTAATATTATGTAGGCATGTAAGTTAATTGACTTACCATTCCAATTTTGCTCAAGGGGGTCATTTCTCGTCCGAAGACTCTCGGGAATGCGTGGCGACCATGGACATGTCCACAATGGCTAATTGCACCTGTGGGAGCCGACGGAATCCAAGTCTGATCGTCAATTTGGGTTTTGTGCCCTTGGAGCAAATCGTCAAAGTGTCCCAGAATGGCCCCGGGGTGCCCGACAAAAATGCCCGCAACACCCAAACTGTGGCTCAGATCGCGAATCCGTCAATTCCGATGGATCCTGGACGCCTGGTTTCAGCTAAGGGCCCCCCACAGCATGCCGCAAACCCCCGTAAACTTTGTTATTGTGCCATCTCCGGAGCTAGGGTTTTGCTTAGTGAAGACCATGCCAATCTTGCTCAATGGGGCCATTTCTCATCCAAAGGCTCTTGAGCATGTGTGGCCACTGTGGACACTTCCGCAATGGCTATAAGCACCTTTGGGAGCTGACAGAACCTAAGTCCGCTCGCTGGTTTGGGTTACGTGCCCACAGAGCAAATCCTCAAAGTGTCCCCAAATGGCCCCGGGGTTCCAGACCAAAATGCCCTGAACACCCAAACCGTGGCTCAGATCGCAAATCCATCGATTTCGGTGGATCCAAGATGTCGGTTTTCAGCTAGGGGACCCCCTTCGGCGTGCCTCCAACCCCTGGAAATGGTGCTATTGTACTATCTCCGGAGCTAGGGTTTTGCTTAGTGAAGGCCATGCCAATCTTGCTCAAGGGGGGAATTTCTTGTCCGAAGGCTCTTGAAAATTCGTGGCCACCATGGACCCATCCGTAATGGCCATACGCACCTTTGGGAGCTGACAGAACCCAAGTCCGCTCGCTGGTTTGGGTTTCGTGCCCCCGGAGCAAATCCTCAAAGTGTCGTTGAATGGCCCCAGGGTGCCGGACCAAGATGCCCGCAGCACCCAAACTGTGGCTCCAGTCGCGAATCCGTTGATTCTGGTGGATTCGGGACACTGGGTTTCAGCTAGGCGCCCCCCCCCCATAGCATTCCTCCAACCCCCAGAAACGGTGCCAATGTGTCATCCTCGAAGCTAGGGTTTTGCTCAGTGAAGGCCATGCCAATCTTGCTCAAGGGGGGAATTTCTCGTCGCCTCCCGGACATGCGTGGCCACCGTGGAAATTTCCGCAATGGCCATATGCACCTGTGTGAGCTGACAGAATCCAATTCCGCTCACCGGTTTGGGTTCCCTGGCCCCAGAGCAAATCCTCAAAGTGTCCGTGAATGGCCTTGGGGTGCCCCACCAAAATGCACGCAACACCCAAACCGTGGCTCATATCGTGAATCCATTGATTCCGGTGGATCCGGGACGCTAGGTTTCATTTAGGAGACTCCCCACAGCATGCCTCCAACCCCTGAAAATAGTGTTATTGTGCCATCTACGGAGCTAGGGTTTTTCTCAATGAAGGCGCTAGGGCTCACTGATCAAAACCCTAGCTCCGAAGATAGCACAATAACACCATTTCTGGGGGTTAACAACATGCTTTGGGGGGGACCCCTAGCTAAAACCTGGCATCCCAGATCCACCAGAATTAACGGATTCACGATCCGAGCCAAGGGTTGGGTGTTGTGGGCATCTTGGTCCGGTACCGCGGGCCATTCGGGGACACTTCGAGGATTTGCTCCGGAGCCACAGAACCAAAACTGGTGAGCAGAATTGGATTCCGTTAGCTCCCACAGGTGCATATGTCCATTGCGTATGTGTCCACAGTGGTTGTGCATGCTCGGGAGCCTTCGGACAAGAAATGGCCCCTTGAGCAAGATTGGCATGGCCCTCACTGAGCAAAACCCTAGCTCCAGAGATGGCACATTGGCATTGTTTCCGAGGGTTGGCGGCATGCTGCGGGGGGGCCCAGATGAAACCCGACATCCTAGATCCACCGGAATCGATGGATTAGCGACCGGAGCCATGGTTTGGGTGCTATGGGAATCTTGGTCCGGCAGCCCGAGACCATTCGGGGACACTTTGAGGATTTGCTCCGGGGGCACGGATCCCAAGCCATCACATTTGTCAGAAAAACCTTCGTAGTGAACTATGAGTTTTCCATATTGCAGCTGAAGGGAAACGTAATACCATGAATCATCACTGTTGCCAGGCTGAAACTCAAGACAGCTGGAAACACTCCTTGGACGGCGGGCGTGGGTCATACTGAATTGATAAACCAATATTGGGAAAACGCAGTGAGAATCTGAGACGGTTGCATAGTGAAATGAATGCAGAATGAATGAAGAGGGGGTGGTGAGATAAATGGCTATCGTACGTCGTATGAGAGGATATGGCGATGGGAATTGATTGATAAGGTCAAATTAAATTCGCACGGTGGTAATAAACTACACTTGTGTCTTCCATTGTCAGTTACACTTCAAGTTTGAAGGTGGTATCCTTGGGACTAGACATAGGTCGTAGGTTCGAATCTCCTCAGTTCAGTTAGTACCCTGTTATTTTTTCGCTATAGAAATCATATAATTTGCAGTGAAAAAATACAAGCTTCGAACCTGCGACCTATGTCTAGTCCCAAGGATACCACCTTCAATCTTGAAGTGCAGCTGACAATGGAAGACACAAGTGTAGTTTATTACCATCGTGAAAATTTAATTTGACCCTATCAATCAATTCCCATCACCATTTCCTCTCATACGACATCCCACAGCCATTTCTCTCACCACCCACTCTTCACTCATTCTAGATGCATTTCACTATGCAATCGTCTCAGATTCTCACTGTGTTTTCCCTCAATTAGTTTCTCAATTCAGTATGACCCACGCCCCTCGTCCAAGGAGTGTTGCCAGTGGTCTTGAGTTTTAGCCTGGAAATGGTGACGATTCATGGTATTACGTTTCCCTTCGGCTGCAATAGGGCAAACTCATAGTTCACTACGAAGGCTTGTCTGACAAATGTGATGGCTTGGGTTCCGTGCCACCAGAGCAAATCCTCAAAATGTCCCAGAATGGCCCCGGGATGCAGGACCAAGATGCCCATAGCACCCAAACCATGGCTTTGGTCACGAATCCATCGATTCTAGTGGATCCGGGATGCCGGGTTTCAGCTAGGAGACCCCCCACAACGTGCCTCGAAGTCCCGAAAATGGTGTCAATGTGCCATCTCCGGAGCTAGGGTTTTGCTCAGTGAGGGCCATGCCAATCTTGCTCAAGGGGGGAATTTCTCCTCCAAACGGTCCCGGGAGTCCGTGGCCACCGTGGACACATCCGCAATGGCCATATCCATGTGTGGGAGCTGAAAGAACCCCGTTCCGCTCATCGGTTTGGGTTTTGTGCCCCCGGAGCAAATCCTCAAAGTGTCCCTGAATGGCCCCGGGGTGCCGGACCAAGATGCCTGCAACACCCAAACCGTGGCTCGGATCATGAATCCATCAATTCCGGTGGATCCGGGACGCCGGGTTTCATCTACGATACCCCCCTACAGCGTGCCACTAACCCCCGGGAATGGTGTTATTGTGCCATCTCCGGAGCTAGGGTTTTGGTTAGTGAAGGAGATAGGGTTCACTGAGCAAAACCCTAGCTCCGGAGATGGCACAATAAAATCGTTTCCGGGGGTTGGCGGCACGTTGTGGTGGGGGGGGGGGGGGGTGGCTAGTTGAAACCTAGCATCCTGGATCCATCAAAATTGACATATTCACAATCCGAGCCACGAATTGGGTGCTGCAGGCATCTTGGTCCGACACCCCGGGGCCATTCGGGGACACTTAGAGGATTTGCTCTGGGGGCCTGGAACCCAAATCGGAGAGCTGACATGGGTTTTGTCAGATCCCATAGGTGCACGTGGCCATTATGGAGGCGTCCACGGTGTCCATGCATTCCCGAGAGCCTCGGGATGAGAAATGCCCCCCTTGAGCGAAATTGGAATGGCCTTCACTGAGCAAAACCCTAGCCACGGAGATGGCACATTGGCACCGTTTCCGGGACTTTGAGGCATGCTGTGGGGGGTCCTCTAGCTAAAACCCGGTGTCCCGGATCTACCGGAATTGACGGATTCATGACCGGAGCCACCGTTTGGGTGCTGCGGGCATCTTGGTTTGGCACCCCGGGGTCATTCAAGGACACTTTGAGGAATTGCTCCGGGGGCACGGAACCGAAACCGGCGAGCAGACTTGGGTTCCATCGGCTCCCATGCGTGTGTATGGCCATTGTGGATGTCGACACGGTGGCCACGCCCACCCGGGAGCCTTCGGACGAGAAATGGCCCCCTTGAGCAAGATTGGCATGGATTTCACTAAGCAAAACCCTAGCTCCGAACATGGCACATTGGCACTGTTTCCGGGAGTTGGAGGCACGCTGTGGGGGGGGCCTAGTTGAAACCCAGCATCCCGGATCCACCGGAATCAATGGATTCACGATCTGTGCCACGGTTTGGGTGTTGCGGGCATTTTGGTTGTGCACCCCGAGGCCATTCAGGGACACTTTGAGGATTTTCTCCGGGGCCACAAAACCCAAACTAGCGAGTAGACTTAGATTCCATCGGCTCCCATAGGTGCAAGTGGCCATTATGGATGTGTCCATGGTGGCCACGCATGCCCGGAAGTCTGCGTATGAGAAATCCCCCCCTTGAGCAAGATTGGCATGGCCTTCACTGAGCATAACCCTAGCTCCGGAGATGGCACAATAGCACCGTTTCCGGGGGTTGGCGGCACGCTGTGGGGGGGCCCCTAGCTAAAACCCAGTGTCCTAGATCCACCGGAATTGGAGGATTCATGATCCGAGCCATGGTTTGGGTGTTGCGGTCATTTTGGTATGGCACCCTGAGGCCATTCAGGGACACTTTGAGGATTTGCTCTGGGGCCACAGAACCCAAACCGGAGAGTGGACATGTCCATAGTGGCCACACATGCCCAGGAGCCTATGGACGAGAAATGTCCCCCTTGAGCGAAATTGGATCACCTCTCTTTCACATTTGTGAAGACCTGTGATCACTAAGGTTACTAATATCTTGTTCTAACACTAAGGCCATTTCCCTAGTAGAATGCATGGACAACAGAGCTAACACCTAACATGATTTTGGATGTCAACATTGGAGGAGACCACCAATTGCAATGATATATAGAATAAGGAGTTATTCCTTCTCATGCCATCAATATCACGCTCTTTTATTTGTAATTAGCTTAATGGAGGAATTAACTATGGTTCATGAAAACACCCCTAGGAGAATATATGAAGTCTATGGAGGAAAACTTGGCTTGAGCTTGATCCTTATGAGATTATAGGGTTACATCCCTTGGAGGTTTATGATTAGGGTTTTGTGATGAAACCCTAGGTGCATTTTCTAAATAAGAAGAAGAGAAGTAGATGTATTGCATTGGATTACTTGTTTTAGTGATTCATGCATGTTATATTATATCTCCTTGGTTCAGCTTGGGCTTTCACTATTTTCCCTAGCTAGTGTTTTGGAGAGCTAGTGAATTGTACTAGCCTTGTGATAAGGCTCTCTCATGATATTTCTTGAATTGTAATTTATAGTTATATATGTATTGTTAATTTATCACAAGTAAAAGATAATTTTGTTGAGTGATTTGACATCATCATTGAATAAGTTAAGGGTAGTTTTACTACTGCTATAATTGTTGTAAGAGTGAGTTTTCAGATTTGGTTTATGCATGATAAGTTTTCAATGAAACTAAATATAATATAAGAACTAGTCTAGGATATTTTTGTGAGGCTCCATGCAAATTCACTAAAGCGCAAAAGTGATTGTGACTAGGTGAAACTCCACTCTTTGAGGTTTCAGAGGCTTTGGATTTATGTGTTTCCTCCTACCATATTTAAGTATATAAAATATTTTCTAAGGGCATGCTAAAATATTCTAACATATACATTCATTGTGGGTAAGCCAAATGGACCACATTTATTGCAAAGCCAAGGATTGATTTACATTAGATGTGTGTGATATACATCGACGGAGAGTAGAGTTGAGATTTTTTGTGTGCCCATGGTTGAGGGTCTAAGAGTATGTGAGATAATTGGGAGCCCCAAGTAAAAGGCCTCACAAAGGGAAATCTCATACTAAAAACCCTAGTGTGTGATGTGACATGGCTAGGGTTTGCACAAGATATCTCATATTAACATGTCCATGTCCTCTTGCATGTACCCCAACATTCCAACAAAAATAAATATTTATATTTATATAATCACAAGCCATTGACGTAATTGAAATATGAGATCATGGTAGTGGAAGAAGTTGCAGAGGTGTTAGAGGCCCAAATATTGAAATAGTTCAATCCCAACATAACGCATCTCATTCTTATCACTAACCAAATGCATATTAGGCTTTGATGCTAGAGTATAAGACCTAGGGTTTGAGGACTGAAATACCAAGATGGGCATGTAGACTTGGATTCTATAAGTTGAGTTCTCTAGTGGTGTACTTGTGTGATGTGACAAACCCTTCTAATCGTGATCCTATCCCACTTGGAGTCCAAATACCCCCTATTGAGGGTATGTGCGGTGGTTCGCGGATTCTAGGGATAGATTAGGTTAATAGGGCTAGATTAGGTTTCTAGGATTCTAGATCAATTTCCTAGGGTTAGATTAATGTTTCTAGGGCTAGTTTAGGTTTCTAGGACTAGATTAGGTTTATAGTATTCTAGCTTAGTTTTCTATTGTTAAATTAGTGTTTCTAGGGTTAGTTTAGCTTTCTAGGATTTCTAGTGCTAGATTATGTTTGTAGGGTTATATTAGTGCTTCTAGGGTTAATCATGCATGAATAAACAATCACATGGCTATAAATCATAACTTAATCATAACTCATACATCAAATAAACGATATAAGATAACGATATCAAATAAACTATCTAACATGAATAACATTAATCATGCATAAATAAACAATCAGATCATAACTCAAACATTAAATAAACTATATAAGATAACGATATCAAATAATCTATCTAACATGAATAACATTAATAATGCATGAATAAAAAATCACATGGCTATACTATGTACCTCAATCAATTAGGCCTTTTGGATCCTCTCGGTTTTTTATTGTCTCAAACAACCTCTCGTGCTCTACATGAGGTAGTAAGTAGCGTACTTTGTTTGATGTCTTCGTTGACATTGTTTGCAGTTGGATGTTTGTAACAATGATCAAGTGCATAAAGTGATACACTCGTGAACCTGGTCTATAATCCATGTATGTGTAGCCGTTTCTCTTTGGTCCCTTTGTTACCGTACAATATACCGAAAGCAGACTTAAGGCATGATATCCCTAGTTCAATGTGAATCTAGAACAAATCAGACATAATACAAATCTACCTTCCTAGATCCAATTAGAGATTGAGATATGTAGACATCTTATATTTCATATCTGTAGATCCCTTTCTCCCTCATCGCTCCAAGTTCCACGGTCGTCAGATCCGAAGCTGCAAGACCTGTCAAAACATGCAAGAGACAAACAAGTAGTAATAGTACATCTACACAATAATTGATCTAAGTAAATAGTTAAGGAAGTGAACTATAAATATCAATGAACAACAATACATTTATGGAAAGAGCTTCGTATTACTATATAAACATGGAAATACATAGAAGAGTGAGGATTACAACCAAGCCCTAACGTTGCAATCTTCCTGCAACAAGCCAAGCCAATGCCTCTAAGGAGAAATGGGTACCTCCAATGGATGAATGATGATCTCCTAAGCTTATTTCACCAGCATATGGATGCCATAGCCTTCCTCCACTTGGGATGGAGAGGGCTCTTGTATTTATAGGACCAAGTGGATAGAGTAGGTTGAGGATCATGGGGAGAGGGATAAGGGATCTTTCCTCAAGGCTAGGGAACCGAAGGCCAGCTCACCTAGGAGTTAGGGATAGAGATCCACCTCATCTAACTCCTAGAAATCACTCAAAAGCTACCTTTAACTCATTAAACTGACTCTGGCGCAGGTTGCATGAGGAAAATTTGCGTCGGCGCTTCTTGCCCAAAGACAACATGCACTGACCCAATTAGGAATGTGGATAAAGGACATCAACTTACTCTAACTGACTAACTTGATCATGGGACTTCAGGGATTGAAGCACTGAGTTGATATATGTCTCATGATGGTGAGATTTTGGGTGTAACACCCTTTCCATCTATTGTAAGATATTCCCCCTGAACAACCATCGATCCAGTCGGAAAGGTAATGCCTTCACTATCGGTTAATGATGCGAGGAGGTTTTACTTCTCTTGGATGCATCATGCCAACCAATAATTCCTCCCAATTGCACTGTCTATTGGGGCGACAACTGCGTAGATGTGTCCTGTAAAAATGCATTTTACGATCATATTCCAACAAGTAGTGGTTTGATCACTTGGATAATTACAAAAACAAGGAGGGAACCGGGATATGCATGCAAAATTTATGTTTACCTGGTTGTACAAGATCAGATATATGATCATATTCATTCTAAATAGAGGGTTGCCCTTCCTCTAACTAGATTGTTTCAACAATTGCACGTGGGTCCACTGCAAGTGATGCATGATCCCATTCATCAACCCAATGCAGTGATTCACACTCATCCCACTCACAACTGCTACAAGGCCCACAAAAGAAAGCAAGTTTCCGCGTCCATATTTCAAATAAGGGGTTGTTTGAGCTTCGAACTTAATGAAATCCATGAGTGCCTTGCATAGTTCTACAACTATAAGAACACGATCGATCTATATCAACCACATGCCAGAAATTTCTGACAACATGTCCGCTACCTGTTGGTCTATGCTGCTCCATGGTTCGATCTGACATTTTTCTAGAGCACCATCGAACTATGGATTCTGCATCCTGAATACGAGGGTTTAACATGCAACTCATATCCTCCCTTCGTTTGGGACATGCTCTAATTGCATCATGCTCTCCCTTTCCATGCCCAGTCTCAAAATAGTTCCATATATGCAGCACATCATAATTCTTGTGCAAAATAATCAACCACTGGAATACACGTGCATTTTTGAACTGACCTGCACAACCATCTGACCATATCCAATGCTGATCGATCTGTATACCTCTCTCCTTCAACTGATCATAGAAAATTTTGAAGCAATGTTGCACATAATGTAGGTCGTGGCACCTGTCGTCACTGATATAGAAGTTGGTCTCTTTCAATATTATCCTCATGTCATTGCTGCTCTCTAGTGCATGCCTATACATGATATGGAACATTATGCTAACTTGGTCTGAATGGTAGTATTGACTTTGAATCTCATTCTGTGGCTGCAGGGTGTAGTTTTTATCAAAGTCCACAACCGACAATAGTGTGCCATTGGGAAAGGTGTCCCTACACTGTTTGGAATGTTCATCCTTCCATCATGCTACATGGACATGTTGTACATACTGCTTGGTATTTTGGTATAATTCCTTCATGAAATCACAAATTTGCACCTGGTGCCACAAAACCAAGGGCATTAATACAACGTGACATTTTCAATCTGAATATATATGTACAAATTCAACATGTACAGTATGAAAGTATGCAAACTTAGATTACCTGTGACTTCACCAATGCAATTTTTTTGCTTTCCTTTTCACTATCTACTTGATATGTTATGTACTTGAAGTTATGCATTTCTACTGACATCCTCCCAAATTCATGCTCCTCAGTTTCATGGATGCATCGGCTCAATAATGCAAATCCAATGCAATTGGAACATGTCCCATATAAACATGATCTTTTATAATATTTTTGTCCTTCAGGTCTTGGACACATTATGCTATTTATAAATTCTCAGGATGCATTGGGTGGTTGTAACGATGGGAATTCCTGCAAAATGTTAGTATGCAAATCACAAAATATATGTCTATATGTATCATAATAGTACTCAAATTCTACATGGCATCTACAACAACATGTGTTGCAATCAATGCAAATTCTAACATATGAGGGTTTGAATTTTTTAAAGGACCTTTGGCCTAAGTTCAATTGTGTGTGCTCATTCTTGAACCTCTCGTAGAGTTCTGTTTATTTCGTGTCAAGGAAGTGGTTGACATGGGGTTCACACCCCTTAACGCATTTTCTCAACTTTAACACATCTCTTTGATTCGATGACGGTCTAGTGTTATCATGCCAAAACTTTTGTACTAGTTCTTTAACAACATCAATAAGCTTCATGTATGAATGAGGTAACCTACCAACAAAGGCCCAACAATATTTTTGGCTCGAGGTCTCAAGTTTTTCTCTAATAGCAGGATACTTTTTAAGAGTCTTTTTATCTACTTTAAATATTTTACATGTGTGTGATAGTAGGCGACATTGACCTGTGGATTTGTCTATGATCGATTCCGACAGTACACGACGGGCCACATTAAAATATTTTGTACGAGAAGTTTTTTCAATCAAATTAAATGCAGATTGTAGATTTCTAACAACATGATCGTTGGCCTCTGAACTTCTAACTACCTTTATGCCCAAAATTCTCCTAACATGAGCTAGACAATGTGATTTTAACAAAGCCAGAAACAATTGACATTTTGCTGCATCGGTTTTGGATTCAAAAAATTCTTTGATTATCCTGCTACAATGGAAATCAATAGTGCGTTTAGGAAACTTACTTCAAGTCCTGAAAATGAACTTTCATCCACATGTATATGTCTGGGAGTTCTTTGTCATCTGCTTGATAGTCGAGGCAAGGGAGCCGGAAAGGAAGTACGAGTCTCGTCGCCGGTTTGTTGTGGCCCTTCATTCACAATTTGGTCCTACAAGGGAGTGTGTTCGACATATGTGTGCTCTTCTTGGGGAGGTTTCCAATTAACAATCTGTTCAACATCCATACCTTCATACTCGACACCAAGCGAGATTTGATTGACTTCAACTACTTCGTCGTTGCTTGTTGATGGATCTAAGGCACTAACATCTTGATGTCTACGGTTTTCCATGTACAATCTGGCCTTTTCTCTTATCTCATGGGCCTTTTCAGGGGGCGGCTCCTTCCTTCTAGACTTTCTTTTATTATTACGTATGTTTCCCATATTCAATACATTTTTTAACAAAACAACAATATCACCCCTGCAAGAATGAACAACAAATAAGATATTAAAACTCAATGTAGATGATTATTAAAAATCAATGTAGCAATTGATTATGTACAACAACAACTAGTGAGAATGTTTTCATATAATATTAAAATCTATTGAGAATGCCCTAGATATAACAACAACATCACCTCTAGGAACTCAATTGGAT
>BSBM01000073.1:45140000-45145000 GCA_027924585.1 Larix kaempferi
TTCATCATCATAAGGAGCTTCTCTAATTTTGGATATAAGGAGGATATAAGACGATGATGATGATGATGATGATGGTGATGACGATGAAGACATTGATGATGATGGTGATGGTGATGAAGATGATGATGATGATGATGATGATGATGATGATGATGATGATGGTGATGCAGATGTTGATGAGCAATGGGGAGATGACAATGATGATGAAGAGGAGGATGACGATGATGATGATGATGATGATGATGAAGATGTTGATAATGATGATGATGGTGATGATGATGGTGATGGTGATGGTGATGGTGATGAAGAAGATGATGATGATGATGAAGAAGATGATGATGATGGAGATGTTGATGAGGAAGGGGGAGATGAAAATGATAACGAAGATGTAGATGATGATGATGATGGTAGTGATGATGATGATTATGGTGATGGTGATGGTGATGGTGATGGTGATGGTGATGAAGAAGATGATGATGATGATGATGATGATGATGATGAATATGATGGTGATGGATATGTTGATGAGGAAGGGGGAGATGACAATGATGATGAAGATGTTGATGATGGTGATGATGGTGATGATGATGAAGATGTTGATGATGATGGTGATGTTGAATATTGTAACTTCAAAGAATATTATATTTGTACTTTATTATTCTGGAGATGTTTCATTCCTCCGAGGTAACCCTATCATGTATCTGGAGATGTTTATTCCTCCAGGAGTTTGTATTAACTAGGGTTATTAGACCCACCTTGTGTGGGTCGGCCCTGCAGTTATATTTTAGGGGTTATTAGACTTCTCCAGGTGAGGTCGGCCCCATTAGGTCTTTTAGTCAGTTGGGAGTCAAGTATAAATAGAGGAGGTGAACTCCTCATTAGATCAATCACTCACTTGTGGAAGAGTGCGCACTAGTCTGGGAGATCTGCTAAGGAGTCAAGGAGAAGGAGCACATCTTGTATTTTGGTTGATCATCTTATTGAGGAAAGCTTTGCTGGGTTTTCTACCCCATGAGGGTTTCCCAGGGTATATTGTGTGTCTATCTTGTGATTGTGTTTCTTTCAGAGATCTTGTTTGTCTATTTGGTTTTAACTTAACATGGTATCAGAGCTAGACTGAATAGGACATCTTTCACAAGGTAAGAATACCTCTTTCTCTCTCTTTGGTGAAGTTAGGGTTTTCAGCCCAAAGTTGGTATTATTGATTTTTGGTTGCATGGCTGGATAGCTATCTTCAATACCTTTCTTTTGAGCTATAGATCGAACTTTTTGGTTGGGTAGAACTTCGGGAAATCCAAACCCTAATTCTACCAAAAGTGTGATACGTCAGATTTTGGTTTCAGAAAAAAGCTGTAATTTTTGATTTCTGATTACATGGCTGGATAGCCCTTCTCAAGAGCATTCTTTTGAGCTATAGATCGAACTTTTTAGTTAGGTAGAACTCCGGGAAAGTCAAACCCTAATTCTACCAAAAGTGCGATAAAATTCTGTTCCAGATTCCGGAAAAGTGAAAAGTAACTTCCCAGGTAAGTCTACTCTGTCTCTTGGACTCCCCCAAGAGAAGATGGCTCCAAATACTAAGCTTGAAGACAAGCTAGAAGGCATAGAGAATTTCCAAGCATGGAAATACAGAATTGGTCTCATTCTTGAGGAGAATGATCTTGCTCTTTATATCAAGGAGGAAGTTGCAGAACCAGAAGAAGATGAAGCCAAAGAAAAACACAGGAAGGATCTGATTAGGGCAAAGAGAATCATAGCTGATTCCATTAAATACCACTTGATTCCCCAAGTGTCTTCCAAGAAGACTCCAAAGGAAATGTATGATGCCCTAGGAAGAATGTATGAAGGAAAGAACATCAATAGAAAGATGAATCTAAGGACTCAATTGAAAAGTACCAAGATGCACAAAGGAGAATCCATTCAAGACTACTTCTCAAGAGTCTCTCTAATCAAAGAACAACTAGATGCCATTGGTGATACTCTTGATGAAGATGAACTTGTGATGACAGCTCTAAATGGTCTCACTAGACCTTGGGAGTCATTCATTCAAACTATGTGTGCCAGAAAAGAAAGTATGAAGTTTGATGTAGTATGGGAAGATTGTGTTCAAGAGGAGGCTAGGGTTGCCAACAGAGAAGCACTTCTCAAAGAGGATGACCAAGCTTTGGCCACCCACACCAAAAGAGGAAAGAGAGGCTACTTCAAGAAAGTAAACCACAAAAGGCCTCAACACTCTTATAGATTCAAAAGGAAAGGGGGAGACATCTCCACAGTCCAATGCTTCAATTGTCTCAAGCTAGGACACTATGCCAGAGACTGTACCCTACCAGAAAAGAAGAAGAAAAGGTTTGTTCACAAAAGACATCATGCTCATATGGAAGAAGATGACAGTGAAGAAGAAGAAGAAGAAGAAGAAGAAGAAGTGGAGGAAAGGCCTCAAAAGAAAAGATCTAGAGTAAAGAAAGAAGAACCAGAAGAATATGTACTATTTTCTGCTCTCTCTGGATCTGTGTCTCCTGGTGAAGACACTTGGCTCATTGACAGTGGTGCTTCAAAGCACATGACAGGTCATAAGGAAACTCTCTCCAAGATTGAAGAGAAGTCTTCACCCAGAGGGTATCTCTAGGAGATGATTATCAATATCCCATTAAGGGAATTGGTGAAGCAAGCTACAAGCTTGACTCAGGAACACCTTTAAAGATGAAAGAAATATTATATGTCCCAGGGTTAAAGAAGAATCTACTCTCTATCTCAGCTCTAGACAAGAAAGGCTTTAGAGTAGCCTTCATAGATGGTCAAGTACTCATGTGGACCAAAGGAAAATCAATCAAAGATGCAATTGTCATTGGTGAAGAAGAAGGAGGACTTTATAAACTCAAGGGTCATCCAGAATCTGCCCTTGCTCATGAAGTTTCTAGTCCCAGTGAGCTATGGCATATAAGACTAGCTCACATTAACTATAAAGCCTTACCATATGTGAGTAAGATGGTTATAGGTTTGCCAAACTTGAAGGTTGATCATGATGGCTCATGTAAAGGATGTAATAAAGGGAAGAATATCAAGAATCCCTTTCCGAAAAGTGAAACAAAGACTAAGAGTTCTCTAGAGCTAATACACTCAGATGTATGTGGACCTATGCCTACCACATCTCTAAGTGGGTTTGAATACTATCTCTCCTTCATTGATGACTATTCAAGAAAAACTTGGATATACTTCCTAAAGGGTAAGAATGAAGTCTTTGGAAAATTCAAAGAGTTCAAGGCTCTAATAGAAAACCTCTCAGACAATAAAATCAAGATTCTCAGAACAGATAATGGTGGAGAATATACTTCAAAGGAATTTGAAGAGTTCTGTAAAGAAGCTGGAATCAAAAGGGAACTAACCACTCCTTACAATCCCCAACAAAATGGGGTAGCTGAGAGGAAAAATAGAACCATCATGGAAGCTGTAAAGACTATGATACATGATCAAGACCTTCCCATGTATCTATGGGTTGAAGCAGCCAAGACAGCAGTATATGTTCAAAATAGACTATCTCATAGTGCTCTTGAATTCAAAACTCCAGAAGAAGTCTTTACAGGAAAGAACCCTGAGGTAAGTCATCTCAAAATATTTGGGTGTCCTGTGTACATCCACATTCCAAAAGAAAAGAGATCCAAATTGGATCCCTCAGGTAAGAAGGGAATGTTTGTTGGTTATTGTGAAACTTCCAAAGCCTTCAGAATCTACATACCAGGTTTCCATCATATAGAAATAAGTAGAGATGTTACCTTCGATGAGGAAGCAGCCCTCAAGAAATATAGAAAGTGTCAACTTGAAGAAGTTTATGAAGAAGATACATCTCCCAGAATCTCAGAGACTGTTCACATCCCTGAAGAGGACATACCAGAGGATCATGACATGCTGGAACCACAAGCACCTCCTGTTGCAGAATTGTCTAGGAAAAGAAGACCAGCATGGGCTAGAGATATTATTCAAGGAGCAGAAAGATATGGTGATCCTGAAGGCTCCACTAGAGAAAGGAAGAAACCAAAGCTAGTATCCAACTATATGGCCCTGATGTGTGATCTGGTGGATCAACTACCTACCAGCTATGAAGAGGCAGCTCAAAAGAAAGAATGGGTAGAAGCAATGACTGAAGAATATCAGTCAATAATGAAAAATGATGTTTGGGATATAGTTCCCAAACCAAAAGACAAAAGTGTGGTCTCTTCCAAATGGATCTTTAAAATAAAACATGCTGCGGATGGAAGTATTGAAAAATACAAAGCAAGATTTGTAGCCATAGGTTTCTCTCAGAAGGAGGGAATTGACTATGAAGAAACATTTGCACCAGTTGCTAGGTATACTTCAATTAGAACTATCATGGCTCTTGCATCCATGATGAAGTGGAAACTACACCAAATGGATGTTAAGACAGCTTTTCTAAATGGTGTAATTGAAGAAGAAGTATACATAGAGCAACCACAAGGGTTTGAGGTAAATGACGGAAGGACTCATGTATGCAAACTGAAAAAGGCATTATATGGGTTGAAACAAGCTCCCAGAGCTTGGTACGGAAGGATTGACAGTTTCTTAACTAGCATGGGCTTTACCAAAAGTAAAGCTGACCCAAACCTTTATCTCAAAGTGATGGATGATGAACCAGTTATACTTTTATTATATGTGGATGATCTATTTCTAACTGGAAATGAGAAACAAATCATTGAAAGCAAGAAGAAGCTTTCTTCAGAATTCGAGATGAAAGATCTCGGATTGATGCACTACTTCTTAGGCTTAGAAGTGTGGCAAGAACCAAGAGGAATCTTTCTGAATCAAGGTAAGTATACTGTGGAAATTCTGAAAAGATTTGATATGTTGGAGTGTAAACCCATGGCCACTCCCATGGACTCCAACTTAAAGATTTTGGTTAATGACTCATCATAATTAGTGGACCTAACTTTATATAGACAGATCATTGGGTCACTAATGTACTTAACAAATACTAGGCCAGATATATG